>JAPDFK010000056.1:0-180010 GCA_027569635.1 Lasiosphaeriaceae sp. G1095
CGCGTGTGGGGGTTTTTCATTCGCTGCCCTACGGTGCTTTCAAGGGGGGGAGCGTGTTTTCCTGGGGGGCCCTGGGCGCCCATCGTCGTGTTTGGGCGGGGGTTTTGGTTCTTTAGAAGGATTATTATTTGTAGTTTATTTTACAAAAATACTTGTTTTTTTCATATTTTTAATTTATTGTTTTTTTTACTTTTGACCCCCCCCCCCCCCCCCCCCCCGGCGCGCGCCCTGTGGGATGGCGCCGCCGGGGCATCCATGTCGAAATTGGAGAACGGAGCACGCGATGGTGTGTGTGGCACTGGAAGGGGTGGTTGATTGGTCCCTGTTGGTGGCAGAGCGAGCTTGCTCGGAAGCTACTGGTCATACGTACATGTACATGTAGCCCAACATCCTTCGACGACATGAACAGCTGGGCCAGGATAACAAACAAACCAGTATTTCAAAGATATTAGTAATATCCAAAACGTGTATACAATCGTGTTAAATACATCTGAGCAATCCAACTGATTTCCTGTCTGCCCCTTAGGATGCCTCCTTCTCTCCTTCTGGCGCACGCCGTCCTTCCATGGCAGGCGGTGTCGTCTCGAACCTCTCGACGCCCTCGGGGATGGGCACGACGGCGAAGCTCGTGTAAATGTGTCTGGCGCCGCGCCAGTCGAGGCCCTCGACGATGCCGCCCTTGATGATCGCCGTGTCGCGCGGTGTCCCGTCGGGCTCGAGGATGCGGTGCATGATGCGCGTGCCGCACGCTTTGCAGAAGTAGCAGTCCATGGAGCGGCCTTGGTTGGCTGCCCGCGTCCAGCAGCCCAGCTTGGGGGCCAGCTCAGGCGCGATGGGGAATATGCCGTCGGCGGGGAAGATGGCGCTGGTGCCGTAGGCGGACGACGACTGCTTCCGGCATTCGGTGCAATGGCAGTGGTAGACGGAGAGAGGCGCTGACGTTGGCGTGTTGAATGACACGGCACCGCACTGGCATTCAACCTTCATCTTGGCGTCAAGGTCAAGAGAATTTACGGCTGTTTGGGCTGAATAACGTCTCTTGATGGTGGCACTGGGATCACAATGCGATGGGGCCGGCGATTAACGTTGAACGCAGAGCCATGGAAACTGACTGCCTCATGGCCACAATGCGGGGTAATACTCAAAGGGCGCGCCAAGAGACATGGCTACGGCACTGGGGCGACAGCTGACATGATTCTCAGGGCTGAATGTTACTGTGGGACTACTACCTAACGTGGCTAGAATGCAACCTCCAAGACTGACCGATAACTATCATATCCAAAACACCAAGATTTTCTTCTCCATGTCACCACGAAAGCGGTGTTCATAGTGGGAAAAAAAAAGTTAATATCGAGCAAGCTCGAGGGGGTTTCAAAAATTACACTGGTGTGTAGCAACCAAGTGAGTGTGCTCTTCGAGGAGCAAAGCTCAGACCTAGAATGTTAGCCAACACCCAAAAGGGGAGAGGACATACCAGGCTGAGTATGAAGAAAAGAAGAGAGAGGAAGTTTGGGGAGCCCGATCGATATTTTATATACACCACTAGATTGGTCTGTGCACCCATGCTCCTTTTCGGTGGCCGGTGCACAACATGGGTAGACCAGGCGACTGAAAGCAAAGAGGGAAGGTACGCGAGTAGCAGATGGGAGGGGGGGTGAGGCAACAGGAAGGCCACGCGAGCAGAGCAGAGAGGCACACTGTGAGAATCAAGTCACCATTTTCAGCCCAACCAAGTCCTTGATTTGCAGAGAACTAGGAAGGACCGTTTGGAGGACTGTTTCTTGTGCTGGCGACGAAAGAAATGCCAAGCTCTGTTTTGTAGTCACACTTCTCGCTCCTGATAGCTGCGGCGAACCTTGTAACTCTATGCCTATATGTACCGTGATGGTGGCCGCCGGCAAGGGAGGTTGACACTGATTTCGACGGCCGGGGTTTGTGTCACAACGAAAACTGCCACTGTGGTGAGCCCGTGAGGAAAGATTGGCTTCTTGTAGTATGATCTGTGTGATTCTAATCAAAAGTCCATTCTCATTCCTGCGGCATTGTCCTCAGTGTCAACCTCCCCATTCACGCTGCTGTCGTCCTCTTTGATGTAGAATGCTCAACAGTGATCATTTTCTGGGTTTTGCATTATCCTTGAGGGGCAGGAAGTATCTGGGATGTTAGAGAAGCGAGAATTGTCCCGCCTTTCTCTCCGCAGATAGCAGAGTTGGAAAGTTGCCCGTCCGTTGAGGTGCAGTTGGTCAAGACGGTGGCGCTCGCGACGCCGTTAAAGACCAATCTAGGAATATCACGTCAGATGGTTTTTATTAACGTCAAAGACCTCAATAAGGATCTTCTTGCAGCGGAAACAAACATACAAATGAGCAGCATCAGCGCCGGGACAAGTCCACGTCTGGTTGATGTCCAGATGGTTTGACCCCTCGTCGAATGTAAACGTCGTCCCGGTGATGTCGTTATCCTCCCCCGCTACCCAGAAGCACTGACTGAGCACGCCGCGACGAAAGCACATCGTGGTGTAGTTGTTGGCGTTATTGTGGAGCCGGAAGATCACACTGCCCCCGTTGTATGGTTCTTCAACGTCGACCCACCAGTCAGATATATCCCACGACGCATGGTGAAGAGAAAGGTCGGTGCAATTGCTGTCAGATGCGCGTGACTCTGCCGTAACAATCATAGCTGCGAACATGATATAAAGCAGTTGACGTAGAGACTTCATGGTAAGAGCCATGAACATCACCATGTTGTGTTTTTTATTCATTTCTAGGAGAAGTGTCCAAGTAAGGCCACGAGTTTCCAACGTACCGCCATCTATCCGCCCAGATTGATTCCGGCTGAATGTGCTTGCCGAGTAAAGGCGGTGCGGATAAGGTTCGCGCAAATGTCTTTTGCCGGCACATACCCCAAAGGCCGGGTTTACGATCACAAGAGGATAGAAACAAATTTCCCCAAAGACGGATACATATTGCTGAATGTATAAAGCAGTTCGACGCGAATCTGGTTCCAATCTTACAGGTCCATTCAAACAAGTCTAAACTACCCGCAGAGACCGTAAACGATGAAAGAGAAATAAATACGGCAGAAATGAACGCTTCTAATCACATTGACACATTATCTTCGTGGGCCATAGAATATTTTTATTCACGTAAGCTTGTGTCTATCCCGCGTCGGCACGAGACTCACCTTGCTACGGCGAAGATTCAAACGCCCATCATTGCCATAGCGAGAAAACAATACTCGTTATTTAAGGACTGACAGCGACGAGTCCGTTCTGATGATTGGGAAGCGGAGGAACGCTTTGTCCACAAAGTTCGTCATCGTTCCAATTTGTGTCACCCTCCACGAACATGGAGGAAGGCGCCCTGGGGCACACCGCAGCCAAGGTTGTGAACACACATGGGCCCTCTCACAGATATTACTTTGACATACAGAACAATCGGCTCGAGTAACTGCCAACACCAGCACAGCCAATGCCTTTATCAATGATAATAGTAATAACAATAGCAATAGCAATAGCAATAGCAATAGCAATAGCAATAGCAATAGCAATAGCAATAGCAATAGCAATAGCAATGGAAATTACAATGATGATAACAAGAAACACTGTGCCCATGAAAGAAAGCCTCCCTCCTAACCCATCCCACCTCGCCAAGTCACGTCATCAAACGAGACACCGATAAGCCATGGAGCAAAAACAGAACCTCCCGGAACCCCTCATGCCCAGCAGCCTGCCCCACCCAGCAATGAAAACTTGCAAAGGCAGGGAGCAGGAGTGCAGGGGCCACACGAAAAGAGCATTCGTGCACAGACCACCAACCTTGGGTATATAATTTCGGCCACCTCCCTCCTCTCTCTCCTCTTCCTTTTCCTTCTTCTTTAAACGTTTGCCAGTGGACAAAGAGATCAAGAAAACTTTCTCCAGGGTGTGTGACGCCTGTCCTTTCCATGTCAGGATGGTCCCTCCTTCGTTTCCTCTTCGGAGGGGATGGCTGGCACAATTTTTGATACTCAACCACAAACCACACTTTTTTTCACTGTGAATACCACTTTAGTGGTGCCGTGGAGAAGAAAATCGTCTCTCTATTTGTCTTTAATATCAGCTGTGAATGATGCCATCGTCAAGAGCAGCAAGCTTGCTGTAGGGACCTCGACCGCGTTGCCCAATAGTGAACACGTACCTGGATGGCTGGTGTCAAAGGCAGCTGCCTTTGCGACACGAGTCGCAGTATGATTTGCCTTTGGGTGCTTCTGATCCACAGCCGCAAGCACAAGAGCAGGTGGGCGCCATATCTTTGATTCACCTTGCGGATGATTTCTGCTGCCAGGCGTAAACTTTGCGTGCTTGATCCGCTTGGCGAATCAGAGTGGACAGCTGACGGTCGAAGACAGGGAGGTCAGAGAAACACGCAATCTTGCTATCAGGGGCAATAACCAAGGTTTAAGAACAGCAACAATGTGGAAGCGCGCGCTCGGGCTGTAACCGGGGCCGCGGGAAGCAAGAGTAGGTATGCAGTAGGTGGCTGGTTCTTCGGCGAAGCGATAATCGAATTTTGGGGCGAGTAGTTTTCAAACACAATGACGAAGACACTCGAGAAGCTCGACAAGGGATTTGCACCGGATTATCAATGGGATTTTACTCCCGGCACTTGTTGCCCGCAGTTTCAATAAAATGACGTGTACCTCGAGTTGCGACGGGCGGCTGCCTGAACAAATGTAAACAAGCCTGAGCTGCCTGGAATCCGGAGCCAATCAGCAGCCTCGCTCTTGCAGGACCGTCCAGCATGCGTCATATGAGGCTCTCTTCCATTAAGGTGGCTGGTTGTATTGGCCCTGTTGGCAGCTGTGGCAGCCTAAGGTTTCGGTGTGGTTGATTGATCGCATTCGTCAAGGTGTGAACTAGCCCTGACCCCGTGGTCAATCACCTTATTTGTGGAACTATTGGCAGACTAGGCAAAATGTCTTATCGCCAGCCTCGCCGTCTTGTTGCTTTCCTATCGCCGCCCCACCCACTCTTGCTAGACAGCAGGGTTCCTCAAGTGAAAATTTCTGACATCCCTCGGGACCGACTGCCCCTCCTCAATAGGTTTGGGAAGCACACATCACGTTGGTTATCGCTCCTCGCTCCTCGCTCCTGATCCCCCCCCAAATTCATGATCATGCATCAGTGGTTGGTAAGTCTTCCAAATGTCTTTTTCATGTAAGCTGTCTTTCGATATTAATCACCATCACCCGTGCCTTGAAGCCTCCAGCTGCCCTTCGACGAGAACCTCTCCCGCCACCGCGTTCAGCTCTGGCATATCATTACCGGGTCGACCGTCGAGAAGACTTCACATGACGCGATGTGGTACCCCACCTCAGAGGGTTTGTTTCAAAGCCCTCTCTTTCTTCCAAGTGCTTCTTCCTCCTCCCACCTTTTGCAAATCCAAAGACGCAAACCTGACATCCTCCATGCAGCTTCCAGGTTTCCTATATCGTTAATACTGACCTTGCTGCTGACTTCGATCAGCTCCAGCGCAAATCAAAGCCAAAATCGGCGATATCTTTGATTTAGCAACGGCTGCCATGCACGTTGCTGGAGGGACGCCTGCTTCGGGGGTCCGGGCTTGCCTGTGCACTCCTCCGCGGGCCAATCTTCATCGCCAAGCCGGTTTCTCTCCTCCGCCTCCTCTTCTTTTCTCCTCGCCAACTCTCGTCATCATCATCACCCTCACCAAGCGTAACTTTCTCGCATCATTCCGCCGCATTATTTCTTCTGTATGTTCGGCTACTAGTCGAGACTAGTTTTGCAGGCATGTATCTCGCTCGACCGTTTGGATGAAGCTTCCAAACCTCCCTCCTCTCCACCTCGTTGATACTGCGCTGACTACAGTGCCGATACAGGTTCACGATGACCGGCACGTCCACCGCGGGGTGAAATGGTGCGAAAGTCACACCAAGAAGAAGAGCCCTCTGAAGAAGGTGAGCTCGAATGCTTCCAGCGTCTTTTGTCTCTACGACTGCTTCTGACCACGATACCAACACTTCTACTCGACGTGTCTCTCGCCACGAAATCCGCCATCAAGGATCCGGAACTCCGCCTCATTGGAGCAGCGACTCGCAGGCAACGGGGTTTTTTGTCACCTTTGACGACACAGTAGCGCTACGACAGCGCTACGACAGCAATGAAGGAAACAGAATCATACAAAGATCACCCGCGCTTCCCGAGTACACGGCGATTCAAGATAATCGAGGAAGCCACTTCCATTTCTCCTCTCTCTTCCCCCGTCTTCATGATGAACCAAACTTGAAGTTACCCTGTTACTGATTAAGAAGATGGAAAAAAACGTCCATCAATCTGACCAGAGAGACACCACATCCAATTCCTTTGACATATTCACTCAGCCTGAGGTTGCTAACTTGTGTCTTTATTAATACAAACAGAAAAGGCATCGCCGCCAACATCTCTAACGTCAGTAGCTCAAGCCGAGCTCAAAAAAACTAAGTTACCTTGATTATCTTTTGCGTCGACTTTTTTCTTTATGATGCAGAAAAGTTATCCTGTTACTGATTAAGAAGATGGAAAAATCTCTCACTCTGAGCAAAGAGACACGCCCGATTTCTTTGAGATCTTCACACGGCTTAGCTCGCGGTTTGCTAACCTTTTAATTCATACAGAAACGGCATCGCCATCAGGGTCTTCGAACTCGAAACAAGTTCAAGAAAAGTAAGTCACTTTCACTTCTCTTGACTCTCTCTTCTTCTTTATGATGCAGAAAATTTCGCTTGTTCTATTGACCCGGGATGAAATACCACGACAACAGTCTGACCAAAGAGAACTCAACTCTCGAGTTTCTTTTTTGAGATTGTCCACTTCTTATGGCTCCCAGCTTCCTAACTTGACAATCAATATAGAAGACACATGGCCAGATCTTCAGCAGTGGTTGAATCAAAATGAGTAAGCCAGTTACATTTCTCTTCACTTGAACTCCCTCTTCCTCTTCATGGTGAATCAAGATCTCTCCTTTCGTATTGAGCCCACGATGACGTAAAATTATAATCTGACCATAGAAAAGACTACTTCCCATTTTCTTCTGAATATCAATTGGTATGGCTCGCCGTTTGCTAACTTCTTAGTTCATGTAGGAGACTTGATAATTAATCAATGCTCTTCGACAATGGTCAAGGCAAGTAAGCCACTTCCAGTTCTGTTATTTGTCCTTTCTCTTCATGATGTAATTCCTAGTTCTCTTTGTTTTGACGGAAAATGAAATAACTCAATAGTCTGACCGAAGAGACACCACTTCCCCTCCTTTGATTCTAAAATTTGCATAGCTCGCAACTTACTAACAGCTCAGTCGATACAGCAGACATATTACTTGCCTTTGTTGATGGTTCAACACAAGTTAGTTCTAGTTTTGGTATTTGTCCCCCCTCTTCATGATGCATTGCCCACTGTTCTTTTTGTTTTGACGGCAAATGAAAAACTCAATAGTCTGACCAAAGAAATACCACTTCCCCTGTCTTGATTCTGCATTTGTATGGCTCACCACGCTAGTATCTGAGTCTACATATACAGCAGATATATTTCTTGACTTTGGCGGGGTTCACCAAAGTTACTCCTAGTTCTGGTATGTATCCCCCCTCTTCATGATGCGAAAGCGGTTTCCTTCTCTTGACGTGAGACAATGGAATAACCCAATAATTAATCTGACCAAAGACACACCACTTCCCGTACTTTTATTACAAACTGTCATGGCTCGTAGCTTGCTAACTTATCTGTTTATACATACAATCGACTCGCCGCATTTCGGCTTCCGCTGCGACCTCAGTCAGCGCCACAGATAGTACATGTACTCGAACTTCCAATTTCACGATCAGACAGCTCCCAACTTTGCCCCGGCCCGCCTCGACAATGTGGTCAGGCAGGTAAAGAACATCGCCGCCAGCACCCCTAACTCTGAGGTTCTCATACCTCCTTGGCTTCATCCCCCTGTCCAGAGTTAGGAGAGTGATCGGGATGCTCATCTTCAATCCCACTCCTGTGGTTTGCCCCGAGGCCTCGACAGGAGGTGGCTACGACCCTCACGCCTTTGACTTGATCAAACACGATGCAGAGGCAGTCTACTTGCCGCGCACCACGCGAAATGTCTCTTGTTTATAGGGTTCCATGTTTTAGCCTCGCCCGCCACGAAACTCTCCAATTCATTCTGTTGGTCCAGTTTCTCTTGTTTGAGCAAGTCGGATTATGATGTTAGCATCTTCTTGTTCTACATCTGTGAAATTTCAAGTTCCCTTCAGCTAACCCGGTGCTTCTAAATCAAACGTCTGACGGTCGAACCCTTCCGACTCGGCTCCCAGACTATTAACAGAAACATTCAAAACATCCGGCGCGCGGTTTCTGTCGCAAGGAGGGGACTGAGGGCCTGCTGTAGTCATGTCCGCGCTCGCTTGGGCACCCCTATTCCGGCATAACGTCCCACAAAGCTTTCCGCGCGTCCCAGTGTCGAAGCAGCCTGCCGATGCGGACAGGCTGGCGATGCAGTTCATATTGAGAGTGCCCTGCCGAATCAACCTTGGAAGGAGTACAACGGTGGAGATCGGTCGCAACTCCTGATACAGCGACGAAGATGGCAGTCGAAACTGTGGAGGAGGTGTGGCGCCTCTTGGTGCCGCCGATGTTGATGAACGACTAGAAGAGCGACTCATTGACGGGGCTTCGAGATCCTTCAACATGGAGATAGAGAAGAGTTTCGTCGAGCTGCCTGAGGTGAGCCGGCAAGCGAGCCTTCGGCAAGCAATGCGTGCAAGGAGAGCACCCCGACAGCTTCCTGAATAAGCAAAACCCAACTTAGCTTGAGGAAACTTTGTACGATTACTGACACTTCACCGAGTTTCTGTAGCCAAGAGAATACAATACTTCCGATAAAGGTGTTGGTGGTTTATGCCGAAGAATGGTCCGACGAGCAGAATTCATCACCCCCATCATTTCCTCTAACCCCGCCAAGAGCCACATCCACGACAAGGTCTGACACAGCTGCGGCTGCCGTGCTGCAGGAAAGGCCCATGGCCCAAGAAGAGAAAGAAAACAAAATCAAGAGGGCTCAGCACCCTCGCCAACTTCACTTGCTTGCTGTGATACTGCTCGGGCCATGCCACAGCGTCCACAAGAATTTTATGTCGCCAACGGCTTCCTCGAAAATGGCGGTAACGGAGTACCGTGATTTCTTCGGTGCTCGACTGGCTCTGGGATGGCAGTAAACTCGCCCATTATTTGAGAGAGACTTTGCGTTTGGGCGCGAACACTGGTATCGCTTAATATCGCGGGGAACGACGTTTGGCTGGGCTGGGTGGAGTGGCCTGAGGCTCCTTGCGAAAGCACCTGGATACGAAGGAGTCGCGGGAGCCTTTACGTGAGCTGGTATTTCCGTAGAAGAACAAGAGTTAGTGAGTTACCAATACAGGTGACTCACGGAGCTTCTGCAAGACTTTCAAACGACCGGATGCTGTGGATGCACCCGAAGTGGTACGGCTCTCGGTAATCAATCTTTCCGAACAAGTTTCCAAGCAGTTGGAAGAGCTTTCCCCTCCAGGTGAAAAAGAATACGGCATTTATCAGCTCTTTCATCTGCCGTAACACAGCTCCCAGCGCACAGATGAGTTCTTCCGCCGAAATCCATCCTACCGTGAAGCAGACGAGTATTTTGTTTCGGATTCAGGGTCTTACGACAAGTATGACAACTATTTCCATTCCTTCTATTCAGACCTCACCCATATACATGATGATTAACAACTTTCCTTCTTTTGTATCCTCTTGGAAGTAGATGAAGAATCTTACACCATTATCTGAAACGAAAATCAGTATCTCAAAAGTTTGACACACCCCGCTTGGTAAGGCTAAGGTTCCCAATTGCTAACCATCTTCCGTCACTAGGATCCCAAGTCGACATGGAAGTCCGACAATGATACTCCCTTCACAGTCTAAGACTTTCTCAGTCTTTCATAAGTCGTATACGTTCTTTGCGCCAGTCGAACATGAACACGCACTGACTTCAAACCAGGATAACATTTAGACTCTGTGATATGGTGGTGGGGAATAAGATGGTGCTTCGAGGCATTAATAATTGAACCAATGGAGGTGTTAAAGGAAGTGTTTTATGGACAAGAGATATTCATTCTCCAGCTTCAGCTTCATGTTGTGAAATAAAGTGCTTCACTCAAAGATGGGGGCCACTTTCAATTCACTTGTGGTACCTCATCTTCCAAATTGCAGAAATACACCACTGGGAGTATGACATATTAAAAATATTGAAGTGAATAATATCATTTTTATATAGCTTTCTTTACAATGCTAGACTGTCTTCCTTGAAGTTCTCCCTTTGATTTAAATTATTTCGTAAATTGTAAACAATCTCAATGGGTGATTGACACCCATAGAGAGATAACCCAAAGGCAGGCAAAACAGAGAGACAAGAGGGAGAGAGAGAGAAAGACAGCCTTTTCTTTGGCAGAATGAAATTTTCCCACATGTTGAACGGAATCTTTCAAACCAGGTTGTAGTAGCCTCGCAAGCATTTTCCCCACGGCTCCTTGGCACTGGGAGTGATTTCCTTCTGCTGTGTTCCTTGAGCTAATTCTGCTGCACCGGTTACTTTTTCCCTTCCCGGATCTCACTCCTTCCTCCTCTATTCTCTTAAGGAAATCAACACATTGCTGGGATAACGGGCTTTACAAGTCACTGAAACATTCGATATTAATTACAGCATGAAGATGCCCATTTCCAAACATGGTAACATTGTTCCGATAGCCCCAAGTTAAATCATATGAAACGTATCGCCCCTCCTTCCCCGCCACCTTCTGCCACAAACGAACACAACGGCGGCGGTAATAAGAGCCGGTGATTGACATGTCCACTTTAGACAATACGGATGGATTAGTGAGTCAAGGGGCCGCATGTCAAGGTCAACAGCCCCGCCCGGGACTGTTACAGCGCCGTCATCGACTGTCGGTAATATATAGTACATATTCTGTTAGGGTAATTTCTAAGAATGTTGCGCAGTTTTTAAAAACTCTAAAAGCTGCCTGATTTCCTTACAAGTGCGAAGTAAAATCCGCTTGCTAGGGATTAATGATGGTAGTGGGATTTGGATGACTGCAACATCGCTACTCATCACGGCACTCGCAGCGTGCTGACACGTCAATCTTGAGGTTTACTTCCTAAATAATTGGAGTGGAGAGGCCTATGTGGCAGGATTGCTGGCTTGAAAGAACTATCGTGCTAGCACTGGAGTGGGAGTGGGCGGAGTGAGATAGGAGTTACTAGTATCATCATATATCTAGTTTTCCTGATCATCTCGGAGACTTGGAGTCCTGTGGTCCTTGTCGTTTAGATGTTTGAGGTGATCTCGAGCCCAATCAGCATGCAAAGTAGAAGAGTAGATTTTAATCATGTGGACAACGCGACGATTGGGGATCTAGCCAGCTTGTGAGAAAGTCCTTGCAACCGGAGAAACAGCGATGACAAGGGGAACGTTCACTCTTTGCCCGTTACTGATGCGATTTGCTTTCCTCAGGCAGCAGCCCATGATATACGTGAGTGAGTGAATGGTGGAATCATGGAAACCCCCTGCATTTATGCTGCCCCAGATGGCAGGGAGAGCGAGGCCGTAGTGATTCTTTTTAACCGCTTTTGGTTTCAAAGAGAACAATAATGGCGAAGCCGTCCGCTGTAATAACAGAATAAAGCCGTCTCTTGATGGTGAATCCTTCTCTGCTCTCTTCCTCCCTAGGGCCTACTGTCACAAGCTGGTAAGAAGCCGGTAACAAGATTTCTTCCTCTCGTGCTCGCAGATGCTAAGCATTCTCTGGGGAAAACGGATAATTATGGGATAAAGCATATCAATTTCAAACCCTGATGTTGGATTGGCCTGGAACCTCGCCGTTTCCAGGACATGTGCAATGCTTTGGAGCGGGGCAAATTGGCTGTCTACCTGGTGAGTCTAGTTGAGGCAACTCATGTCTGCCGTCGCACTGTCGTTTAGCCCGTTAGAGGGATGTGGGGTTCTGGAGTCGCAGCTGGAGGACTGGATGCCCCCTGCCCTGAATAGTGCTCCGAACATTACCCGAGTTGAGGAACCCCCCCTGAGTCCTTGTGATTCAGAGGTCTCTGCACCAGAGCGTTTTAACCCACCTACCTAGAGACTTGGTCGCACAACATTCAACATCTCGTTCACTGCTGCGCGCCGTCCAAATCGAACGAACCACGAAACGAGGCTCGACAAGCTCCATATATGCGGTGTCACAGCTAGCACCTACCTAACTAGAGGGAGAGCGCCGAAACCATCCTCGGCGGCGTTTAACAGCAGCCCGAAGTGGAAAGACGAGTTCATCGCCAAAGCAACACGAGCGAACCTTTGGGAATGCATCAACCCCATTGAGCGCCCCCCAAATGCGTTTCCGAAAGAACTTGGAACACATCCTGCCAAGCATCCTCTCCTTCGGGCACCTCTCCGGCCCTTGACACCGCGACCCGAACAGCCTTCTCGTCTTTACACCCGAGGGAAGATCGCCGTATGTCCTCGCGATGCAAATCCACGACATAGACTAGGGACAACACCGAAAGCGAGCAGACGCTGTACGCGAGATCGCGGACCGGGTTATCTCACACGTCATCGCTGTCATAAGAAGCCAGTTACTCTCGGGCGATGGGAACTCCAAGGTGTGATTTGCTGCGCTCTGCACTGCAGTTAGGCACAATGAGGAGAAGTGGCACATCGACTTGCAGTAGGGGTACAGGAGGACGCCCGTTCTTCCTGGCAGTCGTATTGTTGCGCAATAGCGCCGAGATTCTGCGACTGGCAATGGTTCAAGGAAACGATCAAGAGCAATGCGGCGAAGAAGGTTCCCAGCGGCGCGAGGTTGGAAAGAACAAAAGTCTGCGAGCACGACTGTACGGCAATTAACAGCTCAAGCTGAAGATCGAGGAGGATTGCCCAGGGTCACCGAAAAGCTGCACTCACACCATCTTCTCCTCCAAGGTTCCCTGGGAAGCCCGCTGGATGATCGTGACAGAAGAGACCGGCAGCTTTAACAGTTAAAGGACGGCACTCAGAAGGATTTGACACGAATGGCAGCGGCAAATCACAGAGATGTCTTCCAACTAGAACAGGTAAGATATCCTCGTTTCTTCCACAACCTGGCGCTTCATACCCAAGATGTGCTCCTGTTTCGGATTGATGCCAGAATTGGCTCTCGTCTCGAACCACAAAAGCTCATTTGGAATGAGCGAAGTCGGCATGCGATTCCTATACTCCCCTCCCCTCGGACTGGTTCCTGGCAGCATGGTGGTCAAAGTGAAGTAGTTGGGGGCCGTGGTTGGGACTGTTACCACGCAGCCCAAGCAGACACCACCTGCCCAGCACCTCGCGGTAACTCGTCAGCAATGGGTAATCTACCAAAAGATATGGAGGCAGGTGGGCAGACACAGCACTCTGAGTTAATGTCGCGTGGCCGCTTGCCTCGTAATGCATGCGCCGGTTCCCTCATGGGACGCATCCGCTTAGTGTTGCCCAATGCCTCTGACAAATTGACCGCAAGGTTCCGTATTCAAGGCGTCGTTTTCATCGAAGTCGGCCAATTTCCAACGACCAAGTTGGCAACTCGAGGGTCTCGAAGATCGGTTGCCAACACTCTCCCCAAGTCTGCGTGGTAGGGCCAGGAGACGACGAAGTGGGTGCTGAGTCGGGGTGTCATCGCCTTGTACCCAGGGACAAACGCAACGCACCTATCATCCCCCTCACCACATTGACAGGAGTCGGAAGGCTTGTCATAAAAGCAGTCGATCTGCCCTCAGTCAATGACATCGACACTGGCTGCAGCGACATGTGCAGCTCCAGACATGATGAACGCAAGTTGGTGGCTTGGGCTTGCCGGGGATTTCCTGTGGAAGAGTAATAATACCTGTACTTTGGGGGATGGAGGCCACGTGTGTATTCGCCGTTTAGCGGAGCGAGAAATTCGCAGATGGCTTCTGGGAACCGCCTATGTGACTCAGTCACGACACCCACGCAAAGGAGTGGCCGTAGCGAGCAAGAACCTTGGTACACTCGGGCACGTCACTCCATGAAAGAGTGGACGCAGTCAAAGAGAAGCCTTGATGAACCGGGCGGAAGTTCACGCGAAGAGCTTCAAGCTCACCAACACCTCGCACCACGATCCTCACTCCCCTTCGCCAGGGCCAATGTATTGTACCGCCAACGATCGCGACCCTCGCGCGGCCATTCACCACGACGAAATGGCAGATACCATACTGCCACTCGTAGCCGCACTTCAAGTCGCTCCCGGCTGCTGGATGGAGGGAAGATATAGCTGTGGCTACGGCCCCCGCCAGAGCCGCACGCAGACCAGGTCCGCGCTCGAGCTGTCCTGGAGGAAAGCCCCCAGCTCTGCTGGCTGTCCACAGGCTACCAGCTAGCGACAAAACGGTCGACAAAGAAGACTGAAGTTGACGAAGGCTTTGGATTCCCTTGCTGAATTCCTTGGGCGTTGGTCATCATTTGACCAGTGTAAAAAAGGGTGTTCTCCGAAATGGGTTGCAAGGAGTTTATGTATAATTATTGTCATTCAGAGTTGGCAAGGAGTTTATGTATGTATGTATGTATGTATATTGTCATTCATTGCCGGTTTATAAGTAGAGCCATGTTCACACAACTGCGCATATCTTGGCGGTTGGGATACCAATACGAGAACTTGGCCTGCAAGATAATATTTGTTTCCAGTTACCGCGTATGCTCGTGTTCTTGGTGGCTCCTGGTGAAATGTCTAAAGGACTTTGCCTATCAGAAGAGCATAAAATAGAACCAAAAGGCCATCCATGCTCGAGCTGAGCGCACCAAGGAGGCCGCGAATAAGCCGTAACGAACCCGCCATTGCCGGTTCCCTTGCGGGTTCTTCTTAATGATCTGCGACTCTAAGGCTCTGTTGCAATCGTGTGCCGGGGGGGGGGGTGATGTCGCAACCACGCGGCGTCCCCTAACAGCGGGCGGGCTTTGGTGCGACCGCCAGCGCCATATTGGTGACGGCTCACCCAATGGAGCAAGCCGGAGACCGACATAGCTTATGGCAATTCCTGCATATTTGGGTTAATCAGAGTAAGGGCATACCTGTAAAGGGTCTGGAAATTGGTGGACTAGGTCCAGTCGCGAAATCCGGGACTATCCCCTCTTTACGTCAGAGTAAGGCAGCTTTTTACACCAGGACGCGACGTGCTTCTTGTGGACTTATAGTTAGACGACAAGCTTGACTTTAAGTCTATTTCTGGGTCGTTACACAGTTCCGCTGCTGTCTCTGAAATCGAAGTCAGTGCTATAGTCATGTAGATAGCTTGCTGAAAACGAACACGTTTGACGTCAAGGGGTCCTCACCATCTGACGCAAAGAATGGGCGGCCATCTTGTCCCGCAATATAGTCTCGGGGTTTATTTTTTTAGTTCAGGGGTTATGCGACTCAAGCCCACAAGTTAATCACGATGCGGCCAAGGGAAATGGGGATACTGAATTGAATTCGGGCTGCTTCTGCAACAATTAGACGCCCTCCTTGGACATTCGCTTGCATGGACTTGTCCAAGTAGCTGTAAACGTGATGGTGTCTTTTCAGCCTTTGGGTTGGTAAATGGTGTCACTAGTCTTGATGAGAACTTGAGTGGAATAGAAAACAAGTCAAGAGCGGCCCTGACATGTAGAATAATGACCTCCACAAGAGTAGCTACCTAGGTACCCAGAAGTGCTTCAACGAGGCGGGAAAACACCGCATCGCCATTCCATGAGCTGCCACTCACGATGTAGCTGAGGCTCGGCTTCGACTTCTACAAAGATGACTGCTGCAACGGTGCCTGACACTAGGGGTTAACCCTGGCGACCGCACCTAGGAAATTTATTCACAGGACACTTTCGAAAATTTTCATCTGAACGCCCACAAGGAAGGCACACGGTTTTTCTTAGCAGGACTGACCCACAACATTTTGCTGTTTTTAATTCTTCCCCTCTAACCTCTTCTCCCCTTCTTCTTTTACCAAACAACGAACAACCACACCGCGGCCTTTTTTTCCCCTCCAAATATTAGAACATGAACACCACTACCGCCACCACCCCTCCCGCCCCCATCTTTGCCGGAGAGGGCTCTCACCTCCAGGAGAGCCCTCGTCTGGCCGTGGGTACCAGTTTCCTGGGCCTTCCTCGCCGTCGTCGCCTCGCCCGCCCCGTGGAGTATGTTTTTCTGCCTCTCAGAGAAGAGTTTTGGGCTGGTAAGTTTGTTCTCGTCGCCGTCTGGCCATCATCTCGCTTCCCTCTCCTCCCCCACCCACATATGACTCTCAATTATCACCCTCACTCCCATCTTCACCATTATCACCTCGCGTTGCTCCTCGGCTCACGATGACCTCTCCACCACCATTACCGTCTCACTCCCCGTTACCCCCCCTCGCCTCGTGTTTTATGTCCCCACTGGCTCCTTGCATGCTAACTGATTGTTCCCTCCTTAGCCCAACGGGAACGTCGCCGCGCTGCCGGCTCAGAGCTCTCCATGAGTCACGGACTGGCTGAACTCTCCGACATAGTAGAGGGAGGTCTTAAGACTATAATCCTCGGTCGCCGTAGACTGGCGACCAATGACTTGGACCCGGACCACCGTGAGGAACTCACTCGGTTTTTGGCCGAGTGCGAAGAATCCATGTGTTATGTGGTGCCAAGTCAAGCGGAGTATTTTCGCCAGTACGTGGCTCATGGAAGAAGGCTCTGAGCTGCACCGGCTGCTCGTCGTGCCTGTTGGCTGGCTGCGGCCAACCCCTTCGCCGTGGGCCTTGTGCCCGATTCACCAATGATCTCCGGCTGCGGCCACCCCTCGCTCGTGGGCTTCGGCCCGTTTATCAACAAGCCTCTTCCGCGCCCTCCAACCTTTGGGTTGCCGCCACGACCCTACGCGCAGACCCCTCCTTCACAGCCGCCCCATAACGGTCACCATGTCGGTTCCCACCACGCTGGCCACAATGTTGGCAACGGCCGTCATCTCACCCTCGCCAGCGTCAAGAGCGCCAGGAGCATGGTCGTGGGGGGGGGGGGCGGGGCTAGTGCTTTGCTCGGCCCGGATCTAGTGGCAGTCGCCCACACGGCAACAACACTGGATCGACAAACCCCGCACTGGCGTCACGTCCCGGTCTGTCCATTGCCGCGCTGACATCGGCAACGTGTGAAGCGCCAGCAACCCCGAGTTCGCACCATCCACTAGTGTAAGTTGATCGAGTTCGACACCGGGATCACCTCAGTGGTCATCGATCGAGCACGTTGATGAGGTTTGAGGCACGGGTCTCGGGTCGCGGCGGACGTTACTTTTGGCGTTGGGCTTCGGTGTGGCAACTTGGCGCATCTTCTCGAAATTGGCCGGCTTTCAACAACCCCATCAGCAACTCGACAGTTAAGTCTGAATCGATTAAGCGCGCCAACAACTCGAATAATTGCCGACGAGTTGTCCATTGCACCCACCAAGCCGATTGAGTCTGTCAAGTCGGCTGAGAACCCTGACGACGCGGTCATTACCAATCCGATGGTACAAGAGGAGTGAGACGGACAGACGGACGGAGGGGCCCGGGCTTGCTGGGGGGATGTCCGGATTCGCCCTGGGCACCCCTCCGCGGGTGAGGCCTTCACCCACCCCCCCCAACTCGGAGCCTTTGTTGTTACCTAGATGCGGGACTCGATTTCCTCGACGAATCGTTCTTCTGTGGCCCTCAACCATCAACAGCGACGAGGTTGACTATGAAGAGAACGACATAGCTGCCGACTCTGGAGACGGACGCGGGCGCTGCCACTCTGCCCAACCGAGGATGACCTCTCTTTGGGCTGGCAACCCGCCGACGGTGCTGGCGGGCGGCGCAGGCAGGTATCCAAAGACAGCCACGGAGAAGATCAGACAAGCCCGGTCCTGGTTGGTAGTAGAAGAAGCCGGCCAGGACTGGGTTGACCCCCAACAGCATCCAGAATATCAAAACACTGCGGGGGCCAGAACAATAAGAGCCAAAAGACAATCCTTGCCAGCTCCTAGCTTCTCCGCTAGGAATTGCAGCCTTGAGAATGGCAGTGTTTACAAACCAGACGCACGGTAATTCCAATCCCAGCCCCCATGACTCGCCGTTATGGGACTGGATTTGGACTGGATTTGGCTCGCCATCGAAGACCCAGAAAGTTTGTAGCAAGAAGCCGCCCCGCCCCCATCAACCATCACAGGGAAGAGAAGTAGAACTGAGCGCCCCGCGAAGGACCTTAAAACCAGAAGTTGGACGAAAGTAAACGGAGAACACAGATTGGCAGCCACACGGCTAATACAGACAGCAAGGGCGATTCCTCTTTGAAAATAAGAGATTATTTGGAGAAGCTCCTGCACCAGCAGAGACAAGGTTGACGATGCACATGATTCCTTGCGCTACGAGAAGGCTTTCTCGCTGCCCCCTCAGCTGCAACAACCGCGGGGCCAATGGATTAGCCAGGCAATAGCGGGAGCCAGTCAACATGTGTCTCCCAAGCGCGCCAGAATGCAGGAGATCGATACTGGACAGCACAAGACACGACGATGCAGAGCAAAAGGAAGCCAGCCGCTCCCACTCCCATGACGGAGAGAGTTGTCGCATGTCACTGGTGAGTCCTATAAGAAAGCAGTCAGCAGTGGAATAAACAACGAGCAATTAGGCGAGAGAGACATGGCGTACATCCGTCAACCTCATCTTTAACGACACACGGCATAGTACATTTAATGGCCTCGTCCACAGTCTGTGTTTTTGGCTCCTCACTGACGTCGTTATTGTAGCGGGCGTCCAAGGCAGATTGTAGAGTATTATTTTTCCAACCAAAGACGTAAATTCCATGTTATGAGTAGCCGTTTTGAAGGTATATAATATATTTTATGAGAGTAGCGGTCCCTAATATTGGGACTCGGGCCATATGAAGGGCAGACAGAGACATACTGATTACTAATATCTTAAATAATAGGCTGCGAGCCATCTTCGGGCTATAGTTCCTTGAAGAATTGGTTAGTCTATTATACAAAAATGTCAAGTCAGTAAGAAGGAAGGAACCCTTTTTTTTTTTTTTTTGTGGGGGGGAGGGGCAGACTGAAATAATATAATAATGATTTACTTACCACCTTACTTTGTATATAACTTGAGGTTTAATTATTAGATGGGTTGATAAGTATATTTTGGTTAGACATATATTATTAGATAAGCTGGTTGTATAGGTTACTTGGCTTATATAGTTGAGCCTATCTATATTTCTACTATCCTAATAAGTGGGAAAGATAATAATAGAGGGTATCCTGCTAATATAGGGCTCTTTGAGTAGTGTTAGTGTAAGATTGGTTGGTAGCCAAGGTAACAAGAGTGTTGTACAACAGTCGCGAGATTGATGATGGGCAGGTATAATGCATTGGCAACACTAATCTCTAGCTCTCTCTAACTCCACGGGTGCGCGGCCTCCTCTTTATGCTCTAAGCCCGTACTCTCAGCCCCATTGTAAGAAGGGTTGGTAGCCAGGGTGACAAGAGTGATGCACAATGGTCGCGAGGTCGAAGATGGGCAGGTATGATGCATTGGCAACACTGATCTCTGGCTCTCTCTAACTCTACGGGCGCGCGGCCTCCTCTTTATGCTCCAAGCCCGTGCTCTCAGCCCCACACGAGCCACACAGCCCGCCACAGTTCCACTAGCGCAACCTGCCGTAACACCTATACGAGCTACACAGCCCGCCACAGCTCCACTAGTGCAACCTGCCGTAACAGTTAGGCTATCGGGCGACCTATATTTAATGTTCTTCTTATTTCTTAACACCGTTATATAGTGATTGAAAACTTTACGTGGGACTAAACCTAATAACAAAGATTGGTATGATATGTTTCTTACTAATATATAGATGCTGGGTTTAAAGGTAATAACGGTAGCCTTTGTATTCGTTAGTAAGTGTTACGGCACTAAGATGTACAAGCGAACGGTGGGCGACGCCAAGGCGGGCAGGGGTGTTAACGCGACGTATTTAACTACCTTAACAGAGTCTTTAGTAACTTTCCCTCTCTTTGTTTAATAACACATCTATTTACCCAAACCTAAGATCAGCATTATAACAGTAGGATATAATATACGTGTTACGACCTACACACTTACACAAAGCTAAGTCTACTAATGCCGTAGTGTAGGCTAGGGGTTAGGGTTAGGAGAGTAAGTATACATGAGAGTATTATAAAAGAGTAATAAGGTTATAGAGCTGTAACTAATATAATTGCTAAGAGATATTTTAATAACTGCTGAAGTCTTATAAAGACCCTTTAGCCTGCCCATATATAGTCCGTATAAGAGACGAGGTAGCTCCCTAATCTCCCTCCTAGCCCTACAGGTCTGCGGGAGCTCCGTGCAGGGTGACACTTATGTCTCCCGCATGCCTGCCTGAGGCACTACCCGGTGCTCCCAATCAGGATCGTGACAACTAAGTTTAAACGAAATACATTCACACTTAAACCATTTAAGCATTTTCAGAAGGCTACTGCTTATTACGAACAGTAACCTCTTTTAAAGTGTAAACAGTAAAGCTTTTAATTAAAAAGTGCTATAGAATATTTTAAGGGAACCATTTAGAAGCTAAAATAAAAATTCAGTACAGACCCAATCGTAAACGTTTATGAATAGCTTGTATCTCAATTTATTGACTTCTTTTGCTCCTTTTGCGACAATATGGGTGGCGCTACACTGGCTAGAATAGAACTGGGGTGTACCTAACCGATATTTCTCATTGTCCATCTGGATGATACGAATTGTGCACTTGAATCGCAATGGACATATGTACTGAAGGCCTAAGTGACTCTGAAGCTGAGCCTTCGCCGGGGTACTTTAGTCGATTTTAGCGCTCTTGTTGATCTAACGTCCCACTGTATTGCAGGTGGTTAGGTATTAAGGTAGCAATCGGAAGTCCAGGAAAAGCGACTAGGTAGGTAGGTGCACAAGTGCTATTTAAATTGAGAAAAATCTAAAACCGAGTAAAGGCTATCCTAGAGCGTCCAGCGATAGGCGGGAGACGTATATCTCACTCCTCCTCAGCAGCAGCCTCGGGCGCTTCTTCAGCCGCCCTCTCGGCAGGCGCAGGCGCATTACCGCCCTCCTCAGGCGGGTTATCCGGATCCGGCTCACCCTGGAAGTTACTGACTTCACACGCGTCATCCTAGAGTCAAATGAGTTAACACAGAGTAATTAAATAAGTTATAGCAAGGTAGACCCTACCTTGGCGTAACCCTTGGTCCACAGGTACCTCGCGCACTCGGTGGCGGAGCAGCCGGAGAAGGTCATGGGCTTGCTATCAGTTGCAATCTGGCGCTCCCTCGGTTGGAGGTTGATGTCGCCCAGGCGGTTTCCGGTGCACACGAGGGTGTACCCCCACGTCCACTGACGCAGGACGATCGGCTGCTCCTGGCCCTGGCGCAGCAGCACGAGGGCGAGTACAAACTCCTCCTCGGCGGTGTAGGAGACAATGTCCTTGAGTTCGCCGTTCTGGTCCTTGGCCTTGATCGGCACGCTGCACGAGGGGCCGTCCTCAAAGTTGATGTCGCACCCCCCCTCGTCCGGCCCGGGGAGAGCGCACCGGCACCGATAGTCAAAGAAGGGCCTATACTCGGGCGTTTCGGCGTTGCTGTCGAGGCAGGGCATGTCGGCCCCGGGCACGACGCGGAATTTACCCCCGCCCTCGTACTCGGCCTCGCGCGTCGAGCAGACTAGGTTCTGCACGAACCCAAAGAAGTCGCCGGGCTCGGCCCCGTCCACCTTCAAATCGCCGTCGCCCTCGCTGGTCACTGTGCCGTCGAGCGTGATGGACTGGTTGATCATGATGGTGGCGGTGCCTTCGAAGGCTGCCCACGTCACGTCGGCATCGCCCAGTTTTTGTGATGTGGGGAGCCCACAGGTCCACGCTGCCATGTTGGGTATCTAGAGACTGTTGCTTGTCGAGATGGTTTGATGGTTGAGCAATGAAAAATTCCAACTATCGGCACGCCTTCTTTGTTACGGTTTAAGTACTCGATTCTCCTGTTCTTCTCAAGACCAGTTTTGTCCTTGGCACTAGTCTAGGTAGCCAATATTCCATTCTTCTCAACGCCGGCACCCCCCTGCTCTTTGTCAGCCCTGCAGGTTCCATGCGACGCGCTCGAACCTCCCTTAGTCAGGTAGGCTTACGTTAAACTTGCGATCCAATTCAGGAGGCCCATCGGCCAATGCACTTCACTTGGCGCGACTCTTTGTTAGACGTTCGGATGCTTCGATTGGCCCGGTTACGCCTCGCCCTGCTGAGGCGTTATTGATAAGCATTTTACGGGTTACAGACAGGTTAAGGTAAGCATGTAAGATGCCGCTGGGACTATGTAAGCCGGCAAAGGGACGTTGCGGCAGCCAGGGGTCGGCCAATCAGATAACACGTTTCGCATCACTTCTCACACTTCTCACGGAGGCAATGCACTTGGCACGACTCTCGGTCAGACGCTCGGATGCCTTGATTGGCCCCCCCGGTTACGACTAGCCGTGCTGAGACATTATTGATAAACATTTTACGGGTTACAAGCAGGTTAAGGTAAGCATGTAAGATGCCGCTGGGACTATGTAAGCCATCAAGGGGGTCGGTCAATCAGACAACACGTTTGGTATCACTTCTCACACTTCTCACGTTAAGCGCCGGAACTCTACGTCGATGGTCCGTGATAGTCGATGCATGTCGTAACGAACGATGTCACCAAAATAAACGAAATTCGGGTGCCCACAATACCACGTCTCGGTTTCAGCTGAGGATAGCAACCGGCCCTCCAATACCACGTCCACTCTAGCCGAGAGAGCAACTCGGTCAAATGACCGTTGCGTATCATGTAGTCGGGAAGGCAGCAGTTTCCAAGTTTAGACTCTGAGGCCGATAGCGGGAAGATGGAAAGCTGCGCTTAGCCTAGATAGGTACCGAGCCTAGGTACCTAACTACCTCTACCCTACAGTGACATAACTTGAACTCTCTGAGAAACCATCTCCCAACACCAGCGCATATACCTTAGTGCAGCTCTGTACCAATCTCTACTCGCCTTTCGCCGATATTTCATCTCTACCTTACTTACCCAACATGGCTCGTAAGTTCTGGACCCCATGCCCACCCACCTATGGTGTATGTGCCACTTATCTTGGGCATAACTAACTACTGGTTTTACCCACAGAATACGCGGCAGTCGTCGAACAAAGCATATCAGCCCTGAAGGATGCCTTCAACGCGGCCGACAGCATCACCAACGACGTTATATCCATCAAGCACACGATCGAGGCCGAGCAGAACAAGGAATCCGCGGAGCGCAGCGTCAAAGAGAACACGGTGGCACAGGCGCTGGACGCGCTGAAGCGCGTGGCCGGGCCGAAATTCAACGTGCTCATCGTCAACGACTACGAGGCCGACGTCCGCCGGTTCACGGGCGAGACGCCCGCTTTGCCTCTGCTCAAGGTCTCGTTTGGAGAGGCGGTAAACACTAGTAATTATCGTATCTACATATTCACCGCCGGCTCGTATGACCGCCCCTACCGCGACGTTGGGCACCGGTGGGAGGCCGACGGGATCCAGCACTGGGGCGGCAGTGAGGGGGCGGTGCAGGTGGATAAAAACATCGTCGCGGGGTGCATGTATCTGAAATTCCCCACGCTCGAGGGCATGACGGACGAGGAGCTCGAGGAGCGGAACAAGGAGGTCGATAGGGAGAAAGTGCAGAAAGAGATTCGTGATGCCGAGCACCAGCGCGAGTTGGAGCAGATGAGGGAAGAAGGTGGGATTCAGGGGGAAAAGCCAAAGGACGAGGAAGAACCTCAGCCTGAGCCTGAGCCTGAAGAGGTACCTCAACCTGAAGAAGAGGCTCAGCCTGAGCCTGAGGGGGAGCCTCAACCGGAACCCGGAGCGGAACCACAGCCGGGGCCAGAAGAGGAACAACTGACAGGGGATGCTGACGAGTGATTTGGAAGTGTGCTAGGGGTTAGAATTTGTTAGTCTGATGCTGAGCGCACAAGCCGTTCAGACTCGGTCAGGCTGGAATCGCTCGAATCCGCCGAGTCAAAGGGAGTATCGGGAACCCAGGCACACTTACCTTGCTCCATCCAACCCAGTACACGCAATACAAAACCCTCAACCTGTGGCCTCCCCCTCCAGTTCACCATGGTGCTTCTCATGCTCTCTTCTTCTTGTTTGAGCCTCGTGACTCCGGCATCCACACCCCATCAATCTCCGAGTCGTCCTCGTTCTCATACTTGACGGTGTAACTGCCCGGCCCGGCCCACTCACGATTCCAATTCGCTTCCTCAGCCCCCAAACCTCGATCTCGAGCTTCACCCCGCCGAGCCTACATTGGGGATTACAATTCCATTACGAATAACATCCATTTCTCACCTTCTCTCAGCTAGTGCCGCCTTTACCCCATACTCATGAGTGGTTAGTTTACCGTTCGTTTCTGGCTTATGGAATGAGCCGCTTGACCGCCGCCGGCGAAAACGTCCCGGTACGTTTGCTCGAGTCGTAGGTGTCGATTGTAGCACACATGTCCCAGTTAAGCCGTTGGCATACAGCTCAGACAATTGGCAGCTTCATAATGCAAGCACTTGCGAAAATACGCGGCTCAACCAATTTCACCGTTGGCCTACGGCTCATGCAAACCAAGCCAAATGTTACCAGCTCGTGAGACCCCCATTAAGACGGTACTGTGTCTCAGGAACTTACATCCCATGCTCTTCATTGCCCTCGCAATTAACGGTATAATCTCCCGCCTTACCTGTAAGACCGAGTTTCTGTCTCACATCCCGCTCTGGGACCGGGCCAAGCCACATTTCGCTCCTAGCTAATGGACCAACTACTGGCTGGACATATATATGGTCCCCCCGGACCGTAAAGCTAGCCCATCTCTTCACAGTATCTCCATCGAGTCCTTTGGGTACTCGGTGGACCATGCCACCTCCTGAGCGAAGCTTCTCACCTTTTAAATTTCCTTGGCTTGAGACTCCATGGTTTTCTGCATTTGCGCCTCGACTTCCTGCGCTCTCTTCGCCATAGCTTCCTTCATGTCTCGTTCATTAGTAGCCAGTCGCTCGTTGATCGCATCATCCATGGCGATCCTGGCTTTTTCCATTGCCTCCTCGACTTCCTTATTAACTCTCTTTCCCAGCGCCGGATTCTTTACATCATCATCCGATAAGTCCGAATCGGAAGATGACGATGATGAGCCTTCCAATGAGGGCTTACTGGAAGGTGACGGTTGTGGTCCATCAGAGCCGTCCGAGCCCCCGCTGCCGATATGGTAGAACTGCCCCTCTGTAGGGCCGGCAGTTCATCGCAACTTTGGTCGCTTTGGCTCCGAGTCTTTCCCCTGGTCATCGGGCGGTCCTCGCTTCTCGGTTGCTGTCGCTGCTGTTCACTTCAAATGCAACTAGACGCATTTCGACATCAAATTTGAAGATGCCATCTCGCCATAGTATCGTCGACCTTCACCAACCCGACTCAGCTTGAAAGGCCGAATTCTTGCACGCGCATTGGATCTTTGGCCTTCTGGCCAGGACGACAATCACCTCTCAGCGAGTTTTGGCTTTGGCCTTTCCCCCTCCCCTGTTTGGATCTCGCGCCCTTGGTCACCAATGCCGTTTGTTTGGACAAAGTCCCAATGCTCTCTCTCTGGACTCTCGCGTGGGCTTCGGCCCAGTTTAACCACAAAGCACAAGGCTCTTCATCATGGTACATCTCGCAGGGCCTTGTGCCTAGTAATTGTCACCAAAGCTTTCTCGAAGGGCCGAGAGGCCACCCCCTTGCCGTGGGCCTTTTGCCCGGTTCGACCAATGCTCTCCATCAAGACCCTCGTGGGGCATCAGCCCAGCCCCATGTGTACCAAGGCTCTTGCTAATTGCGACCGCCTCCTCGCCATGAGTTTTGGGGACAGTGTGTTTTGGTGACTCGGTTCAGCAGCAAATGGCGGAAAAGGGGTATTGGGTTCCAGACTTCTTTTACCTGATATGCGACTGCCTCTTTCCACCACTTAGTCTACGTGCTATTGGGGTCGACTCTCTTTTTCTGCGATTTGGGGAAATGGAGCTTTCCAGGATCGCTGGAGGACATCGAGAGACCGGGACTTCACAGGTTCCACGACGGACATCGGATTCCGAACTCGGGGCTCGTTGTTCTCGCCGCCTGTGTCGCCGACGACAGCAACCGCCTCCTCTCCCGTGGCTGGGGGAGCCATGAGTCCTGTCGTTTTGCCCCAGGTATTGGAGGGATTACTTCTTGCGCGGGCAGTTCAGATAAAACCCTAGCAGAGGAAACCTTGCTGGACGGGGGGTTGTTTGCTCAGTTCACTCTCGCCGGAACCGCCAGTCACATCTGGTCCGCCCCGCCCTTTTCAGGGGGGAAGGGGGGCGCCGGGATGTGACCGAGCGCTACTGGGGCACACAGGGACGTGGCGGCCACCAGGCCCCGAAGTGAGGACCACGATGCAGGGGAGTCTGCAACCGGAGGCGGCAACAAAAATGATTCAGCCAAGCATAATGATCATATAATGATCTGTCTCAAACTTGGCCATAGTCGTTTACCATGGAGATACAACAATTGAACGAAACAAATGAACCACTCAAGCTGTGTGTTGATATACTTGCGTGATAGTTTGCTTTGGCGATATTGGTATTTGTGCTAGGCTGAGGATGTCTGAGTGTATTATGTTGATACTAGCGTGAAGGTTGATGTTTAACTAGTCTAGAGGCTTCGAAATAGGTAATTGGATACCTAAGCTACTGATAAACTCATAAATCTTAGCACACGAAAAGCAGAAAACGTCAAACTCTGCCGTTTAATTATATTTGTTGCAATATTTAGAGTGCAAACAAGCTATGGAGAAAAAAGCGGTTGAAGAAGCACTACTACTACTCGTTGAGCCTTGAGGCACTGTGGAGGGTGATCGTTTCTTTTGGCCCCAACCATCGACTTTGTGGCAAAAATTTAAGCTCATTAGACATGTGGAAAGAAGCAAGCATTCAGCAGACTTCACTAACTTTTGGAGAAGAGATGCCTTCCATTGCTACTGATACCTAGGCTTCCAGCTGAAGTCTCCTAGCAAGGACTTGACTTTTGATAAGGACAGTTGATAGTGATTACGGCTGCTCGGTGCTCGGGGCCGAGAGGTTGCAGGGGTGCGGGAGTTTGGGCTCGCAGGTACGGGCGTAGCTAGCTAACTAATAATTAGTAATTACTACCTTGATTTTATTTCCTTTCCCAAGTTTCCTCTCCAGGCAACCAACTTGAACCAATTCAACAATTGATATCACCATCATTCTCTTTCTGTGTCTCCCATGAGGACCGCAAGCCATCTCCTCTGTCGTTTTCGCTGTCTTTTCCCAAGGCGGAGTCTGCCTGGGCGCCCCTCCGCAGGTGAGCCCTTCACCTACCCCCAGCTTGGAGCCCTGGTCACCGAGACTGCGCCGAGTCTGAGCCCGAGTCTGATAACACTTTGAACAATATGGCCAACAGTCAAGATTTCACGTCAGGTGAGTTTTGTATTCCGCCTCTTCTTGTCTCTTCTCGCCGCGCCGTATGCCTGTCTCTTCGCGGCATCAAAATCCGCTTGATCCCTGAGACTCCAGCATTTTTATTGCAAGCATCGACTCCCCACAGCTTTCAACAGACCTCGGAAGTACTACTTTTAGCGCTGTGTCCCTCGCATCCCGCGGTGACTCTGTTGTCTCGTTTTCACGCCCTACATGCCGGGAAGTAGTCTGCTAACCAATATTCCACTCAGCGACAGAGGGACAAGTTCTCGCGAACTCGTTCGGCTGCGAATTTCTGAAGACGTCGGCTAAGGCCGCCCTCAACATCGAGGAGGCATTTTACCACACGGTGCGAGCGTTCAGGGCGCATAAGCGCTATGTACAAGGCTATTCGAACCCCAGCGCCTCCAGGGACAAGCCGATCAGCGGGATCGACGTTGAAGAGGGGGTATCGAGATGCCCGGGTCGAGCGGTGGGCCATAAACCATAGCACAAGAAATGATATGCTGGACGTGATGTACGTAAGTGATGGGTAATGACGGTATGAGGAGACCAGCAACTAAAAGCCATTTTCACAGGACTCTCGTTTCGATGACTTCAACAATGGTGGCACGGCAGTCCCCGATATTCCGGTATACAACGATGGTTGCCGTTGCTCCCTTTTCGGTACCACTTCTGACGTTTCCGATACCTACTTCCTCTCCAACAAACGAACCCAAGCACGGGCATCAAGGAGAACATGTGTGGCATGGACTGTATTCATCCTAGGGTAGAGACAGGCGAAAACAAAAAGAAGATAGAGCAAGCAGATGGATAATCGAGGAAGCCATTGGGGTTGTAGAAGTCTTGATGTGATAAAGTGAATAATTTTGTAGAGCTCATACCATCCATCGCGGAATCGGCCGAGGTACAGGCCTTTTCGAGGAACTCGTTGACCTTGCCGGCGAAGTCATGGGCCTTCTCGACAGCCTGGCTCCTCTTCCAGGGCTACGTGAACGCCTCGAACCGACGGCTACCAGGCAGTAGACAAACCTTCTCATTGCCTGCAATCTCTTCTAGCTCTGGAAACAGCAAAGCAAAAGCTTTAGGTACATGTAGCCTAAACATGAATCATTATGGTTTTTCAGAGTTACCGGGTTTTCTCCCCTGCTCTGCTGCATAAAACCAACTTACAGAATACATTAGGTATCGATGTTGGGGGTATTTATAAGATAGCGCCGTGGATTGATTGCAAGCATGTCAAGTGGCATAATACTTGAATACATTCATATTATCATGCGACGGGGGCTGTCTTCAGAGAGCATGTCTGGCTGCTGTGCAGTGGGATACTCGTGCGGCTAAACTTGCCCAGCGACGCTGAACTAAGCAAACGACCCTTTGTCTATCGGGGTTTCCTCTCCTAGGCTTTCATCCGAACTGTCCACGCAGCTGGCAATGTCCCTGATACCTGGGGCGTAATGACAGTGACAGGTCAACGACTGGTGCTCGGGGCCCGGAGGCTGCAGGGGTCTGGGCTGTTGGAGGGGGAGGGGAGACGGAAAGGGCAGAGGGATCAGGGCTCGCGGGGCAGGTACGGGTGGGTGGTGTACTGCTATAAAAATTCTTTCCCCTCCAAATTTTCTTCTGACAACCAAGCCTGAATTTTCCCCGAGATTTCGTTCCCAGAAAAACAAGCAGCACACAACTTTTTTTTCACCGAATACCAAAGCCTTGAGTCATGGATACCACCACCTCAATCCTCCTCCTCTGGTCGGGCGTCATTTTCGCCCTGTCCGTCGTTATTCTGGCCCTGCTGGCCGTCATTGCTGCCCTGTCGGCCAAGATTTCGCGGCAGGAAAGGACCTTTTTCTCGCTTCTCTCGGTGTGCTCGCGCTGCCTTGGCCCCTTTGCCGCTCTCTTCTTTTCGCTGCCTTCGTCGCCTCGCTGCCACACCCCTACACTACCTTGCCTAGATTTACCCGGCTGCTAACTCATGCCATTTCGATAGAACGATATGATTTCCGCCCTCTGTGCCAAGGTTGCTGAACAGGTCAGTTTATCCTCTCCGCTCTCTTTCCCGCTCTCCCTCGTCCTACCGTTTTACCCTGCTAGACATATCTCCCTGGATAATCTTTGTCGCTAATTGGTCAACCCAAATACAGCATGATCACATCGCCGGCTTGCGCCGGTTGCACCGGAAGCTCACGGGCATCCTGGATAAGATTTGAGGCGCGGTGAGGGAATCACCCCCCCGCACACCCACAGGAAGAAGAAGACAAAAGAAGAAGGCCGAAGAGAAGAAGATGGAGGACGTCATGGCCGTATTCCGGCAGAAGATGGCGGCTATCAAGCAGGCGGCGGCAGAGAAGAAGACGGAGAAGGACAAGGGCGTCTAGGGAGAGGGTAAGTTCAAAACCGTTGTTCAACCTGAAATTTTTGAAAGTCAGGCTTGCTCATCCTTTTATTTCCAGGGCCACACACTTGCATTTGTGGGCGCTTTTTTATCAGGGGAAATATCTTTACACAGGCAACAGGGTTTGCAGGAGCATGGGGCATCGCAGGAGTTGAAGCGGAATGGAGTTTGAGCGTGGGACATCGCGTGGGAGGCATAGAGCGACGTGTCGCAGCTAAATTGGTAACTCATGCTCAAGAAGTCAAGAAGAAGCCTTGCCCTGTTGACTACGTTGAGGAAAAAGGAGAAAATAATCCGGCTAAGATGGCCCACATAGCCACTGACTGTATTTTCTCCTTTTTCTACAACGTAGTCAACAGGGCAAGGCTTCTTCTTGACTTCTTGAGCATGAGTTACCAATTTAGCTGCGCAAGAGGATTTACTAACAGTTTGAAAAATTGCAGGTTGTTGTGCCTCGTTTTGATGTACATAGACGATCAAACTCTTTGCCACCCCTAAGGGTCTTGATACAAGGATTCCCACACAAGTTGGCTGTCCACGTTGGCGGCTGCGTGCTGTCTTCCAAGTTTCCGGAACACTAATGACATGGCACATGACGTGAGTTTCATCGTGGAAATACATTTGAGGGCTTCAAAGTTTCAAGTTGACATCCGGCGGGTTAGTGCGCAGGCATCTTTCGACGAAAAGATCGAGAACAGACATAAAGAAGGGACTGTTAAGAGAGCGGGGGGAGGGGGCTCCACGAGGCCTCCGAGAAATGAGAAACTGGAATTGATACCGCATTCTATTCTAGTTGTTTACGTATCCAACTTGAAGGGCATGCGTATGGAAAAGAAGGAGTCAGTGATAGCTCAACGTTGCCGCTCAATGGAGTTTTCTGCAGTTAGTTATTATATCACATTGGGTAATATCTTTGAACGTTTTAGAGAATTGAACAGATTCCTGCCGCCCATGGACAAGATACAGTCCCAGACGGCATGACCGTGATCTAGGCTGAACCTGCATCATGATGCTGTTATCTGATTCGTCGTGTTGACCGACTGCTCAGCCGCTTCAGCAGGAGTTGGATATAAAGCCGTCGCTGAGTCAAAAGGCTGAACAGGGGGGTTCGGTAATTAGCTCTAATTAACCCTTTCCGGCTTTCATGGGCCAGGAATCTTCATCCCACGGGGCTTATGTCCCGCAGCAATGGGAGCACCCAGACCTCATACACTGTGGTTGAGTTGGCGGACACAGACGAAATTCCGGGATGCTTCCGTTGATTATGAGAATATATATACCATGGAAATCTGTCATGAGCAGCGGGAAGAGGGTTGAGGGGAGAGACGATTTTAAGAACCCAGACAGTCATTTGACGCATCTTTTCGAGGAACGTGGTGTTCCTTCCTCCCCAAACTTTAGACGGGCCGACCCACATGTTGAATCTCCCCTCTGTTGAACATCGCGACTACACCACACCACAATACAAGAACATCAACAACTTCATTAATTGTAAAGCTATTTACATGTCGATTAATGCATTTTATTCCTTATTCCCCTATCTATATCTTTTTAACCTACAAACAATTATTTCCTCTACTTATTCAACCACATGCTCCTCCCGTACTAGTCCCGCCCTCTTTTGCTTTTTATTCAGCACTTATAACTGTTTTTGGGCATTAATAATATCTTTAATGCAAGCAAATCTCTTATTACTACTTTTGTGGACCTTTTTACGCGTATGTAGTTTGTAAGCCTCCAGTTCAGTTTGTAAATATGTAATTTAATGCTTTAAAGCTATAATCTTTATATTCTTTTAATTCAAAACTTTTCCTACTTTATAAAAAAGGTTCGTACGTTCTAGTTAATTGGGGAAAGTTATTCCCGAATAGCTAATTCTAATGCGCGTACATTATAAGACTTTTATAATATTGAAAAGAGGTTATTTTTGGTATTTTTAGCTCGTTGTAGTAGTATAGGTAGCTGCGCTAGGAGAGCACCGTTCTTTAAGACCGCCTGTAAGAGGGGTTGGTAGCCAGGGTGACAAGAGTAGTACACAATAGTCGCGAGGTCAATGATGGGCAGGTATGATGCATTGGCAACACTGATCTCTGGCTCTCTCTAATTCTACCGGCGCGCGGCCTCCTCTTTATGCTCCAAGCCCGTGCTCTCAGCCCCATACAAGCCACACAGCCCGCCACGGCTCCACTGGCGCAACCCGCCGTGACAATAGCAGCATCGATGAAGCCCTCTTTAACAGGCTGCATATTAACTTTAGTGTATTTTGGCCCAGAAATGAATGAACTATATCAGGTTGAAGTTATCGTGGTGGAATGGCGGTGTGGGGTGCCAAGATTCAACAGGGGGGGTGATTCAAGATGTGGGTCGGCCCTTCTAGTCTTTGTTTATATCCTACAATACCGCCAGCCATACAGAGATCAATGATTCGTTATTAACATGGTTAGGTCTGACTTTGCTCTGTTGTGAGTGCATACCCGACTCATGAATCAACACTGCCCCTTTTGAGTCATGGCATTTGTTGCTTTCCGTTGGCCCATAATAATGGCCTGGACCGAGATGATGGGATGGTTTGGTATAACTCGGCCTATATGGTGGCCTGGTCCGAAGGAATGGTTTCGTGTGTCTTGGGGCGCCAAAAGTCCTTGGGCGTGCTTTTGCCACAGGAGCCGCCAAGGCGCTTGGCCCAGGCCGCTGCGCCCCTGAAACAAACAATCCCCCCTAGCGCCTCCAAGGTAACACAAGACCAGTTGTGAACACGAGGCACAAAGTCAATAAATCGAGCACGTTTCCCTTCAGCGTTGTCCCGATATGGAAAAGCAACTAATCGACATCAATAATAACCATGGCAGCGACAGCCTCCCTCACGGCAGCGACCGTCTCCCTGGCCGTGATGCCAAACATAACGCCCACCGAGTTCCTCCCCTTAGTAACACCATGGCCAGCCGCGGCAAGCTGCGCATCAAATCTTTATGCACACGATGACGGGCGGATGCTTGCCTGGGATCCGTTTTACGGAAAGGCATTCGACGGTGCCGCGAAGAGTTGTCTTCCGCCCGAGATGTCGGCGTCGTGGTTCCAAACATTCAAAACTGGGTCCACCGCGACATACACTGCCTTGGGCGGCCAGACGTTTGCTTGCCCTCAGCGGTATTCCACGGTCCAGGTGGCTTTGGTTCCGGGTTCCAGTGGTGGAGCGCAGGAACCTTACGTGTATTGTTGTCCTTCGTAAGATTTTCCCCTCTTTTCCGGTTTGTGGATCGGATCTAACTGTCAGACTAGACAATACACGTTGCTCGTCCCCCAGCCCCTCACAAAAGAGTTTCCCTCACAATGTGTCTCGTCCATCACACCTGGGCAGAGCTTCTCCTATCTCGGGCTGGCCGGCACAAAACGTGTGCCGTCCATAAGCACCGCTCAGTCGACTGAAACCATCACAGTATTTGGTGTCCCAGTCAATGGCTTCAATTTCCAGCTTAGGGTGGCCACGTCCACCGCGGTGATGCCAATCCAGGAGTCAAAGATACAACCAGCTGACGCGTCATCACCTGCATCGTTGGCGGCGAGTGTGGGCATCTCGGTCAGTGTCATTTTTACCCTGCTGGTCTTGGGTGTAGCGGCGTTCGTTTGGTGGAGGAAGAAGAGGCAACGACAAGAAGCAGAAATTGCTAAGTCTGGTGGTGAAGACATGAGTGACGGCAGCATCGTCAAATATTATCCGTGGGGCAAGCCGGAGCTGGATGCGGACAATTCTGCTACCAGCCATCCTAATAGTCGTCCCGGGGACGGCTTGAGTGGTGGCGTCAGAGTGCAGAACCAGGTGCTGGGTGATATTGGCAGTGGTAGCACAAGTGTCAACCGTCCCAAGGCGCTGCCCCCTGGCCCGGACGAAGAGCAGTGTGAGCTCCCGGAGGAGCGCCATGTGTATGAGCTGTCGACTTCCCGGCGAGGGACGAGAGATAATATGCAAGAGCATATATGACCTAGAAGTGGGAATAATCAACCATCGACTCGTTTTCAGTGACCAAACATGGCTTTTGTTTTGTTAGTCTCTGATAAATCATCTCCTCGTTTCCCCCTACCCCCCCCCCCCCCCCCCCACATGGTAGTTTCTCACCCAGCAACATGAAAGTATGGTCAAAGCAAACCCCTAGAGCTCACCTTGGGGTGGACTACATTGTCACTATTAAAGAAAGTTTAGATTTGGCGGCCAGGAAGCTTCCATGATGCATTAAATTGATGAAATAAACACCAATGTATTGACTGACGATGACTTTGCATCCTAGCCTTTGAAAAAGTCACAACTTACCGTCTCTCTCAGCAATGACTTTCTTCAGTCTGGGGACAGTAAGTGGCAAGTGGTTGTTGTTATCGTCAATTGCATCAACTGCCATGCGTTTGATTCTCCGCTCAGCATGTGGGAAAAGACGGTACAGGGACTGCTCAGTGTTGTGGAGCTCGGTAACGTCTCTCGACGGCCAGTCCTGGCATTGTACGTTGACGCATCTCCAAACATGCGAGCAGTCGTATAAAAAACAGTTCGAGAAGGATGACAATGGGTAGGTGGAAAACATTTGACGTCGTGAGGCAGGATCATGTAGGTACGTTCCCCCAAAGATCAGACAAACGACTGCTCGCAGGGACGCATCCAGGGCTTGGAAGCCCCACTCCGAAAACCTGTCACGTAATTCAACTTCAAGCTGACCACCAACAATCTACACATCACGATGAGCTTTGTCGAGATGGACTAGAAGTTATTTTGTACTTTCTCCCCTGCCTCTGGCTTGATATACGTAATAATAGTGTTGGCGGGTTACGACCTTCTTTGATCCATCTACATCTTCCTGCGCAACACAAACGACCGCCTTGCTGCGTGGAGTACGCCTGCTGAGCTGCCAAGGGGCTACCTTAGGTACTTGTAGGCTCGCGATTGGATAGGGCTGAGAGTCCTGTCGTCGGTCGCCCTCAACACTGTTCACTGTAAGACCCCTACTGATTCACCTTTACAGCCCACCACCAGCCCCCACCACCACTGAAAACCTCGACGCACTGCAACTGAAACACATCTAGGTTCTCGCCATCAAGTGATGGAATTAGCTGCGGAATTTTTCCACGTCGAACCATGCGGAGGTCGCTTGAACTTGACACCAGTGAAAAAGATTTTATACCGACCACCGATCAAGGCAAGCCCATTTACCAAGCTCATCTTGCACAGCCTCGCGGAGCCCCTCAGCTTATAGCTGTCAAAGCTTCACAGACCCCTTCCCACCTCCCGCGACCCTACCTCGTTCAACTTGGGAGGCGCGGTGCCTTTCTAGGTTTTTTACGATTCCAAAAAAGGTGCCTCATCCTCCACGACGGTAGTTGCTCGCTTGTCGTTGGAAATGGCCTCGTCGCCCAGACGCAGAGGTCCAAACCCGATGCGGCAGTCGCAAGCCCGCACTCCGCCGCTCCCCTCTGACTGTTCCAAATCTGCGCGGAGTGGTCTCACGTCCGTTCCAATCACTGCCTGCCGGCAAGCTTCGCAATCTGCGCGTTACGAGGTATGGCCGCTGCTTCCCCTCTTCGTTTCTTTTTCGTCATCTGTTTGCTGCATATTATTTCGACCCCCGATTCCAGACCCTCAACAAAGACGACGGCATGAGCTAGCATCCTGTGGAAGTTGTGTTCACCCTCACGAACAACCAAGAAGCCCCTAGGCTCATGGAGATGTTGGGACTTCCAAGAAATGGAGCCTTCCTTGTTCCTATCCGCCAGCCTGGGTAATTTCCCTCGATGGGGAGGTTGAGTGGGCAAACTACCGCGAGGAAAATCAATCGCAGAGGACTGGCAGTGACTGGGTAGGCAATTCTCAAGGTCAACTTGGGCCCGGTGCCGAGAACTTCAACTAGAACTCGAGTCTACCGCACCGACGGCAACCTGTTTCCTCGGTAATATTTCCTTTAGAAAACTTCCCACGTCCAGCTAATGATTGAGTCATGTTACAGAAGCGAGTTCGAAGGCCACAAGAGACAAGAGCAAATGCCTCACACGCGCGCCCGCCGCTTCGTCTGGCGTCGCAGAAGACGAAAAGTGACTCGCCCGACATCACAACAGAGGTATTTTCCGCAGTGAATCCGGCGTCATCGCAACCTACCCGATAAGGCGCCCAAGGGACGTCTGAGCGAGCTCCTTCGTCCTGAGCCGCGGAGGACAAAACTGTCTCGCCGAACCCGCCGAGAGCCAAAAGGAAAGCCAGACAGCGAACTAGGTTTCGAGCCCGACCAGCAACCACATTGTGAACCATACGCGATCCTCAGTTCCGCGAAATCAATCATCCCAGAAATCGAAAGACATTGCGAGAGAAGTACTGCCATGATGTCATCGTCAAAGACAAGGAGGGTGCCAAAGAGTGGATAACCAAGAGATTGAATACCTCCCACCCCCTTCGCGGCACGACTGTCGAAATACAGCTCATCGCTATTGGCGAGCTCTTCTGAAGACACACAGCCAAACTGTCCCTTCGTGAACCTCGGGCTGCCGAGACAGAGCACAAGAAGTTGCGAGATAATTTCGCCACTACGTTCTGAAGCCACCCAGAGAGCAAGCACTACACTCGGTGGAAGAGGACAGGGCCCAAATGCAGCAAGTCGCGCTACCTATGGGTGCCAGTCCACGACCGAGTCCTTATTGCGGCGCGTGATACCTGGATAGCCCTAATCGATAGGCTCGGGTGACTTGCTTTACTGCTCCTCCTGAACAGACGTGAAGCTCTTGCTGCCAGAACGACGGGAAGGGCCCTTGATCGCGCAATGGATCGGACTCGGACTTGCGCTTGACTTGTTGCTCGTCCGGGTGGTGGGGTGTGTTTCGCTGTCTGTACGGACCTTTTTGCCTGCTTTGCCATAAGGCGCACATGATCACTTTGCGGTATGTAATAACACACTTTGTTCTGCCGGCGCCTTCCTTCTCTGTCTGGGAGCCTTCCTTTGACACATCCACAACTGTGCCCGTTCCCAAAGCAAGAGAGAACCGCTCAACGGTAAGCAATTACAGGACATTGGAATATATTGTATTATATCAAATTGTCTAGGTGATACTCTATCCTATCTGAAAACAATCTGCTCGTCAATCACAAGGTCTCCATCTTTGATTCACCCTGGTGCAAAGCTCTTTTCATTTAACTGGTCACGTGAGCAGTCACCGTTGCGGTTGCGGCGTACTTCTCCAGCAGCACCCGCAACCAGCACGACGCGACGTTAAGGGACACGCCAGTTAGAAGCCACTATAGCCTGCGGGTGGGGATCTAGGAATAGGTATTTGGGAAGGATATTGGGTATCAAAATTCTCGGGCGACGTATTTACAACAGTACATCGCGTTCTTCCCAAACATGAAATTACGATCTCCGTGAACTGATAGAAATTAAAAAAAATGAGCATCTACTCGTAAAAATGGTTTTCTAAGAGTCTTTATTCCAAACAAAAACTGTTTTTTCTTTTCTGTGAAGAAATAACCTCTTCTACGATATTTCCACACAATATTATCGGCCGTGGTATTTAAAATTGAAAAATTTCAGCCGGAAAAGGAAGCTTACGCTAACAAAACCGTACTGCAGAACAGTTCTCAGATACCCGTACAGGTCATAAGGGGAATTATATCATCCCGTTTCTTGGACTCGAGTGCTAGCTGTGGAGAACCGGCAGGGAAGATGCGAAGACGCTAGCAGCAACACTCGCTCAGAGATAGCGAGAAGTCACGTAGGCCTTGCCCGTTTGTTGTTGCCAGTCATTGCCCTAGACTCACAGCCTCTGCTCTTTCCGTTCATCAAAGCAACCGCTGCCTGTAGCTCTTCACCCATAGGAAATCTCTGAACCTCCCCACTGCAGAGAATCAGGCAAAGCTTTCCCTCCTTCCCTCGTTCCCTCTCAATCAACCTGCTGGCCGAGTTCCACCCCACCTGCAACCTTCCACCTCCCGCCTTCGACCTTCAACTTTCAACCTTCATTTTCGAGCGGTCAGGACATCACATCGCCGACCGCCAGCAACATTTCCCTTCCGGCAGCCACTGTCGCACTTGACGCTCACCGGTTTATCACGAGAATATCGACTCTATCTGCATAGCCCTGTAGCCTCGACATGGCACAGTTCCCGCCCCCGTTCTCGCTCCCGCCCCCATACATCCCATTCGACCCAGCCGAACTCAAGCTGGGCACCCCGCTCCCCCCAAACGACGACCATGTGAGATACATTAATGTTTCGCCTGTACACAGGAATAGAATTGCTGACTTCTATCTCTAGGCCATCAGCGTCCATCTCCCCACGTGGGACGACGTGGTTGGGTGGGCGGGTCGAAAACGGCGGGTGGTCACGGCTATGAAGGCTGGATACCCTCGATTCAAGATACCAGACGCCGTCCATGCCCTCGCACAGGTCCTGTTGGAATGTATTGGCGAGTTGGAACGCAAATTTGGCAGGGTGGAACACAAATCCGACATCCCCGATACGTTCCGCGGCTTGCCTTTCGCTGACTTGGACCATGCCCGAGACTGCCAAAGGTTTATCAACAACCAATCTCGCCTAGTTTTACAAGGAGAGGTGGCAGAAGCCAGACGACGGGCACAGCTGTGGGCAGTGGATTTATCTGGAGGTGGACTCACCAACATGGACCGCGACGGGGGCGGTTATCTTTATGGCCTCCATATCATGGAGGCCGTGCCATATTGTGGAGGAGAGCCCCTTTTCTTTGTCATGTTTCCAAAGACACTCCGAGGAGCAGCCAAGGCCTTTTGGCAACACACCGGCTTCGGCATTTCCAGCAGACGGGCCCAATACTGGATGGACAACAGTGCCATGATGCCGGCGATTGGGAATGACCGCTTTGTCTTCGAAAAGCTCCCCGTCATCGAGTGCACGCAGGACGACAGAGTAAACGCCGCTGCTTGGGCCGAAACGAGGATCAAGCACAGGATCGCCAATTGGACATCTGATACCCAGGGCACAAGTGAGGCGTCCCCGGAGACGTGTGTCACGGTAGCCCCAGACAATGTCTTCCTTTTTCCCACCGGCATGGCAGCCATCGCCAAAGCTGCCCGCGCCATCAGGGATACTCGTCAGCCTAGAGCTGATCGCAGTAAGCCGTGCGTAGTTGCTTTCGGGTACGTTCCTACACCTGCAACTGGTTTTAGACTCATTTCTAATTTGTCGACTATTACTAACATTGCTCGCATGCACAGGTTTCTGTACGTTGACACACTCAAATTTCTAGAGGACATCGAGGGAATGGATGTCAAAATGTGCTCCTGCAACGAGAGTAACCTCGACGCCATCGAGAACAAACTCAAAGCCGGAACGCTAAAGCCTGACGCGGTAATCACAGAGTTCCCCGGTAACCCACTCCTACAGTGCCCGAATCTTATCCGTCTGCACAAGCTCGCAGGGCATTACGGCTTCATCCTCGTTGTCGATGACACCATCGGCACGTGCTCAAATATCCATGTCCTCAAATACTGCGACATGGTGTGCACCAGCCTGAGCAAAATGTTCAGCGGGGGGTGCAACGTCATGGGCGGCGCCGTGACAGTTAACCCCAAGTCCAAGTACAGGGAAAAGTTGCAAGAGCAGCTGCATGCCCCCCACCATCACTGGTTCTTTGAGGATATGTTGGTCATGGAAAAGAACAGCCGCGACTTTGTCGAGCGCGTCCAGACCGCCAGCTGGAACGCCGAAAAACTGGTGGACGGCATACTTCGCAACCACGCAACCGTCGAAGAGCTGTACTACCCCAAGTACAAGGCTCACATCCCAGGCGAAAAAGAGATGAATCACTACCATTATGCCCGAGTCCTGGGTGATAAGGGCGACAACTTGGGCGGCTTCGGGTTTATGTTTTCGATTCGGTTCAAGTCGGCCTGGCGCGCGAAGGAGTTTTACAATGCCCTTGAGGTGGCCAAGGGGCCGAGTCTGGGCACAAACTTCACACTTTGTTCTGCGTATACCCTACTCGCGCATCCCAATGAGTTTGGCTGGGCCAAGCAGTTCGGCGTTGTCGAGCACTTGGTGCGGGTCAGTGTCGGCATCGAGGATTTGCCGTGGTTGGAGGAAAAGTTCAGGAAGGCGCTGAGGGCTGCCATGGGTGAGCCTGACTCGATTCAAAGAGACGATGATGCCATGGATGTGGACCCGGATTCGCACTCTGAGGGTGACGAGATGCTTGGCCTTCAGAATGAACTGAACGGGATGCACATTGTCTAGGTTTTCTAGTTTGCTGGCTTGGTACTAGGATACCCAAGGTATTGTGTTTGAGGGTAGGATAAACGTCACTTCCCTGGGTTGCTTTTGCTCCTAGGGTATGTTTGGCTGTAGGATGGACAGCGTTATCCTTGATAGTCGTTAGCGAGTATACATTGTCGTCAGTCGGCAGTTGAGATAGGTTTCATGGATGGCATTGTTTGCCTTTCTGATTCTGAACTCAATTTCTTCTCCTTGTGTCTGGGTATCAAGAGATGAATTCCTCAGCATGTTCGTGACGTTAGGCCATGATGATATTTCACAGGTGGAAGCTCCGTCTTCCACAACACACCACAGGCCCAAATAAAACACAAGACAGGGCGAGCCGTAGGCTCGGAAAAAAGGAGCAAAAGATCGGTAAATAAAAGACTGACTTAACTGATTTAACCGACTTGACTTGACTGGCTGAATGACTGACTGAAGGCCCTACCGGCCTGACCGGTAGGTCGAAAATAAAGAATAAATCTAAATCATGAAAGACAACGCAAATCGATTCTTCTGAACTATCCTGGCCAGTTGAAAAAGGGCCAAAGAGAGCTGCCCTCCCTCTGATCAAAGAGTGAGCTAGCCACCTTTTAATGGGGTGGCCAAGAAAAGAAAAAAATTAGTCTATATTACATAAGGAGACGAGGCCCCCCCCCCCCCCCTGAATCTTACAATAAACGAACCCCCATTTTTTTAGCGTAGGTGTTTTCCCCAACGCAATATTTGAAGCATTTGCATCATATACACGTCGGCGAGTGGTATGGTAGCAAATTTCTTTACTGAAGGGCTTGGTCGTGTGGTTTTATCCTGACTTTAATATGAACAACGTATCAATGATGGAATACATCGGCAACACCTCAGCACAATAGACTCTCATTTCGCTTGACAGCAATTTGGCAGCAATCCAACTGCATATGAATTCTGTTACTTGTCTCTCCGACGGTTTACATCACGTGACAAGAGCGTTGCATTGGAGCCCGGATTTGGCGAGGACGTGCCCTGTGGAAACCGGGATTCCAGGGGTGTGTGCCAACTTTCTGTTGCAGAATTCTGAAACGTGATCGCCAGTCCCGGACTTGATTCAATGTCAGTTTTCACCCCGTACAATCATCCACAGAAAAAAAGACAAAGTAGTAGTAGAGCTGGAAAACCAACAAAGGGCACATCACCATGCGTTCGCGCTGGTCAGCTATTGCTGTGGCATTGGCCTTTGTTGAGTGTGTGAGCAGTGAGGGTGAGGCGGATGAGAGCGCCTTGGGGCTGCCATATCAGTGGCCATCGCCCTTTACGTGTCCGGCCCTGGTGGTCGAGGATGCTACCAGCTGCCCGCCAGTAGTAGGATATGGGTTTGGTTTGGGACAGGTGGCCGGTGGGTCACAAGATGGTGGATCAGCCCCGACATCTGGATCAGCATCAATAACCACTAAGGAAGCTGCCGAAACATCACTGCCATCAACACCAGCGCAACCGTCAACAGGTCAACCCTCTCAGGTGCAAGACCAAGAGCCAAACGATGCAGCGACTCCACAGCCATACCAACCCATCGACATAACCGAAAAGCAAGAAGAGAAGTCCCTATGGACCAAAGGCGCCATGTGCCGCCGTGTCGGCCGCGACGAATTCTGCGCCTTTGCGCACGAATCCTTCAACGGTGGACAAGGTATCTCCCTCATCACCACACCCGCACGAATCCTCGTTCTTGGATCCCAATCGCCACTCGACAAAACACCACCGCCACCACCCAACCAGCCCAGTGCCGAGCCGCCAGCAGCCCCGTACCGAGACGTCCTCATCCCGGGCAAGGGAATCGGACTCGTGGCTAGCGAACCCATCCGCGCAGGGCGACGGATCATGGTCGCGACGCCGGCCGTCATGGTCGACGACCGCGCGTTCACGGGGCTGAGAGAGGATGACTTGTCGGTGCTCTTGGCGCAGGCAGTGGTCAGGCTGCCGAAGCCTCATCTTCAGCGGTTCTTGAATCTCTCGGGGAGCGTCGAAGAAGGGCAATTCCAGCCCCTTGTGAAAAGAGTCTACAAGATCTTTACGACGAACGCCTTCAAGACGACGGTAAAGGTTGCGGAGGCCGCTGTGGCTGGCGTGGGTGCTGCGGTGGGGGATACTGACTTCCATTCGACGTTCACAGAGGGTACCTACGCAGCTTGCTCACTCCGTGAGGGATCAAACTAGATCAGGCGCTAACATAGGCATTGTAGTGTCGCGGCTCAACCACGATTGCAGCCCCAATCTGGGCTACTACTTCGACTCGGCCAAGCTGTCGCACAAGGTCTACGCGGTCCGGGATATCTTCTCCGGGGAGGAGCTGACGATCAGCTATGTTGAGTAAGTCTAGAGTCTGCATGCAGTCCACAGTTCCCCTCTTTTGCTTTTCCTTTCATTTCCTGTACGCGGGTTGCAGGGACCGCAAGGGGGAAACATCAACAAAGGGGCAATGTGAGGGGTGGAGGCGACTGGAACGCCATCATCCCTTTTCCTGTATCGCATTCTTCGTCTTGGCTTCGGTTAACAGTTTCTCTCTCCAGTGTCATTCAACCACGATCTGTCCGACAGGACCGCCTCCGGTCGACCTGGTCCTTCAACTGCAGCTGCCCACGGTGCTCAGCCGAGCCGCACATCATTGCCGAATCCGACGACCGTGTCGCGCACATGCTACAGCTCCGGAGGGAGCTCGACGACTACTCGATCGCTGCGACGCCCGAAAAGGCAGAGCTACTGCTGACACTGTACGAGTTGGAAGGGTTGTCGGTACGCATCTACGAGGCGTACTACAGGGTTGCCCTCGAGTGGTATGTTCCTCTCCTTGTTTTCCTGGCGTGGCACGAGCGTGTACCAACTGGCAGGAGCCTTCTTATGAAGATATCCAGCTTGAGCCTTGATGGCATGAAAGTCATGTCTTGTCAGTTTATAAACACACTCATGTCGCCCCCGTCCTTCTCTGCCAAGCCCCTTTCTTGTTTCGAGCTCTTCACGGCTGCTATGCATGTACCTGGTACCGCCCGTGAAGAAGGGGCGCTGAGACATTCATCACGATGTCATGGCGAACGCAAGTAAACCACTGAGGCTGACATTTTTTGCACAGGAACGGCGTTGGTGATGCAGCACGCGCCATGAAGTATGCGCGCCTCTGTCGCGACAAGGGGCTGACGCTGCGCGGGCCAGATCGCCCCTTCGTTGACAGCATGCGCGAACTGCTGGCGAACCCAACAACACATTGGAGCTGGAGGTTCAGGCACAAAGAAAAATGAGGAGGGGGTGATACTTCGTCTTGATACGTGGTTCAAGGGTCTCTTAGTGGCTAGACTAGCTAATGGTGCTCATTCGTTGTTTGTTTTGAGCGTGGACATGATATATGCCCCTACATTCAGTGGAGTTGATCAGAGCTGTTTAGTAAACCAATATGTGCATGTTTATCTCAAATTTCAAGTCGCTCAATTCTATAGTTGGCTAAATCTGAGGACACTTGTTTTCAATGCATGTATACGTTTATAAAGGTGAACAAACCGTATTCTAGGAAAGGGTGATATTAGGAATAGGATTAGTAATTAAGAGTAATAAAATAGTGTGGAAGTATTTAGAGCTGATAAGGTACCAAATAAAGATGATTAGGAACTAGTTAAAGCATCCTTATGCCTGGGATTGGGCAGACACTTTATGCGGAACTTGTTCCATTTACGGTTGGATTCACGTATAATGTAAGTACCTAGTTTTAGAACTTGTATATTATGTTCTTATCAATCTGTCACCTGAAAATAGCTTAGTGTAGGATTCTGACGAATCGGGCACTCTATCAGCTGTGGTGAATTCTGCGTGCTGAAAGACTTGATCTTTACCTAGCACCATCCCTACCATGTTGGGGCCATGCAGCCTTGGGGCTGAATTTGCCGATCAGCTTCCCCAGGTCCGCTCACCGAAAACTTTTGACTGCTTCTAGTCCTGGATCAGCTAGATCGTTGCCTAATATTTCCTGTCAGAATAGCCCGGGGATACAACAAAGATCCTTGCGCTGACCTGTGTTACTAAGACTTGTGGTTGAAAAAGATCCAAGTTCCAGCTCGGTTGTTTACCATAATTCTAACAGCTATGAATATCGGTGACACATTCGTCTCACCGTTGGCTGCAAGGTGCCAGATTGTATCATCATGGCATGGTACTAGTAGTGAAGGGTAAAGCCCAGCCACATACCAACTAAATCACTGGTGCATATCAAAGTCACGCCTTTATGTAGTCATACGACAATAGCGTTCCCCAATCCAGGTGCCCGTAACAGCCCGAGCTGATATCGCGGGATTATCAATGGGGCCTTGGCTGGTTCTATTTACATCCCGTGTCTTGGAATCGGGACCTGCAGACGGGACGTCGGTAGTTATGTTTACATGCTGCATTATGGCTTCCACCCGTCTACATATCATAGATAAACCTGATGTGATGAGGCTCGGGTTGCCGAATCTTGACTGAAGAATTGAGTGTTAAATAGCGCCTTGAAGATTCAGGAGATAGAAGTCACCACTGCTAATCACTTGGGGTTGAGCATGTATATATCGTCTTAGAAATTGAGGCCGGACAACCCCTATCTGATGTCTTGTGCTGCAAAATACCTTTCGGTCTGAGCGGCACTGACTTTGACAGTAAAGAGATACGAGCAGAGAGGAGGAGACAGCCATGCAAGGGTCGAGTCTAACCCCCGAGTGAGATCCCGCGGCCGTTATATGCCAAGTCCTCGGAGTCTCTGAGCCAAATTATCCGTCTGAGCCCGCATCTGACGAACGACTCTCGTCCACGACCTGCATCTGCCGTCGAACGGCCTGCATGATCTCACGGTACTGCCTCAGTTCAGGCATCGTGTTCAGGTAAGACTCATCCCCAAACTTGATGTCATCAATGGCCAGGATTTCATCGTCTATCGCACTTGAAGTTAGCACAACGACAACGCAAGCGTTTGTTAATATGTGGGGTACTCCTCACCAGTGAACATTGCGACAAGCCCCTGAACAATGACCCCTCCATCCTCATGCGGCCGACCCCGCTAAGACAAGAGCATCGCAGACACGGCGAGACACCAGTAATCTCCGAATGACGCCGAAGCCAGGACGATCCCCTTCCTAACCGTTGTTTCATCTGTCTCCATGTCGGCCTCCAGCAGCCCGCTGAACCGTCCCTCAACCGAATCACTTCCGTTGCTAACTTGCCCGGCCGTCCGCCCTCGAGTCCGGGACAGAAATCCGACGGGAGCCCTCCGCCCACAAGGCGCCGCAGCGTCGTCCCCGCACAGAAGCCGCCGATGTCCAGATGCCCCCAGCTGAGGTACACGCCAAAGAACAGCTCCCCCTGACGCCATTTACGGAGTTTGTCTAGTCCGGCGTCGAAGCCGTGAAACTCCTCAATGGCTTCCAGGTCCCGGATAAACGTGCCCGCGGGGAACAGCCTGGTATCGACGACGAGCAGGCGGATCTGCTCCCGAGAGGGCTGGTCGTGATCGGTGGTTTCCCTGTAGAATCCGTGCTTGAGGACGAAGAGGATCGAGCTGGACCACGACATTAGGTTGCAATTTGCATTGGATTTTGGACAAGCCCACAGAAGGTGGTCCCTGAGGATCGAGGCTGCTTTGCCGGGTGAGAAGCTGAAGAGGTCCCGGTTGCTCGCCGCGCTGTCCCTGGGTGTTGGGGAGCTGACTTTGTTGGTGCTGGTTGTTCCTCGGGTGAAGGGGACATATAGGCGAAAGAGGTAGGTGTGTACGGAGTCGAATGACGCAGTGATTGCGGGATTCGGGGGGTCAGGGGCGAATGGGAGGGGGCTGATGGAAACTGTCCCGGAGAGCATGTTTAAACTTGTTGCAATGAATTCTCGATAAAACAAGGTAGGGGAACAAATATAGAAGTCAATTTTGTGCTTGCATTGGAACGAAATGTGCTTTGTGAGGACGAGGAAATCGGAGTAGGTTGTTGAGGAATATGCTTGTATCATCACCACCTCGAGCCCAACAGCCCAACTAGTGTGCCCTCTGGGATGAATTAGGCATCCATGATGCTAGGTAGCATAGCAGGTCGCTATCGCTAGTCAGGGAAGCTCCATAATAATTGGCTTTGAGATGAGGGGAGAAAGTGTAATAATCTTGTGTTACATTGGCGTCGTGGAGGTGACAGTCTTGAACTTGAGGTTACACTATCTTTAACATGAAAGCAAAGTGACTAAAATGACCATAAATTCGTGGAATCAGCGAAGAGACGGCCGCCTTTCATGAGCTTAGTCTGACTTATATCATATTCGTAACTTATGTCCAACCGCTATTCTAGCCCCTTTTCCGGTCCCACTCGGACAGCTACCCCGAAACACCCACAAACACCACCAAAACAGCCGCGTACGTCGCCGTGGCGACCATCGTCTCAGTGTTCGTAGCCTTGAAAAACACAGACAGCGCCCCCGCAAATGCTAGCACGGTAATCGAAACCGTAACCAAGCTCTTCGCCACCGTGACTTCCGGGAGGCGCATGATAAGCATCGGAACGACCAGCATCGCCCCTCCTAAAAATGCAACCAGAAACCGGGCTAGCCTGTCCACGAACGGTGAGACCTGATCTGGCGGCTCATTGCTAAAGTACTCATCGGCGCGATTTCGGATATCACTCTCGGTGTAAGTCACGGAGCGAGGGAGATGCTGCTTCAGGACGTCGCGGAGGTTGTCCGATGGGAGGAGCTTGGGGTCGGCGAAGCGGCGGTAACCTGCCCCCTCGTCGATGAATTGGTATTCGTCGTCGCCGAAAACTCGCTCTAAATCGAGGCGGCCTCGTCTCGCCTGTGAGCCTGTAATGGGGATCAGGCGGGTGAGGTATTCGTAGTCACGGATGGCGTTTGCTGGGGTAACTGTGTCAGGGTTTTTTCTTCTTCCTTTCCTTTGTTTGTATTGGTTTTACCTACTGTAGTCGTGGAGGAGCCCTGTAAGTGTTTGTGTCTGCTGAGTCGAAGCCAACTTTGCCGTCATGATATCGCACTTCAGCTTCGCCAGATCATTTTGCATGCCATAGATATTCATAAGCTGGAGGCCCCGAAAGATGAGAAAGCGGGGTTCTTGTCGGCCTTCATCGAACGTGTATTTGTACAGTCGTTCTCCGTAGGGCGGACGACCACCGTTGAATTCTTCGTTGTCTTCTGGAGGCATTGCCAATAGGAGTGAATCGTCTACCAACTGATGGTAAGAGTTTCAGCTAGTTGCTTGAATAGGCTGGTCTCTGTCGCGGGGCTCGTTTTTGACGTGGTTCGAACACTTGAATTGGGCCACGTGCAGCAAGGCGTCGATATCTACATCACAAAGTGACGGAATTGGCCCACAATTTGGCTGTCGGCGTCAGTCAAGGGGGGTCAACCTGCATGCGCTATTGGTAGGTCAGTGTGACACGAGAAAAAAAAAGCCCGGATAAGCAGGGTTGTATTTAAATGGGTGGCTCAGCCATTTCCTCTCCCCCCCCCCCCCCCCCCTCTTCTCCTCAATTTCAAGCATACGTCATGGGTTGCTTCAACTGCTTCAATCGTCGCCGTCGCCGTCACCGTCGCCGCCCAGCGGGCGCAGGCCCGCCGCCTGGGGAAACCCCTACTCAGGTAAACCAACCTACTGCTGCGCTTGAAATGCTCTCCAAACCTGCCGCCACTAGCTCCTATCAGGGATCCCATAAGACCGCTGCAATCCTGGTCGACGAAGCCGAAATCCCCGAAGTTTTCCGGGCGGCCCAAATCAGACAGTCAGGGGGCGCCTGGCCGCCTCCCGATAGGCCCCTCGACGACGAGGCAGTGGTTCCGGGACAAGGCTTCTTGAAGGCTGAGCCCTGGATGCTACCGGACTATCACCCGAAGGACGAGGAGTGCATGGACTACAGCAAGCCCGAATATGTGAAGTTGACCATTACTGATGCAATAATGGCCCTCGCGAAGGACTGTAACCTTGCTCGCTGTGTCTTGTTCGAGACAGCCCGGTTACAACGGCCGCTGATTGCCCTTGGGCCACTGCGGCTCGCCGACGGCGCTCGTAACCTCGATATGGCGCTAGTCGAGCTGGAGAAGCTGCTTTACAAGGGAAAAGAGTTGATCTCCAGGTCCCTTACGGCGAACATCGACCGACAACAGCAGGTGCTCGACAGTCCGGGGTTTACCCAAGCATGCAGTACGTATTACCCCGTTCCCTACGAGCATATATAGGTAGCCATCTCCCTGTGTATCTTTATAGTCATACACTAACGCTAGAGGTCATGGTAGCTTCGGCCAAGATAGCCATACTCGAGTTGGAAAAAGAATTCCACGACGATATACTCGCTCAGCTACAAAGCGGCATGATCGACTCGAAAAAGCAAATCGATTACGGACAACTCCTAGAGCAGTTGAAGAAAATATGGTGCGGTGTCAGCATGGCTTACAAAAGGCTTGGATCTACATATAACGAGATGTTCAAGGAGGCAGAGGCCAGATAGGACCCGGAGGCACGTTAGAAGCCACGATCCATGTCGAGAGGCTGGCAGAACTGAGGAATATAGCAGAAACAGACATGGTTCAAGTAGGAAAATGGGTATAGTTACTGATGGTTCATGTCAAAAGCACTGCACTCGATTGTGTCACATTTGATGGGGGTTGCAAGTGTGTGTATTGTATTGATTGTGTGCACTGACTCCGTGGCTGTAAGCCAGAGAGTCCTTGTTATATAGAGCTATCAAGTCTGCCTTGCCGCGTAGTTGTGGTGGCTCAGAGGTTCAGCTCTCTGTTCTAGTCAGCCGCAGCAGACTAGAATTAGAAGCCATGGGTTCAGATCTCCATGGCTTGCCTTTGTTTTTGGTGCTTCGGACCTTGTGTATTTGACAGGAGCATAGACACGGGGAATACTAGGGAGAGTAATAGTACGGTAATTGGTAGGGTGGATTGAACTTTTTATCTGGCCGAGTTGGGAGTAGAATAGTCGCGCGGTAGGTAGTAGGATAGGTCGAACTGTCTCTCGCTAACTAGGAAGAGAATAGTCGCGCGGTAGGCAGTAGGATAATTAGATTGAAACTGCCTAGAAATGGATGGAAAGCATAGCAACTACAAAAAACGGAATCCCAAAAACGATGAGTAATTACGCCACCTATAAAGCCTACTTCTTGGCCCCTACTTTAGGGTTTGGAAAATGAGGTGTTTGTTTTGTTACAAGGGGGGGGGGGGTTCTAGAAATGGGACTCTCCCTATCTAGGCCCTTTTTAGGGGAGGCCCAAAATAGGTCCCATAAAGAGTCGGGTAAAGTTGACAATTTTGTGATTGTGTGAGCGAAAGGTGAGCTACGGTGAGCCGAAACTGAGCCGAGGTGAAGCGAGCCTGATTTTAGCTTAACCATCTTCAGACAGGACCCAGTTCTAATTTCGTAGCAGACTACGGACCGTACGGACGTACCTAGTTGCCAAGGTAGGTATGCAAGGTATGGTAGCAGGTCGGCCTGGGTGGGTCAGTGGAAGACTGGTGCTCCACTCTACAGCCCTGTAAAGCAGAGGTCCCTGCAGCCCGAATAGACGTTCTCCAACTGGAGTGCAGTTCGTCTCTTGCGAAAAAAGAAATCCACTTCGTCCTCTTTGACTCTTGTTCAAGTTGAGGGGAGGGAGCCAACACTGGTGCGCGATTGCTTTCATGCCCTTTGATCTCAAGCTAACCAAAGCGAGTTAGAACGCTTGTTCTTCTTCACACAGTCACACACCTCCTTCACCATGGCTCCTCCAGCTGGTTTCCAGATCAACACGGAGCGTAACAACTTCGTCGACCCTTTGACATTGCGCGAATCCATTCATCACTCCGGCTCTGACGAGCCTGCCAAGCACAACCCTACCGAAATCCCCGGACGCCATCGACTCGATCCTGCCATCTCCACGCCCTTCCGCGTCATCGCCAGTCGGTCTGAGAGAACAGCCATTTCCCGGTCTTTGAAAGAGATCATCCTCGAGTTCGGTGCCGGGCCATCCATTCCATCAACCATATTGTCGACAAGAATTCTCAGAGAAGGCCAAGTTGCTCGAGTTCATGGGCTGAGCTACCTATCGCTTCTGGGGAGAATTCTGCGTGCCAGCAAGAGACGGATGCCTTTCCGTGGAGGCACTACTACAAGGCAGTAGTAAGACGGAGTGTTCTCGAGGCCACAGCGTTGCAACTATAACGGCAGTTCAAGCACTTACCGGTTCGTGGTCATTGGACGCCCGTCACCGTCCACGCCTTCCACTCGAAGTGTTCAGGTCGTGTTAATGGACGAATTGCAGAGTGCATGCCCTTCACAGTCAAAGTCTTTCAACTCAAGAGTCTCTTTGTTGCGCTGGTTCACCCTACCTCCAGTTCAACCTTCTCAGCTCCGGCATATCTTGGCACACAGGCATATCCTGGCACGCCGGTATACTCCAGGCCGGCCTCCTCTTCTCCAGGCTGCCGGTGGTATTTCACATTCCAGGCGCCAGCGCCGCCCGCCGTTCAGTCCCACGGCTCGGCTTACGGCCATTGCTTAGGGTTGTGGAGGCCCCCGTCCAGGTTCGGAAACAAGGAGTCGGTCCGGACGATAGCGCCCATGGCAGCACCGCAATGGTATGCTGTTCGGCCGGGGACGTCGAAGGCCAAGCCTGCGACAACGTACACGGACAAGAAGATCATAACGTGTTCTCAGTATCATAGGTCTAATTATGAGTAGGGAAACAAGGAGAAAAGAATTACCGGAGGAAGGCTTTTCGCGCAAGGTAGGACGTGCTTCGGGGATTACCGTCGGATTCTCTGATCAGGGGTTTACTTGCTATCGCTCCGAGGCCAGGACCCCTTTCGGAAATCATGAGGCTACAATGAGCGATAACATCAAGAGATCAGCCTCGCCGTGCCCCTGTTTAGCGTCGCCATGGCCCTTAACAACGATTTTATCAAACGCCAAGATCTTCCACTTAGCCCCGTGGCTTCGCATTGTATTTAACTGCAGCATGGCGTGCGAAATATTGGAATGCTAAACTTAATCCGGAGAGGCTTAGCAAAACATCTTTAGCTTAGCGGTAATGAGACCCCCCTGTGCATGATCGTAATAAAAGCCAGGCGGCAACTCCATGTTGACATCGCCGCTGTTCTTTCTTCTTCACCGCATCCCTGCTACCTCTCGTGGCCGCCCAGGACCCCCAGCCGACCGTGACAATCGACAAGAACGATTCCTTCAAGTTCCTGCGCGCCTGCGCCCAACGAATCCTCAACGAGGACGACTGGCTCAAGGGCGGTCTGAGCTGCCCAGCGCCATGGTACAACCAATGTTATTGCCGCAAAGACCTGGGCCTCGTCGTCACGTCGTACATCAGCAGCTGCGTCTTCACAGACTGTCACTATGGCACCGTCGACCTCAGCCAAGTTGTCAGTCTCTATGACGCTTATTGCAGCACGGCCCTTGGTGGCGCCGCCGTTGCTGGGACCCCCTCCACGGTACCGGCTAGCCCCGTTACGACAACCCGGCCTTCCGTGACGACTATCACCTCTGGAACGGTGCCCGTCGTCGTCGTCGCTACTACCATAATTGCCGTCGAGACGAGTAGCTCAGGTACCGTCGCCAAGTCGCCGCCAGGTCCGTTTCTCTCTCTCGCCACAGCGGCCGTCGCATACTTCGCCGTTGTTGCTTTGATCACCATCGCACGCTGCTGACACCTGGCCCTTGGCTGAGAATGTTGCAGCTCTCACTCCAGGAACGGCAATAATACCGCCTCCCTCGTCAACTTTGTACACAACGTATACCTCATATTCGACTGTTAGAACCGGTGGTGGTGGCTCCGACAATGGCGGAGGCAGCGGGTTAAGTCAGTCTGACAAGATTGCGCTTGGCTGTGGCATTAGCATCCCGTTGGCTACATTGATGGTTTCTCTCTATGTCTGCATTGCGCATCGCCGCAGAAGAGGTTGACAGCTGTTCAGACTGTATTTAATTTGCCGTGTAGTTGTCCGCTTCTCCAATGTACAAAGCCTTCATAATTACAGCTCAACCCAACATTCTGCCTTTCTCTCTGCCCTGTACTAAACTATACAAAGTTAAATCAGCGTTGGGCTGGCGATTCGCCTTTCCCAAGAAAAGGAAGTGGTGAGACAACAAAGGATGGTGGACCGTCACAGCACCCCGCACCGGTCGATTACAACTGCCGAAGTCCGCCAGACTGTGATGACATCTAAATTGCCGTCATCTCCTACGTCCCGGTTTCACACGCTTTTTGTGTGCCAACACATTCAGAGCACTTCTTAATAATACCTATGAGATATGACGAGCGCCAGTCCAGCAAGTCAGGGTCAGCGGGCCAAGAAAGATGGAATGGGTGATTGTAAGTAAAAAGAATCAAGCACTTCACCTCATAAAATACTGACATAGGAGCCACAGGTTGGCGGGTCTTTGGGCGGACTCGCTGTGGGCATTGCACTCAAAGCCTTGGGCTATAACACAACAATCTTGGAGCAGAACCCGACCCCCTTGTTGCACGACCAGGGCGCCGGGATTGTGCCTAGTAGCGACTCTTTTGTCTTCTTTGAAAGATATAATCGCTACAAGCAGCCCATCGCAGTCAGTTCCAAGAGAAGACAGTATCTCGACAGGGAGGGAAATATCGTTCACAAGATCGACACGGTTCAGGATATGAGCTCAGTGAGTTTCCAACCCCTTCTTCCAGCAGGTCCGGGTTTTATTGACATCGATCAACAAGTGGGATTTGACCTACCACATTATGCGCGCCAACTACAACGGCCACCCCAGCTCCTAATTACTGCGACGTTCCACCGCCGGACCCAACCCATGGAACGGCAGTTCATATCCACGACCGCACGGTAACAGGCGTTGAGGGGCTTAAAGATGGCACTGGCGTTCGCATTTTCTGGCAGCGCACAAGCAACCCTTCCATCACCGACTCCCTAGTCACAAACCGCCTCATCGGCGCCGACGGCCCCAGCTCAACAATCCGCTCTCTCTTTGCCCCAGACGTGCAACGCACCTATGTCGGCTACTGCGCCCTCCGAGGCACTTTGCCTGAGCACGAGGCCAGTCCCGAGGCGCGAGAGACTTTCGCCGAACGCTTCACCTTCTACCACGGCCCAGGCGTGCAGATCCTGGCGCACCTCATCCCAGGGGTGAACGGCACCGTCGGGCCGGGGAAGCGCCTGTTCAACTTTGTCTACTACACTAACTTCCCAGCCGATTCGTCTGAGCTCGATGCCATCCTCACTGACTGCAACGGCCAGCGGCGCAACATCACCATGCCGCCGGGGATGACCGACCCCGTGGCATGGGAGCGCCAGCGCCAGCTCGCGCGCGAGAGACTTCCCCCACAGTTTGCCGAGATCGTCTGCAAGGCCAAGAAGCCATTTGTCCAAGCCGTCACCGACGTGATCAGCCCGGACCACGAGTTTCTGGGTGGCAAAGTCGTCTTGATCGGGGATGCTGTCGCAGGGTTTCGGCCGCATACCGTGGCGTCGACGTCGCAGGCTGCGCTTGATGCTATGATCTATGCCGACTGCATTTCCGGAAAGGTGAGCAGGGAGGAATGGAAGCGTGAGACGATGAGATATGCGCGGTATATCCAGAAACGGGGCGTGGATATGGGGAACCGAAGCCAGCATCAGCGACTGCCACTGAGTGAGTATATCAAGGATCGGGACCTGGCGTCGACGCCTAGGGCAGAAGAGGTCTATCCTGATTGGGCTACTTCTATATGATGCGCACGATTGTAACATCGGGTAACACTTATTGCTCTCTTCAGCTAGATGAACTCCTAGACTAATTACTACATAACCATCCTAAACCCAGGCTCCTGATCATTGCCGTGGCCTGTGTATTTACCGTACTTTCCTTTCATTTTGTCCTTGTTTACCTTGGCACAATACAGAACGTTGGATAAGATCTTATTAAATCCAGTTAACATTCCCTTTTGATGACTCAAGACAAGAAAGGACACTCACAAAAGCCATACTTCAACCAAGAGCGCCAAAGACAATGGTGTGTCCTTTACGAAAAAGGGGCCCATCAACATCAGGATACAAAAACACCGCAAGAACCCCCCCCCCCCCCCAAAAAGTTGGCAACAGCCAGCTGAAGCGCCGCCGCAGTTGCTCGCTTGTAATGGCCGGCAAAGTTATTGGACAGCCAGGCAAGCACCGGCGGCACGCTGCTGTATATGCCAGTGGCCATCAGAAAGGTCATGCCGTACTTCACCCTGGGGTAGTTGCCCCAACGGTCAGATCATGCAAAAGATCTGCATGTTGGTTCTTTCTTAGATAAATGGGCCGTATAGATATTGACTTGGGGAGAACTATAGCACTGGGCCTTGAAGGCCCACTACAGGGGATGTTTAGTCTACCTTCTCGTTGGGAGGGTAACCTACCTTTACCCCTTGCATGTTACTTTTTTTTTCTTTAGCCCGCCACTTCTTATAAAACGAGTGGCTCGGCCACATGTATGCCGCTGTTGAGGTAAATACCATGCCATGGAACCATGTGCAGATGTTGGGTCGAGACTCACCGAGTGTAGCCCCGTGTCTTTTGTTGGATGTCCTTCGGTACTCCCAACGGTTACTGGAAATTTAAATTAGGCTGTTCAGAATGTCCAGTTCAATCCGAACCACAATTATATCAGAGATTTATCGGTCTCAGATAAACCACATAAACCCTAGTATGAAGAATATCCAATAGCCGATTACCAGGTACCTAATTAGTGAGTGTTCGACAACCCTCCTCCCGCATACGGTAGTGTGACAACATGTGCTACAATAACAAGTACAAACACAAACATACTTTTGAGGCGTGAAGACTACTCGATTTCTTGCTGCGTCCCAAAATCCGAGCCACTAGCCGTGCAACTGTCGAGTAATTAGACTTAACGGCAACTCGCTAATCTCCATGCCCATCCATAATAAAGAGATGCTGCTGTTGGAATGATACTCCATAAATTTGAGGGCCTAGGGAGCAAGGAATGGCCTTGCTCCAACTGACGTCAGTGGGAGAGACGCGCTCCTTAAAACTCGGCGCAGCAGACATTGTACTAGATCAGTAATAACATCATCTATCAGCATGGCCTCGTCTTTCTGGGTCAGGGCCAAACTAATTATGACTTACAACCCAATTGGCCTGGCAGTTGAAGTTGCCAGAAGTGCAATCTTGATCAATGCATGATGAGCAGCCGGGCCTGCAGCAGAAACCGCGACCAAGTCCAGCAGCAGGAGTGAGAGTATCGGCATTAGGGATAACAGTAAGGTCGATGGTGCCACGTTGGCAAGGAACGAGGGCATTAACGCCCTCAAGGGCAATGAGAAGTCCAGCCAGGACCGAAAGGAGAAGCTTGCTGATGATGACGCACATGGTTGAATCAAAAACAGGGAACGGCTGTTATGTACGAATATTGCTGAAAGATGGCTGGAGGTGTGTGCTGTGCCAGGCTGTACGGTTGAGCAGCGGAAGAAAAGTGAAAGACGCGGCGGGCCCAGATTTATTTATATCATTTTAGCTACAGATATAGAACGTACGAAGTCATGGTTAATGTTGCCCATGAGTTGGGACTGGATGGCTTGGTATCGATTGCAGCTCCCTAGGGAGATGAGGGGGTGGCTGGCAAAAAAAAAGTTACCAACGGGCTGGATCAAGGATAGCAAACAAATATGATTGAAAGCCATGGTTCTGCAAACTTTCCCTTGCTAGAACTAATAAGTCAAACGTTTGTAGCTCATCCCGAATGTGTAATCTCCCGGGTTTCACTTTTCCTGTCTCAGACACATCCAGTAAACGTACTAGCGCTGTAAAGCGACTGAGACAACATCACAAATATTGTAAAATAGTGCAGATCCCATTTCCACCTTGTTTGCGAGTGTTGATAGCCCCGAACCTCGACCATGAGACATGTTATCTCGGGGAGGCGGCGAGTTGTGTACTACCAACTCAACTGTTCACTATTTTATGCAACTCCGAAACAACCCAACAACCCCCCCCTCAATGTTACAATTCAACTTGATGTCTAAATTTTTACGCATCCGGCCAGAACGGGCTTAGATAACATTGAAGGTCCCCTGTTTATACACTTCAATGGAAAAGGGGCTTCAGGGGGTGAAAAGTGGAGGCGACATCGGAGGAGTGAGTTGCTCTTTCCTAATAATTATTACACGAAAACTGCTGTTTGGTCCCCAGGTTGTCGTGCAGCGTGGTTGCCATGTTTGAAATGGAGGGCGCCCACGTGCCATCGAGGCTCGAATAACCCATGAAATCCCGTGCATGTTTGGAGACCAGAAGAATCCTTATCGCTCACACGTGGTCGATTTTTTTTTGCGCCAAGCGCTTTGTCAGACCAAAAGCCCCTCTCGACGGCTTAGCTGTCTTGGCCGATATCTATCGAGTTTTTGCGCTTTCTAAGTTTTTTGCGCAAACGCCTCTTCGGCTCGAGATGCTCGCCAGTCCCGAAATGACAACATTGACATGCTCTCGGATCAGCATTTATGTTCCCCATCCCGGATTTGTCAACCGCCAACTCAATTGATCTCCATCCACATCATAACTCGGATATCGGCACTGAAATATTGATATCAGTAGTATATCGCCACCCCTCCGCCAATGGCAAATCGACCTGGATTCGAACGATCCTTCGACGCCAAGATGCCCAGCTTGCCGAGCCGCCAAGTTGCTGCAATCCAAGATATTCCGAGCCGCAGTGGAGCAATGATATCCAAACATGTCTCCGGGTCGGGATCTAAGTGGCTGCTTATCGCCCACGTCAAGGCTTGGAAACATTGGTTGCAAAACCTTCTCGGCGAAGTGGAAAGATATCTTTGTCCATATCACCGTGTCACGTCATGGACAAGCCACTCACCTTTACTCACCTTTACTCCCAGCACAGACATCGGACGTCAAATACACACACCTCTCCACGTTGCGCCGTTGGTATTCCCTGCTCGCTACATCGTCATCTGCTCGCGCTAGTTCGGCACGCCCTATCACCCGTCCTCACCGCCGTCCGAATTGCCAGCGATGGCAAAGAGTGGAGATCCCGACAGACCACAGGGTGCCGCCGCCCACATCTCGGGCCAGTCCAACAGACTGTTGACCCGACCCGCCCATGCCTTGACTCACCAGCGCTTGCCGACAAGATCGGTGCCGACACTCTCACGGAGCTGTCCAAGGGGGGAAGCAAAGCGACGCCTCAGCGAATATGGAAGGAATGAGCTGGGCGAAGCCGACGGCGTCCATCCCTTCAAGATTGTCATCGCCCAGATTGCCAGTGCCATGACATTGGTGAGTCGAAAAAGCCCACCCACCTTCCGACGACGACGACGGAATGCCGACCAGTCTCCTAGGTTCATCGAGGCCAAGAATTTCGAAACCGATGAGGCGCTTCTTACTGGTGAATCCCTCCCCGTTCGCAAGTCCGAGAACAGCGTCTTCGACGACGCTACTGGCCCCGGCGACCGACTCAACGTCGTCTACAGCAGCTCCAATGCCACCAAAGGCCGCGCCAAGGGCATCGTCTTTGCGACAGGCGCATTCACCGAGATTGGTGCCATTGCGTCGACACTGAACAAGAAAGACTCGCGTGTGCGCCCAGTGAAGCGTGGACCGAACGGCCACGCCGGTCCTCACCGTTATCTGGAGGCGTACACCTTGACCCTCGGCGACGTCGCCGGCCGCTTTCTCGGCGTCAGTATTGGCACCCCTCTACAGCGTAAACTCAGCAAGCTCGCCATGCTCTTGTTTGGCATCGCCGTCATCTTCGCTATTGTGGGCCTGGGCGCCAACCGCTTCCACACCTCGCAGGAAGTCATCATCTACGCCGTCGCCACTGGTCTCTCCATAATCCCTGCTTCCTTGGTGGTTGTGCTGACAATTACTATGGCTGCTGGTACGAAACGCATGGTTCAGCGCAATGTCATCGTGCGGAACCTCAAGAGTCTCGAGGCCGTCGGCGCCGTGACGGACATTTGCAGTGACAAGACGGGAACTCTCACACAGGGTAATATGGTGGCCCGCGGCGCCTGGGTCCAGGGCCTCGGCACCTACCTGGTAGAGCTTTCCAGCAAGCCAGTCAACCCAACTTTGGGTGACATCCGCTTCAGCTCACAGATGCCTAATGCAGTCAACTTTGGATCGAGGTCGGCGGGAAGGGAGAAGGTTGACGGTGGGAGCGGAACAATCGAAAAGCCTGACCAGCTACCTGTTGACAGCAAATCTCGCCTCCAAGAGTTTTTGGCCGTGGCATCTCTCGCTAACATTGCGACGGTCAACAAAAAGGACGGTGCGTGGCATGCGCGGGGAGACCCGACCGAGATTGCACTGCAAGTGTTTGCAAGTCGGTTTGACTGGAACAGGCTCGCCTTTGTTGGCGGTGAGAGTCCAGAATGGAGCAAAGTAGTCGAGTTCCCTTTTGACAGCGACGTGAAGCGCATGAGCGTCATTATGAAGCACAACATCACCGGAGACAGCTTCACATTCACAAAAAGCGCTGTTGAGAGGGTCATTGGCGTCTGTACACGATATTGCAAGGGCGACACCTCAGAAGACGAGACCGATATGACTGACGACTTCCGTGGCCAAATTCTCCGCAACATGGAAGTTTTTGCGGGGCTAGGTCTACGTGTGCTGGCACTTGCAAGCCGAAAGCTGGATGCTGGCACCAAGACCAGCGGGGACACCAATCGTGACGACATCGAGCGCGACCTGACTTTCCGGGGCCTCATCGGCCTGTACGATCCGCCTCGGCCCGAATCTGCCTCCGCCGTCCGAGAATGCCACCAGGCGGGCATTTCCGTCCACATGCTCACGGGTGACCATCCCGAGACCGCCAAGACCGTCGCCATCGAAGTCGGCATCCTTCCCAAGCGAATGAAGAGAGTCAGCGCCAATGTGGCACCCGCCATGGTCATGTCAGCGGGCGACTTTGATGCCCTCAGCGACGACGAGGTTGATCAGTTACCGGTGCTTCCGTTTGTCATCGCTCGCTGTGCGCCGAGCACCAAGGTCCGCATGATCGAGGCGTTGCATAGACGCGGCAGATTTTGCGCAATGGTATGTAAAACAAAACTCTTTGGGAGATACGTGAGTGTCAGTTGTCAATGCTGACGATTAACAGACTGTTGATGGCGTGAATGATTCTCCCTCCCTTCGCCGCGCAGATGTTGGCATCGCCATTGGCCAATCTGGCTCCGATGTCGCCAGAGACGCATCCGACATTGTCCTGACCGACGACAACTTCGCTTCCATTGTAGCCGCTATTGAAGAGGGCCGCCGCATCTTTGACAATATCCAGAGGTTCGTCCTCCACGTACTGGCCGAAAACATCGCCCAAGCCGGTACGCTTTTGATCGGTCTGGCATTCAAGGACCCCAACCAGCTGTCGGTATTTCCACTGGCCCCGGTCGAGATCGTCTGGATCATCATGATCACCTCTGGTCTCCCCGACATGGGTCTCGGCTTCGAGCGCGCGGTGCCTGACATCATGCGCCGCCCGCCCCAATCCCTCAAGACGGGCATCTTCACCCCGGAATTCCTCGTCGACATGATCGTCTACGGCCTGTGGATTGCCGCACTCTGTCTGACCAGCTTCGTGCTGCGCGTGTATGCCTTTGGCGACGGCTCGCTCGGCGAGAACTGCAACGACGCCTACAGCGAGCGATGTGACGCCGTCTTCCGCGCCCGCGCTACCACGTTTGCCTGCCTCACCTGGTTCGCCCTCTTTCTCGCCTGGGAGCTGGTCGACATGCGCCGCTCCTTCTTCCGCATGCAGCCCGGCTCGAGCAAGTACTTCACGCAATGGATGGCAGACATCTGGCGCAATCAGTTTCTCTTTTGGGCTATCGTTGGGGGTTCGTCACCCTCTTTCCGACCATCTATATTCCCGTCATCAACCACGCCGTGTTCAAGCACACGGGCATCAGCTGGGAATGGGGCATCGTGTTCGTCGCTGCGGGTCTGTTCTTTGTGGGCACCGAGGCGTGGAAGTGGGCTAAGCGCGTCTACTTCCGGAGATCGGATAAGAAAAAGACGGGCAGGCAGTGGAAGGATATGGATATTGAGGAGCGCGTGTTTGGGGATTACTTGATGGGGTTGAATGAAAACTCCGATAGCAATGTTGGGGATGTCAACGTGCGCGATTGACTATCGCGGGGCGGGAAGCCCCTTTTCAGTTTGGAGAACGGGGAGAGATGTAGAGGTGGAGGGGAAGTGTTTGTTTTTTTCTGGTATACTATGACAGGATTCAGTATGTGCGGCGGAGGAGAATAAGAACGGCTTTGATATAGTGGGAGTAGTTCAAATGGGGAGTGGTTGGGTTGTCGATGTGATCAGCCTGAGGGTGAAGCTGGCAGAGTGTGACGATGATGGTGGCTGCAGGATGGAGAAGGGTTGGGTGATATTTGTGCACTCGTGCCGTGGTGCCAGGCAGGTGCAAGCCAATCGGATAGGTAGACTAGTCAATACAACGGCGCAAGCCGCCCATTTCTTGTTGGACAAAGATTTCCATGTTTCCCAAGTCTGGGCTGGGTTGCCTTTGTGACTGACTTTCACTCTGAGTTTTCAGGCACTCACTCATTTGGCTTTCAAAAAGCGCGGCAAATATATGTTTTTTTGTGGTATCTAAGAGAACTTGTCACGTCGGGATATGGAAGGTATGTCAATTTCTTTGTCTCAGGGTGGGTGTCTTTGGTCATCATCAATCAGCTCCGCAGACCGCCTGGCAGTTCCTCGTTGAATGCACCCCTGGTCTTGCATTTGGTGGCGTTGAAGGAGCTCTCTCGTTGGATGAATTTGTGCTGAGTCGGGAAAGGGAATGTCGGTGATTGGCGACGACGACCTTCTGGGCACATCACGCATCCCCACAACCCACCCCCCCCCTGGTTTGCAGCTCATTCACAGTGGCCCAAAGGTCAACGCATTGGATTCTGGGAAGGGCGAGGGAATAAGCTCCAGACCGCCATTGGAGGCAAGGTCCGCTTGCTGCAAGAGATCTCTGTCAAATAGAGTATATCTATCGCCCCAGTCCTCCCAAAGTCATATACTACCCGCCTCTTTTACTTCCCCCTCCTTTATTACACTCCATCTCTCCAATATCGCGCCTGCCCCACAATCCTATTCGTTTACAAGTCACTGTCATGAGGTCTCGATCAAAAATTACCTCCACCCAGTCCTCCTCCCAAAGTCGGACTGTACCCCTTCCTCTTATCATCTTCCGATATTTTTGCACTCTGCTTTTAAATGCAGTCTTATTCGTTCTCTTAATGGTTTTTTTGTTACCTTACTGCGTCATCTTCATGTCACGCATTCTCCGTGCCGAAGACTATGTGTCAGCTTTCGCTGAGGCATTCGGAAATACTACTAACGATTCCCAAGTCCAACGGGACAATCCCACGCGGTACGACCTGCCAGTCTTCGACGCTGACGGTGGGTTGAGCATCATGGCTGCGTCGGAGCGTTTTGAGCTGGTGTCGTCTTTCTATGGGCCCGGTGCCATCATGGCCTGGTATTGCGTTGCCGCGTCTGTGCTTGTCAGCTGGACACTGAACCTAACACATGCACGCAAAGACTCCATCACCATCGACTTTATTGCCGCCATCACTATTCCGCTGATCGCGGGAATCCACTTTTTGCATCAGAACCTGTCTTATAACAACCTGCGCCCGGACCCCGGGAATGACCGACTCGCGAGCTTCTATCCTGAAACTATACAGTTCAATGCCGCTATTGAGGCCCCATATTGGTTGTGCCACAACTTCTACTCATACGGCATGGTCCTTTGGTGGATATCCATGCGAAAGGGCCACCAGAAGCGCGCCAGTATCGCAGCGGTGTTGACATTCATCTCTCTTTTCACCACCCTGGGCCCAGTCGCCTTATTTTATCTCCCGCGTGTTCTCACCGATTCAACCGTATTACCCAACTTCCCTCCCACAATTACTTTAGGAAAGCAACCCACAAACTTGAAACAACCCCCATTTTCCATTTTGATCGGCTTCGCCTTTGGAGCCACTGGGAAACTACCCTTAGCCCATAAGCCGAAAAGTCGCAAGCATCGACCACTGCTCCTAGCTAGGGCGCTAGGGATAGGAAGACATCTAGAAACTATGGTCGTCATATCTCTTATCTCAAATTCCATCGCACCACGTCCCTTGGAACAACTTGAACTGGATACCACATCTACACAGAAGCTGAGATTTCTCTTCAGGTGCAATTCCTCCGACTGGTTCCCAAAAAGCAATGTCGACATCTCGGAACTTGATCAGGTGGCTGCTGTCCTAATCGGCGTCATTCAGCTGGGCTTCAGCGTATACGAGGCTTTCAAAGAACGGAGGAAGGAGAGGAGTCGGCTTGTTGCCGCGTGCCGCCGCCCGGATAAGTGGCCACCCCCCCGCAGGGGATGGTATGGCCTCCTCAGAACTGGACGGCGCACAGGCGAGGAGGAGGAGGAGGGAGTTGAGCTGCAAGAGCTTCGAATGTTGCGGGGACGACGCGACGACTTTGCCTCTACGTCGTCGCGGCAGAGTGAGCAACGCCCGGCTCGGGCTCATGTACCACACTAATTAAGGGAGCCCCTGCAGGGATGAGCGAAGTTATCTAATTACGTGAGTTGAGGGTGCTGTGCGCGTCAGGCATATACCTACATTGCTCTCTGTTCCTTTTGCAAAGAACCCCCCTTTTCTCAGCTCTCGTTTGTAGATATCAAGTCCAAATACAAACACTTCCAGCGCTTCACGCAACATTCACATATTTGAACTTGATCAGGTAGGTATCCATACGCTATTAGGTGGCAACATTTGGCTGTGTGCTCAGTTTTCCCGATGCCACCAAGCAGTAGAGGAAGCCACAGTCAACCACCGTCCAAACCTTGTGAGATTGAAGCGGCTTGCAACACAGGGAGATGGATGGTATTCTCTTGGAATAGAGACAAGAAGGATGGGGGAAGAGGGTATTGAGGAGCTTCAAACACTGCAGAGACAGGACCCTACCTCCGTCATAATGTAAAGAAGTATTTTTGCACTAAGTAGAGCATCGAAAGCATTGTGAAAGACTTGATTTGTCATCTATTCTGTGCTCGTAAGAGCTAGGACTTATACAAATAGACCCCATTCTTCTGCACACTCCGGGAGCTCCCGGGAGCTCTGCAACGATAATGAATCCGCCTTCGCCCTGCTCCCTACCCGAGCTTCAGAGAGTCCTTTAACCGAGTAGAGAGCTGAGCGGCTAGGCTACATGTAAGAGCACCCTGTAAGTCAGTTCAACAAGTATCATACCTCGTTACTAATTAGTACTAAGGCGCCTACTTGCTTTACATCTCTCAACAAACAAACTATCAGCCGAGACAAGCCGCGGCGGGAAACGAATCTAAACATTCCGGTCATGCACATATGTCGTCCAACTCGACCATAACATCCAGCCCATCCCATGAAACCACAAATTTGACACATCACACAAACCGAAGCGCAAAAATGAACAGGAATATGACAAGCCCAAAGGGTAGGTAGCGGTGAGCCCGAACCTCCCAATCCAATGCCAGGACACACGAGTTGGGACTTGTTCCACGGCATGATACTGCGGCCAGGGGTTGGGGGAGGGGTCTGAGTAATTAAAAATAAAATAAAAAAGGCTTTTTACCTATCTAGTTATACGAGAACCCCCGCAACTCTCCAACAATTCGCCTCTTTCGAGAGAAGCGGAGACCGATCCATGCACGTACCCGTCCTGTCGGCCAACTTCAACTTTAGACAAAGAGGTTACCTGTCCATATAGATGACCACGAAAGGCGCGCGCATTGCAACGTTGAAAATGGGTAGGGGTCAACAACGGGCGGAGTCGAACTAGAACTGAGTGAGCCTGTCTGTATTTCCTAGGTATGTTGTATCCCTTCGTCCCTAATGGCACGGAAGTACCTTGGTTTGTGGGACCTGATCGTCTTGCGAATCAAAGCCGTTGGAGTCGTCATAATTACTCGTCACACAGCTTATGGAAGCTGTTGGGGTAGAGTTGGTTTATTCAAAAAGAAAAAGAAAGGGAAAAAAATAAAAAAACACAGGCATCAATGTGGACACGAAGGTGCCAAAGTCAGCGGCCACGGTCATAGAAACGGACAAAAAGTAAAATCAGAAAAAAGAAAGATGTTGGAGAATAGTAATACCATAAAGAAAATGGTTCACGCAATGCTGTCGACTTCACTGCTGTCTCCTCCGGCCTACTTAATTGACTACTCCTCGATGAAACATCCTTGAAGAAAGACACAAGATTTTCACCTGAACTTCGCGCATTATGAATACGGCACACAAGGTAGGTACATACGTAGTAATGTCTACTCAAAACCGGTATCCAAGAAAGTTCTTTGTTGCTCCTTACCCCTTTGCCGTGCAAAGAAATATCAGCTCTGACCCCACCAAGAGATGGCCATAATTGTGGCCTTGCTTCTCTAATTTTGTTCAAACAGTACGCACCTCGGAATTTTGGAACCTCATGAGACTACCACAAGAAATGGTGGTCCGCAGCCTGGCAGGTTTGCCTAGAGCAGGCGACAAGTTGGACAGGTCCTACACCATCATGTGGAACTACTATCTCGACTCGTCCCAGTACCCCGCTACGACCATGGTGATGGTATGACCAATATGTCTTCTGTCTTCAGAGTATGGCTTATAAATGAAGACCATGGGATGTGGTGAAAACGGGAAAGCCCATTCGAACCATTCGTCCCGGGATGTTGTCAAGACAGCGTTGTAACGTCGTCGACACGGCTCTACTTCACAGCTACCGCATGAATAACTTGCTTGCCAAGGTGGGTACCCGGTTCCGGTCAAAGAATAGGCTTAATAATCGGACTGAGGCAACGGAGAAACTCCCAAGGGAAGTGCCACATTGTGGGCACGGGGAGGAAGCGAGACCTCCAAAGCAGGATTGCGGAGAATACAAAATATCACAAGCTCCGCCTGACAAACTCGCAAAGCACGGAAGGTGGATGAAGAGGAGACACATGCAGGTCGTCTGTGGCGAGTGGCAAAAAAAGAAACCCCTCCCTGTCTGTCTGACCGTCTTTCTTCGAAAAGAGGGTCAAGGCATCGTCGCACATAGCTAGTACGAAGTGAGAAAATTCCGGCCTCTGGGAGGTACCGAGGGCATGAGGTGTCCAGCTTGAGGGACATCGAGATGGCCGTTGACGGGCCGATTCTTCGCGTCTTGGCAACCAGCTGCACGAGTCGGTCTTGTTGCAGTGGCGGCAGGCGACAGGAATACTAGACATAAACAGGACTCGAACCTCTTCCGTCTTCGGTGGCGAACATAGAAAGTTGGCGGTAGGCATGTATCAGGAGAGTGCTAATGTGAGTGTACGAAGACTGCAGGAAATCAGGAATCGCGTCCCCCCCTTTCCAATGTCGAAGTGACCCCCACGTTAGGGTACCACTTGACCTCGGATCCTCCCCAGGTGGTTCGCTGGTTCCGCAGTTTCTCACCTTGGTGAAAGGTCAGGGCGGCCAATAAGTAACGCCAAAGGGATACTAAACTCCGTAATCTGAGACCTATGTTTAGAGTCCACCTCACCCACGTGGTCGCCTACATGTACATGCACTGCGCGCTCTTCCACAAATTCGCGACAGTAGCCTGCATGTCCGTTTGCGCGCTTCTAATTTCACAGTTGTCGTATACGACGGCACCCTTTTTGTCGTCTCGGCCGGTAGTGGTACTGCTTGTCTCGGTCCACCCCCTTCATGCTGGTCGGAGTGGAGAGAGTTGGAGACGCAACTGCGATGCTTCTAATACCCCAGTATTGTATTGATAGGGGCAGCTTTCGCGTCCCCAGATTACTATCTCCTGGCAATGTCACACCCTCGGCGATAGGGAGAGCAACTGCCAATAGCAGCAGGGCTCAAAAAGTGTCCTTTTTTCCAGCAACGGGGCAGTCGCGATAGTCAAACAGGCAGCGCCGTAACTAAACGAAAAACAGAAACGCAGGAACAATGCTGGTATAGTTACACGGCCACTTCCCACTCCAAGTGGGATGAAGGAAGCAGGTGTAGTGTGAAGAACCATGCGCTATCCCACCCATAAGTGCAAGTGTAAGGGATGGTGAAGATATAATGCTGGAGGCAGCGGAGCGGTAGATAGTGGTCCGAGGCCACCAAGTAGGTAGGCAGGGTGTCCAAGTTTGTGCATAATTTCGAGACCGAACTCCTTGCAGCCTAGCAACGCGTAATAGACCAAGGAACCAGGAGAGGCATAGGGTTTCTTCGACGGCTACTGCCCGCGGCCAACAGAAACGAACGGGTGTGGGTGGGGCGTTGGTTTTAAAAGATGGTGTGAAGGAGGGAAGGAGCCACAGTCACAGAATGCAATTTGTGACATAATACGCCTATTGGATGGATGACGATGTTGGTGTCGATAAATGCCGGGCAAACCGCCTCTTCATCGAGGATGGCAGCCGGGATATTCGGGCGCTCATCGCACAGCAGACCTGTGGTTGACGGGAGTCCCGTGTGCTGAGATCACTACGTCACTGTGGGTGGGTTGCAGGAGATGACTACCGCTTGCCTTTGATCATGGGTTCAGGTAGAAAATTTGATGCTGGTGAGAAAAGGCCATCTTCGCAAGAATGACAATAGTGTGCTGGGGATGTTAAAACAAAAACATCATCACGTTGTCGCTAGGCTGAGCTGAAGGACTATTGATCCGGGGAAGACGGAAGCGGAAGATGTGGCATCCGCTATCGACGAGGCTGAACCGTTTGAAATGGCTTGGGCACTTCGGTTGGCCAATACCTGAGGTGGTGTTTTGGGAAACTGGCAACATGAGCAAGCCACCAAGGACCGGTGTGGTGTGCTTGGGAAAGGGGTGAGATGATTGACCCTTGGATGGTGAGCAGAGTGGTTGGAATACCGTTCCAAAAGGAAAAGTGTAAGTATAGACAGAATCCCTGACTAATAATGAACCCCTGTGATCGGGTTAGGAAAAAGGGAAAAAGGGAGACCTGAGATGAGGAAGGTGCTGCACCTGCCCGCGTTTGATCTTGACCTGTGAAGGTCACGCGGAAAAAAAAGTGATCATGACTCGATTCTTAATACGAGAGGTATGGGCAATAAATTACCTGTCACTGTGGCTTGTGGCTGAAATCTGAGGGAAGCCAGTCTCGGACATGGGTGGTATGGATCAATGCTGAGGTTGGAGATTGAAAGTCCCTTTGGGAGGGTGTGGTGAAGCTGCAGCCATCGCGGGAGGGTGGTTCAAGCTGCTCCGTGATTTGTCAACAAAGAGACGGCAACCATCCCACCCATTGCCCGCTGCCATACCAAAGTTGAAGCACGGGCATCCTGGAAAAGAAGACCAAATCAACTTGCGCTGCTCGAGGAGATGTGGCCATTGATTGGCCGGGTTCGAGGTCGCACCGATGTCCAAGTCTGGGGCCGTTGGTCAAACAGGCTTCATCTCGCTGCGAGATGGTCGGATACTGCCTTGCAGTTCCCGCTGTCGCATCTGCGAACGCCTTTTTATCGAGATAGCAAACCTTAATAGCAGTTTCTCGACCCTGAACTAGTCACACGCGGCCTCGGAGGCAGTGCTGTCTCGCTGTCCAGACTTGTGGAACAAGCGGGACGGGGCGGCAGAGGATGACGACGATGGGCAAAGGATTTGCAAAGGACGAGCCTGTCCATGGTCAGACAATCCGATGAAAAGACTGTGGACGAAGGGGGTGTCGCTGAGCAGTCAGCGGCCGATGGGTGCGGAGGGGGTGTGGGGAAAGGCGCGTCGGGCGCGGAAAGCGAGCGAGTGGGTGATGTGACATGATGTATGATGTGGAAAAAAAGCCAGTCCTTGAGGTTCGGGGCGCACGAACAACGGAGCTTGACCGAGATGGCTTCCGTTGGGGTGTGCGACCCGACTTTGGCGGCCTGCCGACAGACAGTCCAGTGTCATGGCAGGCCGCGTGGCGAGAAAGCAACACGAGAACTTGATTTGGTGTTGGTTGGTCGCATAAGGAATGGCCAAGTGGTGCGAGGACAAAATGCTCCGCGGGCTTGGCGGAATACAGACCTGGGACTTTCGATGCCGCAATGCGTCCAAGAAGATTTACTCGAACGGACGTCGAAGTAATCATACCTCTGTGGAATGTGGAAGTGCACAAGATAGAAGTGGTGCGATGAAGTCAGGTCGAAGAAGAGCGAGCAAGGATGCTCATTCGTGCAGACGCGCGAAAAGCGCCACGGCGCATCTCTTTTCTGGGGTCGAGAGATCTCCACGGCTCCCAACCATTGGGTGCTTCAGCGGACCAAGCATTGATCGACTGGGGTTTGGTTAGCGGCTCGGCTGGTTTCTGGGCAGGCCAACGTCCCCGCGTCTGCCATCCTGATCCATGGGCCATCGAGAGACAACATCTGCCGCAGAGTCTTATCGCCGTCTGGCTTGCTTGGGGGTACGGTCCATGTACAGCCAAAAGCACGACGTCTGAGAGTGTTGATTACGCGCATGCAAGCGGGTAACCTGCTGTCGAGAGCAAGACGGCGAACCGGGGCGATGGAAGGCGATCGCCGAATAGCCGTGTCGCGCCACTGTCGCTTCTCACGTTGTACAGTCATCATTTTGGGAAATGATGCCGACTTGTCATGGACACAACCGGGCAGCCACACCTTCTTTCCCTCGATACTGGCGCTGAAAGTGGGAGGGTCTGGGCCAAGGGCGATGGTCAAGCTGCGCTGTGGCACTACCATCGTGACTCCCGCAGTGCTGTTTTGAGACGGCTGCAGATACACCCGTGGCCCCACCGCTGTTGGCATATGGTCTTAGCTCGCGGAATGCGGACAAGATCGGCCCATGTCTCAGCGACACGAGCTGCTGAAGGACGACGGAGAGCCGCCGTGGGGATGGTGGAACATCAACTACTTGAACGTGATTGCCGTGTCGTGCCGTCGCCGCCTCGAATGCGTATCCTGCCTGCCTCCGAGCCCAGGACAGGCTTCTGACAGAAAAGAATGATGGCTACTACCGAGTGCTGGTGTGCCACCATCGGTTTGGCGGGGTCATTGCGATCAAGCGGTTAGAGGTGAGGTGGTGATGTTGATCCATCGCATCGCATCGCACTAAATGGCAGAGTGCATCGCATTTCCCTACTGAAGGTCGAGATACAAATAAGCACATGTCCACGGCGGCACAAGCCCAAGCATTAGTCGCTAACTTGCTACAGCAGTAGTCTGCCGACTGAGCGGTCTGCGACACAGCCAAGCAGCAAGCAGTGAGCGACCCACAAGCTTGTCGAGGTCGACCGCCTTCGTGGGTACAACGTCATTCATCTTTGAGCCGGGTATCCCGATGCTTGCCTATCTCTCTCTCCCTTATCGCAGCTTACCTCCTACATACTGACAGTACCTACCCCGGAATCAGATCAAGGGGATGAGCGTCGAGCTGCATCGCGCCATCCGGGCCTATCAGAAAGGAGGGGGGAACGTGGCAGCGAGATCGGGTCGATTTGCCAACCACCCCTTTGCAGGAATGGGCCTTGGCGGGAATCTGGGTTGGCTGCAGGCCTTCGGCATCTAGAACTCGCCTGAGGTGAGGATTCGGCGAGCTGAGAGGAGAATAACCTTTAGAGTAGAGCTGAGTTGAGAGACAAAAAGAAAGACATGCATGCGAGGGATATTTGGCGGGGTTAGGGAGGATGGACGAGGTGAGACACGGGGCGCGTCCTGTCCTGGGCCAGCCCCCTGCCCTGCCCTGCCGTACTCTAGAACTCCAGAACTTGATGGGCCATTGCTCCTTCCCGCAATTGCGGCCAAGACACAGGACTCAGCTTGATGAGCCTGTCAGTCGTCTGATCACGGGCCTCGCTCCTTCCAGCTTTTGAGCATCGCTTCGCGGGGTCATGGAACTCTAGGCATCGACCCTGCCCGGTTTGGTGTCGCTCCTGTCCATGGACGTCTCCCATCGTTCACTTCCGGGGCTTCCAGGAATGCCGCGAGTACGCACACCCCCACTGACTGCCACTGTCTCCATGATTACAATGGAAAGTCTTGGCCATAAAGGAATTCTAATTCTCCTGTCATATATCAAGTTCCACCGTAGACAAAGTTGACAGCCAGACCGCTTCTCTGATGTGATGAAAGGCCCGTCTCGATCCCCTCGGCCACCCCGCCGTCTCTGTAGCCAGCGGTTTGGATGGCATTGACTTTATGGAAGTTCCATTTCTCTTTATCGGTGCATCGCTTGCTTGAATCGAGCCGGACGCGGACCTGTATGGAGGACCCAAAAAGTCCGCCGCCCAAGGACGCCCGCAGCCTTGGCTCTGCCTCCTTGAGTCGCCCTCGACAGACGCCTGTCCTCGTGATTGCGCACGCCGTAGTGGCTTTGTCCATGTTTCCAACAACCTACCAACGCACCTACCCACACCCACACCGACGCCCACCCTCGTGTTGCGGGTCTGCACTCTGCACATGTGTCTTGCATTTTGGACTTGTATTATATTTGAATTGTATTGCACAAATACAATACAATACTTTGCGAGTACAACCCGGGTACCCTGAACACTGAGCAGCATCTTCACAAGACACAGACAGACCCCCACTCTCCTGTCGGTGAGGTCACATTGCACTCCATTTCTTGCTCACCTATCAGACAGGATGGTGGGGCCTGCGATTCTGCCCGCCATCCAGCTGCAGGGCAGGGTTTCGGGCTGTCAGGGTCCCTCCCATGGGCCACAGGCTCCCAGCATAATAACCTCTTGAGTTGCACCTAAAATCATTCATCTCTGATCCATCCCACCATTGAACGGGCAGAGGCCATCCTTCATCTGAGTCAAGTCAAGCTCCCGCCGCCACCTTGCCTGCCGCCGAAAGCCCTCCACTCCATAGCAACTAAAAAGGCAGAACGCGCATCCAAAACTTTATGACCTGACTGAGTGAGCTCAAAAGCACATCCTACCCTAACATACCTACCTACCCACCTGCCTTATTACCCCGTTGTGTTCTGCTCTGCTGTGTTGTGGTGTGCTGTGCTGCACTGCACTGCGTTGCAACTTTTGGTGGTTCCTGCAATCACAACTACGAATAATAACTCCTCCACTCGCTTGGCTGGCCAGTCGCCAGCCGACTGTCGCCTGTCGCCTGTCCGCCTGCCTGTCTTGGTGTTCCTTTTCTTCCTGCACCTCCCTCACCCAACCCCTCACTTCTTCACCCGCAACCTTACGACTTGAAACTCAAATTACCTACAACCAAAATCAAAACCGCAGCATTTCACGTATGAGAAGAGCATCGCCCTGCATTCCAAGTTTGGCGGAGGAACCGGCGTGGAAAGTTGACATCAGGTGCAGCTTTTTATTGGCTTGATCCCGCTGTCATCTTTTCCCTCCCTCCTCCCGGTCTTGTCAGATTGGATTTGTGGAACACGTCGCCCCTCCTTACCTTCATACAACACTGGACCCCAACCCTACCCTAGGTACTAAATACCTGGCTTGCCTGGGTAGCGTAGCTCCAGCCCGCCAGCTGCACAGAGAACCAGACCGTGCTCGGCTCGCCTCATTCATACATCCCGCTATCTTCCCCTCTCCCTTCCACGTCCCGACGGTATCGGTGTCGCTATCCGACTGTACCCTATCACCGCCGCTTCTGAGGGGTTGGAATAGCTTCTCTTTTCCCATCCTATCCTCGAAATTGCGCAACAGCTCACGCCATCTGGGCTTCTGGTTTCGTCGCGAGAATCTCAGATTCGCCATCAGCGGTGGCCCTAGCTTTTGCGCATGCCCAATTGACGACAACCCCTCCCATTTCTGGCCTCTGCGCGCGCGCGCTCTGCCCTGGGCTGTTGCTCTCTCCACTCCGACCTGTCACTGAACGGACCACTCCTGAAGAATCGGGCCGCCCTCCACTTCGACCCTTGACTTCGAACCTCGACCGCCAAATTTCCCCCCTCTTTCTTTGGTTTTGGCGCTCGCATTATTTGCCCGCCCAGCCTTGACCGACAACATCATTTCGACACAACAATGCCCGAATTTCGCCATCTACGCAGCGGCAGCCTCAACATTTCGCCTCCGAGCGCCCCGTCTGATGGCATCCTGAGCCCAATGTCTGCCACGAACCGATTTGATGGGCCACGAAGCCCACCGAGTAAGTCGCCCGCCTTTGCTTTTTCTCTCCCGCGCCCCGTCTCGCTTGGTCACTCCTGCTTCTGTGGTGCTTGTCGGACCGCAACTGCCCCGCGATGGGTGATGCGATGCGATGCGATGCGATTGCGAAGCTGCCAGTCTTGCCCCCAGCGCACCACCACACTGCACACTGCCCTTACCCGCGCTTCAACTTACCTTATTTGCTAACCAAAAGGTCGCTTCTCCATAGATACCTCGCACGTTCCGTGCAAGTTCTTTCGACAGGGCGCCTGCCAGGCTGGATCCGCCTGCCCGTTCAGCCACGACCTCGGCCAGGCAGCTGAGAATGTGTGCAAATACTTTGCCAAGGTTCGTGGATCTATCTCCCCTAGCCATAGCCATGCCAGTTGCCCAAGGTCCATGGCGCGCAAAAGGATGCTCCTAGTGAGGTTGTGCTGACTGGTCGTGTCACGTCGGTAATAGGGAAACTGCAAGTTTGGTCCGAAATGCGCAAACATCCACGTGCTGCCCGATGGCCGCCGCATCAACTATGGCAAGAATGGTGTGACGATAGGCGCACCGCCATCGGTCGCACTCGGAACCCGCGTTAATCCCACCACATACCATACTCCTTCCAACAGTGCTCTCACGAACTCGTTCCTGCGAGCCGATGCCGTGCCTCTCTTCACGGCCACGAACTCTTATCCAGATGGACAATACAGCCACCAGCTGGGTCGCCAGCCCAGCATGGAGAATGGCCTTCCCGTCATCGATACTACATATACCTCCAACCCTGCCTCCACCTATGGCTCCCCCGAGCAAGATGCGAATCGATTCGGCCTCGGCCTGTCGCCGGCGAACCCAAAGGGACTTTCGGTTCTCGACGCCCCTCTCCCCGCGTCTTTCGACAGCAACGGAATTTCGCATGCCGCCCGCTACGGGCCTTGGCCCTCATCTATGCCGTCCAAGTTTGGTCTTGAATCGCCGTCCCCTTCGCTCAATAATGCCAAGGATAGCCGCACATCGGAGACTCTAAAGCTCCTGCATACTTCGGCCTTCGGCAGCAACGACCACCTGTCTTCGTCAGCTCTCGCTGCAAGCGAAACCAACGGCTTTGGGAATAGTCCCCCCATGAGCTCGGGAATGCACGGAGCAGCACTCGCCAATGATGAATACTTTGGACGGCGGCCCATGCACAGCAGCACCAGGGGTTTAAGCAAGCCCCGCCTCATGAGCAGCAGCGCCCCGAAGATCGACCGGGATTGGGAGCCCGAGTTCTTGTTTGAGGAAGACTATGTCCCGGCTACGCTGGCAAACGAGGTCCTCACACCAGCAGAAAAGGCGAGACGCGGATCCGCGACCACCACACTGCGTGCTATCGATATGGACCTCCCGCCAACCGAGTCGGCCCCTGCAGTGAGCAAGTTTGGCAGCCCCTTAACGTCTTCTAGTCCAAGCCGGTGGGGCTCGCTCTTCCAGAAACAGAAGGAAGAGGACGCAGCGCTGCTCGATGCGGGCAATGCGGGCTACACCATCGGATCCAGCCGACCCATCAAGCAATCTGTCTTTGGCCATGTCGGCAGTCCCCTGCGAAACTCGAGTCTCGCGGGCGGGATCGCCGCCGAGCTGAATGGCAATTCTAGCAATGGCAGATCTGCCTCTGGTAGCTGGCACAATGCGGGCAGCGACTCCCTGTCCTTCCTCACGCAGCAGATTCAACGGACGCGGCTAGGGGACGAGGGATCTGGCAGCCCCAGCCCGCACCTCCATCCCCTCACGGCGCGGATCCCCGGCTCGAACGGCCTAGGCTCCATCGGTGCAGGCATCATCGGCAAGGAGCGTGGGCTCGAGAGAGAGCGTGGACTCGAGCGACATGTTAGCAGCGGTTCCATCGGGTCGAGCGTCACGGGCCGATTCACTACTCCCATCGACGAGGAGGATGCATCGTTTGTCTTTAGTATGGAAGACGATGACGAGGCACAGACGCGCGCCAAGAAGCGGGCCTCTGGAGGTCAACAGCCTACCAGCCCCCTGAGCACGTGGTCCTACGCCGCGGCCGTGGCCAGCAACCGAAATGCCGGCAGCACAGCAAATGGCAATAGCACTCGGAACGGAGGCGGTGCCATCGAAACTGTCGGCGGTCGATAAGAGAAGCGAATACGAGCGAGTCTCTTGGACTCGCGCTAATATCAACGAACTAAACTTGGCGGACGAAGACGCAGGACGACTTGCATGAGATGAGCCATGGCGAGGAGTTCTTTTTTTTTTTTTTTTTGGTGGCGCTGCCTTGATTGCGCGATGCATACCATACCTATATGGTCAGATCTCCCTCGGTTTTTTGAGGACCTTCTCTCCACAGAGACTTGGGCTGAGCGTTTGCACAGAGTGGATTTCTTCTACTTCTTCCATCTTTTGCCTCTCCTCATTTTGGCATTTCCAATTTTCCGCGGGCCGCTTGGGATAGGATGCTGTTGCTGTTGGATGGAGAAGCCGGTTGGTAACTTCTTGGCTGGGGCATTTTTTGTCTCTGCGCTCATTGCAACAACTACAAACAACCACGCATATACGCAAAGTCTCTGGAACAAAAAAAATTACGTACGGGGAGGGCAAAAAATGGCTAATGGCATTACCTAAAGGGGACGGGAAAAGAAACACTATTTTTTTATTTAACGGTGGGTTGTTGGTTTGACTCTGGGCGGAACGGGTTTGGGTTTTTCTAAACTCTTGGGCTGGGGTGGATCTGATAAACGAAGGGCGCCTTGCTTTTGCGTTGCTCGTTCTGCCTTGATATTCTTGTTGTTGGTAGTCACTGATAGTCTATTTGTGTGTTTTTCCTCTCTGCTCTGTTGAGGGGAAAACACGCAAGCATATGTTGTGTATGTCAGATGAGGGAGTTACATAGCTTCAGTTTAATTTGCAGCTATACAGGTAACTACGCGTAGGTAGGCAGCCAGCCTGGCATTGGGCATGGTTGCGTTGTGGAAATAAAGACAAATCTTCGCTTTGAGAATGTGGGTGCTGATCCTTGGCTGGAGAAAAAAGGTGCAGGTGACTGACTGACTGATGCGTTGGACTTCAACAAGGAAGTTTGAGGTTGTGGGCGTAATTACTGTGCTCAGAAGAGCCCTGCTGTTCTGTATTCCTCTTGTGTCTGGTGATCCAGTTGTTTTATTACCACTGCCTGTCGGCGAATTTTTGGACTGCCTACCTAAATATACCTCCTTGTGGACTGTACCTCGTCAATGGCGACCCGTGATTTGCGAACTGAGACAGGCAGGTCTCTCTCTACCTTGCCTATGTAACGTGATGCCAGCCTTTCGTGGTGGTTGGCGTTGGTGAATCGTGATACCGTGGGGGGTGTGGTGCGGCTTGGATCGGCGGCATAATTACAGGCCGCTTGTTTGGTTCGTGACTATCCATTCTTCTTCGTCTTCTTCCTCCTCCTCTTCGCCTTGTCAAGTTCAGGAGTGTGGAGATGCCGTCAAGGAGAAAGGAAGTACTAAGGTAGTTCAGTGCCAGTGTAGAATCAATACCAAAACTCTCAGGTCACAGGCCTGGGTTAGGTAGGTGGCAGAGTGGTAGACTAACAGACTAACCCCCACGAAATCTACTCGATCACCGGGGAAGCAAGTCAAAGAAACCCGGTGGTCTGAGGTTGTAGTCATAATATGTGGGGAGGGAAGGGTGGAATATTATTCACCGAGGTGACTTCATGTGTGTGACTGTTTAGGTAGGTAGGTGGACAAGGGTAGCATTCGGTGAGTGGGTGGATGGACGGACGGCCGGTGTGGAAGATGCGATGTGGCACCGGGGAAAGAAATGCTCGGGGCCGGGACTCGAATTCCTATGATTGAGATTCATTGAGGGGTGGGTGGTGGCGAGTGTTGAACCCCTGTTGGACGGGTAAATCCCCCTACCTAGGTAGGTACTCAGTGCTGGGGTTGTTTTGTTTATGCCTTGTGATTTTGTGTGTGTGTGTGGGCGTGCGTTTTATTGTCCGGTCCGACTCGGAGTTTGTGTGTCTGTCTGTCTCGCTGGGGTGGTATGGTCAGGGGTACAGGGGTTTGGACGACGTGTAAGAATAGGTGTGGAGTTGTGAGTCAAAAGCTTGGTATTGTCTACTTGTTTATGCCTTGCGAGTTGGTGGTGGATTAACAGAAACAAGAAATTGAGCAAGCTTTGTTCTTCGTTAGAGGGAGAGGCAACGGGGCTTCATACGAGGCGGGAACAAGAAGTTACTTGAACGTATCCTAGCCGTTTTGCTTCGTTCTCGTACGGACGTGAAATGTTTGCTCTGGGCTGTTACAATAGTTGAATGAGGAAATATCTGTGTGGATTTGTGGGTCGTATTTGGGGCGCAGACAAACTACCCGGCCGAGATAGTTTGCTCTCCTGAAACACTGGACTAGTCATAGTACCTGCTATAAACAGCTTTGATCATCTTTGCAATACTGTAATTGGAAGCAGGATTGGAAACGAATGGAAGGCTGGGAGGTCAATACCGGGAAGGGGTCCTGCGGCCTGCAGTATTTTTCATACCCATGCAGCAGACCAGGAGTGTTGGTCCGTTTTGCCTCTAGTGGCCAAATTGATGGGCCTGATGAACATGACCTTCTGGCCGCAGAACATTCCCCGGCCGAGGAAACAATATTTCAAATGCACTGCCTTTTTAGCAAACCCTGAGCCCCTGGTTGGTCGCGTGCTCCTTGATTCTTAGCCAGGGATGTGACGGGAATGCAGAGCGGAAGGATTGTGCGAGAGGCCTCGAACAAGGTTCGCCAGGACATCGCCTCGTTCGTCCAGCTGAACTGCCGTTTGCCTTGCCATACCTTTCCAGGCGATTTGCCTGGCCGGCGGCCGCGGTCGTGGGGTCTCTGCCTGGCCCCCTAATAAGCCAAGGATGGAGAATTAATGAACGGCTGGGCCTCAGCCTCCTTACCCCTGTCTCAGGAAACATGCTGTTCCGGTCACATGCCAAAAGGGCTGACTTGCAAAAGATGTTTTAGTGTTGTCTAAATGCACATATGAATGTTGCGATGGGAAATTTCCGACAAAACAAGTCGGTATCAGGTTTCATGAATGGTACTTCCGTGGTACAGAGGTAGGTACTCCAACCCGGCTGTCGGCAAAAAGGGGCGCAGGCAGGGCAACAACAACGCTACCGGCAACCCGATGAGGGCGTCAACGCAAATGTAATTCCCAAACTCGCTCACCGCACTTCCGAATAAAGTCCCCCTAAGTTGTGAGGTAAATAGAAACCCCTTTTCCCCCTTTCCAATGACAGCAGCGCGCCGCCCGAGCTGAAATAAAGGGGGGGTTCTGTTCCTCCATTTTCCGAGATGATCATACTAGACTTGTTTCAAGGGAAAGCACAAAGAATGGAATGACAAGAGAATTCCCAACGAAGTCCAAAATTTGACCGTAGCCAGAGAGAGAGGCTGAGAAAAAAGACAGGAAAAATAACAATCCCGCCCCGAGCCTCGATCTTCCCCCACCTCTGCTTTTGGCATCTCAGTAGTTTCTCTCTACGCCGTACAATTTCTTGCTTGCTCCTGTAACGCGTGGCTTCTTCCTTCCTCGTCGCAGTTTCTTGCCAGATGGATAGACTGAACCGACGAAGACTGGTTAAAAATTGACCAGTAGGCAGGAAGACTGGTACCAAGCTACCCATTCAAAACCTAAGAGCGAAATATCGATACTAACCCAATCGAGTTGATGACGTGGATAATTTGACATGGACGTGCCACTTTATTTCCACTTTCCCCCACAACAAAAGTCCAGTCCTACCCAGAGATGTTCGCCGGTCAATTCCATAAACACAATGGACTCAGACCGCTTCGGCATTCTTGTCAAGACCTGTCTGAGCCTGCATCGTACCCCTGGCTACTGAGTCTAAACCTCAGCGCTATTTAAAAGGAAATACAGCCGAGAGACGTACATCATTTATAGGTGCAGCAACTATAGCTAAAATAAAAATAAAAAAATAAAAGAAAAGGAAAGGAAAGAAAAAAGAAGGTGAAACATAGTAATTGCCCAAGAGTAAAAGTCCTGGTAGCGTTCATCCCGCTCTCAAGCTCTTATATGTATGTCTTCAACCGATCCTCTCACCTGTCAAAAGAGAAGAAAAAGTGTTACATCTAAGCCAAGTAAGGTAAACTTCATCCACATACAGATATAGAAACGTAGCAATGAAGAAGTAATATAAGCTAAATATGCCCTTTCTTTGAGCGAACGGACATGAGTTTCCAAGAAATGGACTACCAGACCTCTCAGACTTTATAAAAAAAAGGCGTTATGATCGCTGGGCTGCTTCGTATTAACCAAAATCCGAACCACAACCCTACCGAAAGCTTTTTTAATTCGTTTGATTTATTATACCAAATATCTCTTCGTTCTAATGTCCTGCGATACTATTGGGACGTAGTAGACCAAGGAATAAATATAAATTTGGCGTCTAGAGATGATAGTGGACAGTTTAATGAATCTTAGAAGAAATTTGGTAACCTGTTTCTAAGTACCTGAGTTGGTCGGAGCAACTGGCATATTCAGCTTATATCAAGACATACTCTATCCAATGTTGAGTTAGTATTACCATTCCTCTAGGGGAGAGAGACGTTCACGCAGTTAACAAATCATCAGCGGCGGGTAGTCTTCATATAAGGAGGAGGATGGCGTGGTTTGGGAGTACAGCGCAGGAAGGAGAACATCATAGATACGCTGAAATAGTTATGTAGATATACATATAAATATATTCGAGAGACGAACAGTTTTCTCACATGAAAGGGGAAAAGAAAGTATCCTATCATCGTCGACATCCCAAGCCTTAGTACACTTAGCTTAGTGCGCAAGTGACGAGGCTCGGTCCTTTGGTCATGATAAGCAGGGCCGTCATCTAGAGCAGAGAGAAACAAAACACCATTGATTCCCGGTCGTAAACCGGCCTGTGACTAGCCATCACACATCCCAAAACTATTGACCTCTAGCAACGGAGCCATGAAAGAGGGCTGAGGCATAATTTACCTACTGATGGAGAAACCCTACTCCTAGAAATCGGGAAAGGTGAAGTAAAGACCCTACCTATTGATAGTAGCGGTCCTGGAGCCTTGTGTTACCCCAGCTTCACAGACTGACTCACCGCGGTACGGGGAAAGGGGCCAAAGCAAACTCGATTTGTGTACTGTACAACAGCAAAGACGTCTGCCAGAAAAAAAGAAGTATATATACCATTGATTCCCGGTCGTAAACAAGCCTGGCAGGCCTTCCTTCACCCGTCGCAAACCTCGTAAACCGCCGACCCTCAAGAAGTGGACAAAAGCAATACTTGATGATATAAATGAAGACCGACGCCAAATAGAACCGAAGAAGTAAAACCATTGCACGGTGAATAAACCAACCTGAACAGCCATCTTAAACCTCGTAAGCCTGCCTCATGCCAAAGAGAAATAAGGGGGGGGACAAGACAGACTTGCTTGATCCACTTGAGCAGAGACGTCAGCCGAAAAGAGAAGTAAAGATTGCCCGATACAAGTAGTCAGCGAGTGGCTCGACGTCTAGACGATGCTGGAAATTATCCAGCTGTCCATCCAGCTGCAAAAGAGTACTGAATAGCTAGACTTCTTCCTCACCGGCACTGACAAAGTAAAGAAGAAAGAGAAGAAAGCTAAGGGTCCGGAGGCAGTTAAGACTATGAACAATTCCAGAATAGAATGAAGGGAGAAGCTGCCAATGCTGCTGAGCACGCGGAGGCGGAGAAAGGAGCAACCTACAAAGGCTCATGGAGAACCAGAGAAGACCCCCTCGCGTTTCGGAGGGACCAGCTGCCGCTAAGGATGGCTCGATCGGACATCCAAAGACACATCCCACAGCAGACCCAAAGAAGACCAGCAGAATAGTGGACAGGACAGCAGCCACGTCATCCCTTTCTTTCCATTTGTAAATATGGTACGTATATTCTCACACACACCAACACCCACACCCACACCCACGACACAACGAACCCGCCCCCACCGATGCAGGCCAGCCAGCCCTAATGGGCCAAATTAAACCCATCCTCGCGAGTGATCTTTCCCGAGTCGTCCAGCGTCTAAATATATAAAGAAATAGGGACTAGGAGTGGCGTGGTATGCTGCTGATGCGCGCGTCCCGTCTGTCCGTCCATTCTTTCTTTTTCGCTTTTTTTTTCTCTTCTCTTATTTTCGTGATATATAGTACAGATGCCCAGGCGGAATCGGGAGAGCGGTTCCATCTAGTTTGCGTCGGGCTGGCTGACGATGTACTCGACGGCCTTGTCAACTGTTTTCCGCCCAATAAAGTCAGTATATATATATATGTGTATGCGGTACCCCGTGTCTTTAGGGGGTTCGTGGAGGAAAGTGACGTGACGTACCGCTGTGGAGTGTGTCGGCATCCTTATCCGGGATCTCGATACTGAACTCCTGTAGTCACAATCGCAAGTCAGCTATCTCATCTCTCGCCTCAAGCTTGAACACCTTTTGGGGGGGGGGGGGGGGGAATTGTCCTCCCCAAAATGCCATCATGGGTCTGGCGCGAAAATCCCCCGTTCGGTCTGGGGATAGAGTAGAAAATGGAGTATTCGTACCTCTTCAATGGCCATCACAACCTCCACGGTGTCGAGGCTGTCGAGCCCGAGGTCATTGGCAAAGTGTGCGGTTTCTGTGATCTATCCCGTCGGTCGCGTGTCAATCATTATGCCTTCAATATCTTGTCCGAAAGAGGATTACAACTCACGTTGGTAGGGTCGTTGACCTGGAGACAAGCCAGCAAGGCAAAAGTTAGCAAGACCGTGTCAAACAAACCATCTTTCCCAGCCCATGAAAAGGCAACCAATCTTGGTCCCCCAAATCCCTCTCCCTGCCGAAACACAGAACCCTTGAACTCAAGCTCAATCGCTCGCTACATCCATCCATCCATTCACCTCGATGGGACCAGCCCAGCCAGAGAGAAAGAAGAATAAGAGAAGAAAAAAAGAAGAAAAAAACGCACCTTATCAAAGCCCGCCAGGAGCTGCTTGATGCGCTCGTAGACGTCCTTCCGGTCGAGGCCGCCAGCAGCAGAGTAGCACCGCATCAATTGCCAGGCGAGGGTCTTTTGCTGGAGCTGGGAGAGTCTGAGGGCGGCGGGCGGCGCGGCGGCTGCTAATCTTGTCGCGGCAAGGACGGGGCGGGCGGACGACCGCGCGACGGCGGCCGAGGATCGGAGGATGGCGGTACGGAACATAGCTGCTTTGTCTGTGTGTGGATTGGTGGAAGAGAATTGATGCGGTGTCGAGACGGGTGACCTTCGTGATGCGGGTGGGTGGTTGCTGGTGACTGGCAGGCAGGGAAGAACAACGAAAGTGGTGATGATAAATTTCTCGCCAAAACGTTTCCCAGATGCTAATCGAAAGCTCGGGGAAGCTCGGTTGTTGGCCCGTGCTACGGTCACGTGGGGGCCATTAGCTTGCGCTGCGTCACTAACAGATGCCCCGCTATTGTTCGACAGATCCCGTTAGTGAGACAGGATTGGCCTCCTTTGTGTTCGCGCCGAGCCGTTGGAGATCAAGGACAAATGGATCAAATCAAGGGTGACGTTTTCGACATCAGTCTTGGTGCAGGGCAGGTATTTACAGCTCTATCTACAAATTTGCGGTTGCACAGCTCCCACCACCAAAGACTTGTCCCAGACGTATAAACTCCATCGCACACGGACACAAAATAGCTACTTCTATCTGTAGGGGGCATCGGCTCTAATGACGGCAGCCAGCTCGGGCTCCCACTTGTCTCCATTGGCCAGCAGTTTCTCTGTACAAAGATGTGTGTGTCAGCAATCATGTATCCCGTCCATGGCCCATACAGGAAAATATAAATACCCTTATTGTAAAGCAGCTCCTCGCGGGTCTCGGTCGCGTACTCGGCGTTGGGCGACTCGACAATGGCGTCGACGGGACAAGACTCCTGGCAGAAGCCGCAGTAGATGCACTTGGTCATGTCGATGTCGTAGCGGGTCGTACGGCGGGACCCGTCGGCGCGCTCCTCGGCCTCGATCGTGATAGCCTGCGCCGGGCAGATGGCCTCGCACAGCTTGCAGGCGATGCAGCGCTCCTCGCCCGAGGGGTACCGTCGCAGCGCGTGCTCGCCGCGGAATCGTGGGGAGATCGGGCCCTGTGACACAAAATTATATCAGCGTCTCCGTCCGTTTTGTCCTATGTGTTTTCCTCTTGCTGTTGTCGTTTTGTCTTGTCCCACCCAGCTTTGCCGCCATGCCACAAAATCAACATCCCGTCTACAAATTGGCATGGCACATACCTTCTCAAATGGATAGTAAATCGTATACGGCGGCCGAAAGAACTGCTCCAACAGCAAGTACATGCCGCGCGCCATCTCGCTCAGCAAGAAGTACTTGCCGACCTTATCGACGGTGGCCTCGGCCTCCTGGTCCCAGTTCTTGGGCGGCGGCAGGCGGAAGTTTTTCGGGGGCGGGCCCGAGGGCGTCGCGTAGTTCCGTCTTGCCGCGTGGTGGGCCATGGTGGCCATGACATATTGCGCGACGGTGGCCGTGGCGGCGGGAGTTGTGTTTCTGAGGGAGGACGTCCGGGCGGTCGCGAGCTGCAGCTGGCGGGCGGCCATCGAGGCAGCCGACGTGGGAAGCATCGTGGCGGTTATGTGTATGAGTGTGCGTGTGTGTGCGTGTGTGTTGGAGACGAGGTGAGGTGAGGGGTTTCACAGCACACCGTCGCCGATTCGGTGGACGAGGAGAGGTGAGCTTGCCGTTGCGAGGGTGGCCAAGTCAATTGACGTCGTCGACTCGAAAAGTCTCAATCGAGCGCCAATTGGACAGAGACAGAAAGGTTTCGATCGGGGTCGGTAGCACAGAGTAGAGTGGAGAGGTGTGGGAGGCGACGTTCAGAGCTCCCCCCGGGCGGAAAGCTTGACGTGATGGATCGATCCCTGGAGTTGAGGTCAAACAGTGGCTCGGGATTTTGAAGCACCATTTCGCGGGATTACAATTCTGGGCCTGCCATTGGGCGGCTGGCGAAAGAGGTGGGTCGCATCGTGGCGGGTCACATGACACCCCTCATCAAGCTCAACAAGTTGTGTCGAAGATGAACCTATTTGGCACCATTTGAAGAGAGTAAATATTTATAGATACGAAGTAGAATAAAAATTATTTGCAGCATTTATCTGTAATATCGGGGTATTTTTAAACGCTAGCAGCCTCTACCACCAAAAAAAAAAAAAGATTTGGCTTCCAATATGCATGTTTTGCCGTCCACAGAATCCACCACGTCCCTGCAGTGTTGTGTTGCAACTTGATATCTCAAAACATTCTCTCCCAAGTCGTCCACCAAACTCCCATATTAGCCGCAATCACCAAGTCCAGCATGTTAAGCCCCTCGTCGTGGATGATAAGCTTCCCTAGCTTCGCCCTCTTGCCCCTAGTTCCGCCACCTGCGTTCTCCTTGCCCAGACTCAAATCCATCGGCGAATCATCGCCAACCTCGTCATCACTACTCCGTGGCTCCAAGTGCAACAGTTTGCTGAACTGCCCCTGCAGATGGTGGGGATCCCACCGACCGCCTTTGCCGCCCCCGATGGCCGCCTTCCGCACATCGCCGTCGGGTAGATTAAACCGCAACTCGCTGACGGGTTTGGCGCCAAATAGGGCCGACGTGAGCTCATCCCCGCGCGATCGGCCAAGTGTCTGCGCATCGCGGAGGTTCTGCGCTACTTCGCGGGGATCGAGCTTGGCGTTTTTGTCGAGTATGTGCCGGCACTTGAGACTCCTTCCAGTGCTACTCGTCCGAAACTCGCATTGCCCATCCCATGGGCTCAAGAATACGAAACCCTTCGGCCTCAGCCCTGGCCCCGGCTGCGTAATCAGCTGCGGTAAATCTCCTCCGTCACGCTGTTCCTTTTCGCCCCCCTTGCTATTCACATCGCAACCTTCACCCCATGCCAGCGAGTCGGTTGAGCCCGTAGTCGACGAGCTGCCGTGCCGGGTGTGAAACGACTTCGGCGGCACTAGGTCCTCAGGCGACACATCTCCCTGCCCCCCATGACTGCCCGGCCGGTCGCGCCGCCGGAATGCCTTCTTGAAGTTTGATGTCCAGCTCTTTGTGTACGACATCACCACTTGTCGCGAAAAGCCCTCCTCTATCAGCCCGTGGCTGGCAGGTGACATCTTCTGGGCTGTAGCGTTGTGTCCAAGCACCGACTGGGCAAACGAATGTCCAGATGTGGGATGGAACGCCTCCACGGCCGCTCGGCTCGGCATTCCGCGATACTTGGCGTAGCCTGATGTCTCAAGATGGATGTCGATCTTGTGTGCCCGTGGCAAGGCCCCCATGTCCTCCGGGTTGAGATCTGGAGCTGCCATGTCAGGCGTCGGAATATTCGTCTGGAATGATGAGACCTTCCCGACGTTCCACTGGCTGCCCGATGTGGGGTCGCGTCGGATGAGCACAAGTGAGAAAGGCACGAAAGACGCGGATGCACTGCGCTCTCGCCCACCATTTTTCGGTAGCGAAATGCCAGAGGAGGGAGACACAATGCGCGCCGGTTCCGCAACGAAAGATGCGGGCCGGGCCCCAAGATACGTTGGAGTTGTTGGCTGGTCGCGTAATAAAGAGCTTGGAAGCGTCGGCAGCCCTCTCTCGGGAGTTTCTAGCGGGTGTTGCGGCCTCGGTCCTAGTGGCTTGCGTGCTGATGGCGACGGAGAAGGGTTGTTCTGGGGCCGGGGAGGAAGCGCTGGAGGCTCTGGTGAGTTGCTGCCTTGCCTGGGTTGGAACATGGGATTCGCGCGATATCCGTCAACGGGAGATCTGGTGGAGAGCGGTCTTGTCATGGGGTTCGAACGGTATCCCTCCACAGGAGCCCCGGCAGAGAGGGGTCTCGCAGGCGTATCGCGGGTGGCTGTCTTAGGGGCGTATTTCCCAAGTCCCGGTGTTTCGACGACGGTAGGCTTACCCCCTGCTAAAACAGCCCCATCAGATGTGCTGGTTGCGTGCTGGGACACTCTGGCAGAGGCAGGCAACGGCTTCCTTGGGATAGCGCTCCTTGTACTCTCTCCACTAGATCGAGGCGAGGTAGCATCTCCTAGTCGGCGCGGGGCTGGTAGCTGGTTTTCGGCGGGCACATCAAAATGGATATAGTAGAGGGAATTTGCGACATCGGCCGCTGTCACGTTCTTCTTGTGCGGCTTGAGAGTGGAAAGGATGATGTCTAGGAGCGCATTAGCAGTGCAGATGGCATATATTTTTCGACAGATACGCACCTCGAGTGCCGGGCACGCGCGATATGTACAACGTCAGGGACTCGCGTGGTTGGGGGTGGTGAGGATACTGGGGCGGATTTGCGGCCAAAGAATTGATGGCCGATAGTGACCTTGCTTCCACATGATGCTCTCCCGTCGACGCCATGCTCGGGGCGGTTGCGTTGGATCTCGTATGACGTTGTTTGCCGACGGTTTCTTGTGGAATGGGAGCACAGTCCAAAATATTTAATGGAGCCCGATCGCCGAGTGCCCCGGTTGCGGTTGCGCAATGCTTCTGGAGCGCGTTGGGCCCAGTTGTGCAGCTAAGGTCGGCAAGCGGGGCAGCCAGGACAGCGGGCGTCTTCGGCGAGGGACGCAAACCTGGAGAGCCTCGATCGAAATGGCAGCAGAAGCGAAAAAGCAAGAGTGACAAAACTACGCGGCCTGTGGCAGAGCTGTCGGTTTTGATCGCAATGTCAGATGTGGCCGCTTTTTCTGTTGCGGATGACGAAAGCTCTCTACCTCCGCCGAATTGGATGGCTTGAGCATCATGGGGTTTTGGGCGGCGGCATGCGCATGGCAAATCAAGTCGTCAGCTTGTGGAGGGGGGCTGTGTGTCACCAGGCGCGCTTGCTCCCAAGCTATTGGATCAGTTCTATTTTTGCCGCAACAGCAACCTATTTGATTCTAGCCAGCGACATCGTGCAGAAGGTGCTTCCGCAGCTGAGGAGCTCAGCTGATTGCATTTGTTCGGAAATCGCGTCGTCATCTCCAGTTTGGAGGGCTCTGGATTGAGCTCTGGCCATTGCTGGGACCCATCGCCAGCTGGTGCAGAAGGGAAAGTACTGGAAAAGGTTTGATGGTCTGTCTCTTGGCGGCAGGTGCTAGGAGCTTGGGCCAATTGTAGTCGGTGCGGGGAGGTGCGCACGGCCGCTGCTGCAGCTTCCGCTGAATTGAGCATTTTTGACTTTCATCTTGCTTAATTAACCCCACCCCCCCGTTTGAAACCACTACGAGTCTTCACGATCGTTCATTTCACCGATTTTGCCAACCATTTACTCATATAAACGTAAATTTTCTATGAGACATACAGAAATTACAGCAATATTCCAGTGAGTCTTTGTGCAATTACAACTCCGTATAATACACTTTTATCAATTTTCTTTTCTCCAGTGTCCTCAAGTCTAACAAATTCCAATCTTAAAATTGATTTCAAGTTTTTGAATCGTCCCAGTTCATTACACCGCAGCTTGTGGTTTGTTTTGTTCTGTGGGCTGGTGTGGGGAGTTGTGTTTATTTCTCCCTGGAGACTGTCAAAACAGGCCTTGGAAGAGAATAAGGGGTAAATAAGGCCCCGAAGTAACTTACAGGATTTCCCATGGGCCATACTTCTATGAACTAGATAGATTATATGAAAGCTTTTTTCCCCATCGAAACGTTTTCATCACCAAAATTCCAAAATTCTGTCTCGTTGAATATCGTTGGTCCCAGAGAAGTTTGTTGTGTGCTGCTTTGTAGTGTTGCGCTTAAATGCGATACTTTGTAGAAGCTGCCCTTGTTCCACAATTCCGAACCAGTACCAACTAAGACTGCGTTTTAAGTGTACAATATTCACGCTATTTACATCAAGGTGCACATAGATAGCAACTGCAGCTACTAAACATTTTACGACTAAAGAAACAGTCATTTTGTAGGGATGAAGTCGGGAAAGGTCAGGACGGGAAGAGAGCGACTGCAGTAGGAGTGTCAATTGTAAACTTCCTTGCCAAGAGCGTAGGATATCTCACTCTGTACTATTCCCAGCCTGGTCCGCAGAGCGATATTTAGATTATGCAGATCCTGTGACTGGATTTTGAATCTTTCTTTCTCTTCGTGATTTGAAAGCTGTAAAATAGTTTCACTAGTACAGATTTTTGGCTCCTGACATGATAATCTCAAATCTGGCATATTTCCGTCATCATCAAGATTCAATTGTTAATGTCAAATGTCCTGTTCATCAAGTTCCAGGTGTACATTGTGATGCACCTATTCAAGGGCATGAGCGGGAGTTTGCATCCCATTCGGTGAAAGGGCACCAAACCGAAAATGAGCACTTAAACAAAGCAAACACATCCAGAAAATATGCAGGTTGAATACCCACCCAGAGACATTTTGTGAGCATTACTTCTCATGTACATCCATACATCCAGAATTCTGTTCGTGCATAAAATCCCCGATCATAATGAATTGTTGCTGAGTCTAATTATGCCATCTTTATTCGGCATAATTAGCCGCTTCCACCGTTCTTTTAACGCCCGAATCCTGAACACCATTACCCCCCACCCCCCATGCCATGCTTCCGTGTTGTACTCCTGGGTATGCTCAAAACGAGAATGAATGTCCAAACAGAGAATTAAAAAGAGTGATTACTAGCTATCATGGTTTGCGGCCGTACACGATGTACCTGAGAAAAGTGGCATTGTCAGCGGTATCTCCCGTCCAGAAAGGGTCAGGGATGCTTACGTAGTCCAGTAGAAATGGATACTCGTGTTTTTGATAGCCTTCCTCATGTCAATGAGAAAGATCTCGACCTCCTCGGATGACCAGCCCAGGCCCTTCGTGAAAAGCGTCATAGTGCTGGCATGGAGCCCGTCGAGGAAGTTGGTCATCTGCAGATAGCCCATGCGCTTGTTTCCGCGACCCTTAGCCCACGGATTCCCTGGCACAGCGAGCCTCGTTTCGACGACATCAGTGAACCCCGCCTCGATCATCCACTGTCTGTATTTCTTAGGCGCCAGCATGTCGCGACCAAGGCGGCTGCCCGCTTCGACAAACATGTTTGACCACCGCTCCAGGGCGGTGCCGATTATGCTTTGGTCACTGGAGTGCAGCACGGGGAGCCAGTCCTGCCACTCCATGTGGCCGCCAGGTCGCAGCTGCTCCAGGGCAGACCGCATAACGCGCTGGTGGTCCCTGAAGCAGTGGAACATCATACGTAGGTGGATGTAGTCAAACGTCTCTCCATAGATCCATTCGTCCTCGGCGTCGTCGATTTCGAAGCGGCAGTTGGGTGGGACGTACTCGGGCTGGATGGGACTGAGGTCAGTGCCAAGTACCTGGGCGGTCGGGTACTTGTTAGCGCATTCGACGGCCCAGATGCCTGTCCCCGTGCCCAAGTCTAGCACCGATTGCGGTTCATTGATGGGCGCAAGGCCAAGGGCACCGCCGAGGCGCATGGTGTAGACGGCATGCTGGAGGTCCAGGCGTTCCTGCTCGGGCTCGTCGTTGGGGAGCCAATATTTGCCCTGCTTGTAGCGGTGGAATGTCCTGCCGTACTCTTCGACATATTCGTAGATACTGGCTCTTAGGGATAATGTAGATTGCCTGAGTAGATGTGAGCACGAGTCCCCAATTGCAAGGCTGGGCTAAGGCAATTTGAACCGACAGATCTTCGACGTCGCCAATGGCGGAATCCGTGTCGTCATCAACCTGGGGTGGGATTAGCGGATCAAGCCGGCCAAGACGGCGGAGGGTGACACGTACACTCAATCCGGTAGAAAATAGGCTGTGATCACTCAAGGACGCCGTCGTCGGGTCTCTGTTTGGGTCATCAGGTGGCGTGGAGGTGTCGGTGGTGGCGGTTTGGGCAACGAGGTTGATGGCGGTGAGGTTGTGGGCCGAGCGCCCCGGATCCCCATCGCTGCTCCTGCTGGGCCCCCCCGCTTCGTCCATGGCGGCGTAAGCCCACGTCCTCTCGATCAATCAGATCGAGGAGCGGGGAACGACGTGCTGGAGAGTGTCGGTCGGGTAGGCCGGATGACTTCAAGAGGTGAACTTGAAGTCATGGAGCAACGCCTCTGGTGGAACAAAGGGTTGGGGTCCACTGGTCAAGCTGTCGGACATGAGATGGCGAAGGAGGTAGGTGGACACAGTCCCGGCTGAGCTTTGGGTTCGAGGGCAGGCATTGTCAGAAATTGCTGGGGGGGGGGGGGGGAGAGGGTAAGGGCAAAGAGCCGGCAAGGGGCTGCACCTTCCGATCGATTCGCTTGCTTTCATCTTGTGCTAAGCCGAATTCGGTTAAGCGAGGGTTTGGCATTTTCTTTCACCCGAATGTGATGATTTCACCATATCAGCCGAACCAAGTCATTGGTAGGTTTACGGGACAAACAAACGAAAATGACCCCTCGAGCTCGCTTGACACAAATGGCTATATCGCAACCCAAAATCTTGGACGTTGTCAACAGCAAACACTGACAGCCAAAACCGGTCCCTGAAGTGGACCTGATTTTGCAGGTTTGAACAGCGCATGGTCCCCCCTGGCGGGCTATTTTGGCGTCAGAGCCAGTCCTAATCAGACTGGTGCCATTGGCCTGTCGTTCCGCAGGTGTGGGACGCTCAACCGTCGGTCAGGCTCGATCGCCAAGAAGCGGGCCGCACCTCCCCAGTGTTGCCCCGCATTCTTGAGGTGCCCTGAGCGCCCCTGGCGCTCACCATCATAACAACAGAGAATGGTGCTGCGCCGTGTCTTTGCCTCATGCAACACTTTGTTTCAACCAGCGTCCTTGGTACTACAGTGTTTCTAAAAGGCCTTTGGAAAACATCAGGGGCATAGGGTTAACACCGCAAAGCTTGTCCTCTGAAAAGAAAAAGTTGTCGAAAACTTTGAGCACCAGCCGCTCAATGAGCGGTTTGACGCCAAACTGCTGATTGTATCTTCTTTTCAAATCTTTGCAGTAGCTTAACAATACTGAGAATAGGACGTAAAACTCGCTATTCTACTCGGGAACTTGGACCATGTGTAGGTAGCCAACGGGTGGGATCGTAACAAAGCTTCATAAGTACGGGAGAACTGAATATCTAATGAGACCCGCTGCAACACTCATGACTCCAGGGACTGGTTGGCACTAAATCTGTCCCCTAACAAGCCTCAGCTTTCATCACTTGCCAAAGTAGAAACACTGCACACAGATTGGTGGGCGAAGACAATGATGAAAAATATATTTTTAGTAGCTTGAAGGTTACTTGAGTGCTTCAAGTAATTGGTTGCAGTGTCAACATCGAAAACCTCCTGAGTCCTGTACACCGTGTCCTGGAAGTGCCACATTTGCATGATCAAGAAACCGCCAGCTACCTAGTCGCCTTGAGCTACGTGGTTATGTAGGACGCGTAGTCGAAGATGTTTGATAAATGCGTTGATACTTTCCCTGAAACGCCAGTCCCTTCCTTAGGAGCACTCGGACTGATTTTGCAGGTTGTCACGCAGATAAAAAAGTCAGAGATTGCACCCAATAATTTCCATGACTCATCAGCTGAAGTAGAGCCTGGGGCTGCAGCAACAATGGAAGAGCAAAGTCCGACCGGCGGAATTGCAGAGGGGTTGAGTTAGTATGAGAATTGCGGACATCAAAAAGCGGTGCGTCGAGGACTGATCTGATGGTGATGCAAAATAAATTTATTGGCAGAGGGTGGGGGAGGAATCGAGGGTCGGGGCTTTTTACCAAAACTCTGTGGTCCAGTTATCGGCGAAGTGTGGTTGGGCCCATTCACAAGGACAAGGGGATACATAGGCTTGCTACCTACCGCGGAGTCCGATACCATGAGATGAGGATAAACCAGGGGGGTCTGATCCGCCTCGCAGAGTTTTCCGGCTCGCTGGGCGCTGTCTCGGATGAGTTTATTTTTTACTGTTCTTTTGGACCCTGACGAGTTTTGGTCAAAAAGAAATTGGGTTTGGTCGGTTTTCGCAGTTCTCGCCAGCCTTGCTGTCGACAACCGCCGTCCATCCTCCAGGTATCTCGAGTGCCTAGTGCGCCCAGCGCACGGGCCACTCTCGTAAATTTGAAATTTAGCCGTGTGCGAGTTCCTGTGGTGCAGTGTTATTGTGCGCACTTCAAATATTCCCAAAGTGGTAAAGCCATGCGTTCGAATCTGCCTATCTAGCACTTTTTTTCTTTCTTTCGGCCATCCACACACCCACATCCTCTCCTCGGGGATTGGAGAGTACCTGCCTACCTAAAGCGACAATGTTTTGCTGGTGGCGACGCTGGAAACATCAACTCGCCGCCTTTTATCCCCGATGCTAGGTACATGCATTACAGTATTTGGGACTTGGAGACTTGTGCGCTGATGTTTTGTGACGGCGGGTGGGAGGACAAGGGAAGGACGTACGAACTCTGCGTAGCCAAATATGGTCTCTGGACTGCCCGGTACAAGTGAGCGGGCCGGGCTTGGTTCAGGCCCCCAAGTTTTTAATAATTATTGTTATGCGTCAGAGAATTCCATCGTTACTTTCGGGTTGTGCGGCGACGGTCTTAGTCAAACCTCGGAGTTCATTTAGTATTCTGTAAACTGACCGTAATTATATGCATCTTATCTACTTGGAATACTATAACTTGAAGAGTGTGATATAACCTTGAGGGCTCGCTATAACGCGGTCAAATGTCCCGGTTGAAGAATCCGGAGCAGCCATTGCTCCTAGCGCCGCCTCCAGTTCGAGACTGTCCGCCCCGTTTCCCTTTGGCCGCCCTCCACACAGACCGGCAGCATATACCGTTGCTTGAGGGACGCGCCCATCCTGTGCTCATGGTAGTAGCCGGTGTTGTTGCATGCACTGGGGCGTAGCATGCAAGCATTAAGGGTGACTGATTTTTGGGAGGGTGTCTGTGGTAATTGTAGGGGGTTGGATCGCCGCGGCAGCCGCATGGGTGGGACAGCGGTGGTACTGAAGTCGAATTGAAGGTGCCGCAGGTTGAAGCAGTGAAATGAACTTCTTGTGTCTTCGCGATGATGCGTAGAGGCGGGCAGTTGGTAATAAAATCGGTGTAATAAGGCCGGCATGGACGGAAAGAATCTTCACCAAAACTGCCTCCTCAGAACCATTAATCAACACACCCAATTCATAGACTCAACGAAACACCAAAAACTGAAAGTATCACACCCATATTTTATAACAAAAGACACAGTAGAAAGTTCATATATCTTCGATATACTACCTCTCTTACATAAAAACAAATCGTCGGAAATCAGACTCAACGAGACACTTTGGAAACAAGCCAAGACGTTGACCAATTCTAGAGGTGACTAGGATATCTAAAATAGCGCACTTGATGGTAATTATTGGCGAGCGACGGGAATCTAATGGCAATCATTGGGTTGATAGCTGGTCTTGGAGGTGGCAATGTTGAGCGAAGAGAGGATCTTGATATAACTCAACGCCAAACGGGAAACATCTTGGTTAAATATCTAAGGGATGCCAGTTTTGGAAACAATAATCCAAGAGATTATTGGCTTATCTTTTGATGCCTAAGGAGGAGGTTGTTGAGATCGGAGAGAAATCGAAGATTGGAGAGCGACGATACAGGTTAATTGATAGCGATGTAAGCTGGTAATGATTGTGATGGTTATGATCGACCATGAGGATGATAGTAATGAATGCCAGCGAGTGTGATGATGCCGAGAGGAAAAGAACAAGTTTGGCTGGGGGAACCCTAAATTAAACCGCATCCATTTTGATGCTCACAACAAACCCCTAGGCCTTGTAGAAGGGCGGAGAAATCCATACAAGAATGTACAATACAAGCATATCGTCTCGTCCAACAACCTTGGCTCCCTAACTTTCATGGACGAGAACCACAAACGCGGACACAACAAAACGACCACGGCTAGTCCGCCGAAACAATCTAACATCTCGCCTTTGGACAGACTGTCGTTGCATTCCATCATTGACAAATTCCATGTCCAGGCGGTAGCTCATTTGAGTTGGTTGACAAACGACGTAAACATACTGCGGACAGCGAACGACGTCAACCTGCACCTCGGCTGCCTGGGAATGGGGCGGGCTGGGCCCACTATAATATCACTTTGGGCCTAGCTGGTCTGGCCAGCTACCTAGTGGCCGTTGGGCTTCTAGGCCTCCGTCTAATAACCTACCTTGCCAACTTGCCTACCAGGACTTTATAGCGCCACGTTCCCTCCCCATTCCCATCTCATCCCTGACGTTGATTTATGGAGTTTAGGTTTACAGCTGCTTCTTCATCCATTCAGCTCCCATCATCGGGCACTTCTCAACTTCCCGGCGCCCAGCCAAATAATATATCACAGCAGCCATGATGCCTCCGCCCCAAAACCAATACGCCGAGTTGCGAACGGCCGTCCTCGCCCCCCTGGGACAAGTCCTGATCAAGCTGTCCGACTCCAACACGCAATCCCTGCTCTCCTCGGCCAGCGACGTGCTGCGCAGCGTCGAGAACCAAGCGCAAGCTGCTACCATCCTCAAACGCCTGCAAATGCTCAACCCCGACATTGCAAAGCAGTTCCACGCCAAGCAGGACGCTGTGTCGTCGCTCTCGCTAAGGATGATTTGTTCTGCGCCACCCCCACGCCCAAGTGAAGAAGAAGAAGAAGAAGAAGAAGAAGAAGAAGAAGGAGGACTAGGGCCGCAGAATGTGGCGTCGTTTATCGTGGTGAGCTACTGCTGGCATTACCCCGGGTGGCCACTAGCAGCAGCGGCGCAGCCCATCGCGGCGGGGTGGGATATTTCAGCGCCCATGGTGGACGCGGTCATGGAACTGCGCGCGTCGGCTGGCGAGGGCGTGTGGCTCGACAAGCTTTGCATCGACCAGTCCGACGACCCCGACAAGATGTCGCACATTGGCGCCATGGACGTGGTGTACTGCTCCGCGAGGCGCATGGTGATCCTACTCGAGGACGTGCAGCTCACAAGGGCCGAAGAAGCCGCGGGTCTGGCGTACGCCGGGTTTTACAGGGACATGGGCGAGGGGATCAAAGGGCTGGAGGGCGCAGCGCGGACCAAGTTCTTTGATGAGTATTTTCCCTCGAGGGAAAGGAAGAGCCGCCGTGCCGGGGAGGAGGTGCTGGCGGCGGGCCATGCGTTTGCCATGAAGATGCTCGGGGCGCGGTGGTACTCACGGGCGTGGTGTGCGCACGAGGCGCGCATCACGCCGCACCGCAAGGTCAACAACCCGCTGTTCCTGTGCTTCGGGCACGACGGCCGGGTACTGACGTTCGAGTTCCGGGTGGTCCACTACGTGGCCATGTATCTCAGCTCGCAGGAGCCGGACATGGATCTGTACAACGACGTGGTCGCGCTGCCAGACGCCATGAGCGATCCGGACCCCAAGACGCTACGTCAGCGCTGGTGGCGCATGCAGCGGCTCATGCCCAACACGGGCGACAACGTCTCGGCCTTGCAGCATCTCGTGAGCTTGTTGTCATTTGGGTGCTTCATGAAGGGCGACTTGATGTCGATTGCGCTCAACACGTCAGGGATCCCGCTGTTCTTCCACGGAGACGCCGTCAAGAAGGTCGAGGACGTCATCTGGATCTTCTCGCTGCTAGTCATCGCCGCAGGGGACGTGCTGCCGCTTGCGGTGAACGGGCCCACAAGACTCAAAATCCCAGACGGGTCCGGGAAGGAGACGATCTCGTGGATGAGCCGGCCGGTTCAAGGCACCATCGACGAGAAGATGCCGACGCCGATGCCAGACTCGATCACGGCCGTTACGAAGGAATACATTGAGCTTGATCTGCTCGTCTTCGCGTCCCAACCTCTTCCAGCCTCGCCCGAGTCACTGGCTATTGCGTCGAGAATCATCGAGCAACATCAACTCAATAAACTGGCATGGGACTTCCTCACCGCCGCCGACGAATCCGTCCAGCGACAAGTCAGGATTGGCGCAAACATGATCCGGCTCAGCGGCGGCGACCGACCCGACGGGCCGCTCAACGTGTTCCTGCAAGTCTGGCTCGCCCTGGCCATCGACTGCGGGCTCCCCTGGATCCTGCGCTTCCCTGGCGTGATCCAGTCTGGAACCGCAACATGGCAAGAAGGCACACTAGGCGTTGACGCAGACGCGCGCCTCACGGGGGCCGCCACGTCGCTGCTCGCCCATTTCGACATATCCGAGGAAAAGCAGAATCTGGGCAACATCACGCTGCACAAAGCTCTTCGGTTCATGACCTGCGTCGTCGACCCGCGGCTCCTTCTGTTCCACACTGCCCCGCGCCGGCTCCCCGTCGGCCTGTTCGCAGCAGCAGGAGGAGACCTAGAAGACTTTGCCATCACCCACCCCGCCAGCGACCACTCCTACATCGCTGTCCCCGTCGCCGTGGCGCACCTGCCCGACTGGCAGAACCGGGCGTGGGTAGTCGAGCCTTTCGACCCGGCTGCGCCACCAGAAGATCCGGCCTGGCAGCTGCCGCGCGCGCCGAGTAGAGAGGAGTTGGCGGCGTCAGGGAGGAAACCGAGTGAGCTGTCGGCGGTGGAAGTGTATCCCGTTTTGCGGTCGGATACGAGCGACAGGCGAGAGAAGAGGGATGATGCGAGGGCGACGTGGAGGTTGAGGAAGCTGCACCATTTTTACGGGTGTCAGCCGTTGGTAAAAGAGGAGGATGACGATGACGACGATGACGACGACGACGACGACGACGAAGATGAGGCCAAGACAAACGTGGAGGAAAGTGAAAAGAGGAGAAAGAAGTGGCGGGTGCCTTTGGACCTTATTCGTACCTCAGCTGATCCACAAGACAGGGAGGCGGCGGATAGCAACGTGGTCGATGGCGAGCCAGCGGTTGTGCTACTGAAGAAACAACGCGTGTACGGTGCAAATGACTACGACTGGGCTGGCATTGTAGCCGCTGGCACAAAAATAGACGAGGATTTGGGGCTCCGGCCGAAGCCTAGCAGTCTGGCCGAGGGCCAAGGCGAGACTCAAGTTGATGGCCAAGCTGAACTTCTGGATGGGGACTCAAGTCGAACAGAGGGTCAAAGCGAGGCTCAAGTTGCCGGCTAAGCTGGAGTTCAGGATGTGGTTCCGAGTCGATCCGAGGGTCAAGCGGAAGAAGATCAGAACGATTAAGGGTCGTGAGAGTCAAGTGTTTTTGCGGCGCGTCCATAAGAAAAGGTTTGTTTGCCTGATAAATGACATGGCATGTTTTTTGTATCGCATTAATTATATCTCGCCAGCCCCTGATTTCGATTTCGGTTGTGTTTTAATCACAGCAAAGTTGAGAGCCTCAGGCCGTTGAAACCTTTGGTTCACTTCCTGGACCGTGTTTTATGCCCGATGTCTTTTGTTTCCAGGTAATACCTAAAAGGAAGCCGATGATATTGGCAGACGCGGTGGTGGTGCACTACCCGACAGCCAGGGTCTGCCTCTCGGCATCGCTAACCAAATTCATGTTCACGTTTGCACAGACCCCGGATCGGTGAGTTGAGGACTCCCTCCCTGCACCCCGGATCCCCGGTCGCCCGCGGTGCTGTTGTGGCCAAGGCGGCTACCTAGCCACGATTGCTTGCATGCCGCGGGCAGTCTGTGCTGTGCTATTCTGTCCGGCCGGCAGGCAAATGCTGACTTTGTTGCTGTACTAGCTTGTTGAGAAAGGAAAAAAGACGACGATCTCCTGTTTTGGTGGTGTTTGGGTGGGTTCTCCTTGGGTCCTACCGTGGTGCGCGATCGCCAAGCCGATGGAGACCCCCTATGCCCCCCCGCCCCCCCTTTTCACCCCAGATTTGGGGAGGAGAGATGTTGGGGTAAAAACAGAGAGAGAGAGGGGGGGGGGGAGGGCCGGGGGACTTGCTCAGCCCTCGGCAGCTGGACCGAGCCGTATCATCCTCTCAGGGCCAGTGCAGAATAATAGTTTAGAATAAGTGCCGCTCTGGTCGGGTATTGAATTTCTCCCATATAATATGATCGACGCGCAGCGACCGTCTCAAAACTCGTTGCACGCAATGCGTCCCCTCACCTGACACAAGTGTGTCCCTGGTTTTTGGATTCGCCAATACTGAATGGAGGCTCTCTCCGAGGGCTTGCAGTCTAGCCTTTTAGGCCAGAGTTAACTAGTGGTCAAAAAGCTGGGATCGTTGCTTTTCTCACTCTTTGCACTTTTCCCCTTTAACCATTTCCCCGACCCGTGTCTCTCTTTCTCCACTCCTCTTTTTTTTTTTTTCATCCGAACTTTTGCTTCTTCGTTGAAGCCTTGAATTGTTTTCTCGTCATTCTTTTGATTCTTCACGCTCACGTGCATCAGAGACACAGCGATGGTTCTCGACTCCATGATTGACTATGGCCCACGGCTGAACACGGTCATCTGGCTGCTGGTCTCAGTGTCGGCCGTCTTCCTCTTCACCCGTCTCTACCTTAAGCGGTGCCAGAACCGCGGCTTCTGGTGGGACGACTACGCCTTGCTCGCGTCGTGGATGGCCCTGGCGGCCCAGGCCGGTCTGGTTGCCTACCTCGTCGGGCTCGGCTATGGCAAAGACGTGGCCACGATTCCGAAAGAGAACCTCCCGCTGTTTGGGCCCATCGTCAATGTGCTGTCGACGTTGTTGATCACGTCCAACCTGCTGGGCAAGACGTCGTTCGCCCTCACGCTGCTGCGCATCCCCGCGCTGTGGATGAGAATCATTGTTTGTTTTATTCTCGTCACTCTGACCGCCACGCTGGGCGCGAGTGGCATTCTGGTGTGGGTTCAGTGCCTGTATTTGGAGAAGCACGCCAACAGATGCGTTGCTGTCGAAATATCAATCAAATACAATATGTTTTCTTGTGGTGAGGATTGGCTCCTCTTCCCGTGGCACATGGATGACGGGGCTGATGTTGTGTTGCGTCCGCAGTATACTCAGCAACCATGGACGTGGTTCTGGCGTTTCTGCCGTGGAAGTTCATCTGGAGCCTCCAGATGAGCAAGAAGGAAAGGATTGGTGTGGTCATTGCCATGAGCATGGGCGTATTGTATGTGTTTTCGGCCTGGCCCTGCAGTTCTTGGTGATGTCTTTGCTGACCAAGATTTTTTGCTACAGCGCGGGAGCTGCAGCTGCAGTCAAGACGACGACATTGCCCTTCATCAGCTCGCCTGATCCACGTAAGCCTTTCTTCTTTTTTTTTTTTTTTTTGCAAGTTGAGGATGAATGAGGGAGGGAGTGAATGAAGAAACTGACCCAGTGACAGTGGCGAGCGTCCAGCTGCTCGCATGGGGCAATGCAGAATCCGCTATCTGCATCATGGCTGCTTCGATCCCCATCCTGCGCGCTCTCGTCCGAGGCCACTTTGTCCCCGAATTCCCAATGGGATACGAGACAGGGTCTGCCACCATGGCCGAGTCTGGGGCAGCCCGAACCGTCGACAGCCGCACCCATATCTGGTCCCGAGCCTGGTCGCCACCACCACGACACCTCAGCAGAAGCAGCCTGGATATCTTGGACCAAACCCTCGTCAGCGACAGTCCTGAGCCGACAGCGACAGCGAAGAAGGGAGACTTGGGTGATAATAGTGCCGACGATTCGAGTGACGAGGACAGCATCGAAATGACCAATTACCAGCAAGGCCGACCGCACACCCCCACCGACTTTGTCCGCTGAAGCTGCTCGACGAACAAGGCTACCTATCCCCCTCCCCTCCCCCAAAAAGGGAAAGGATGGGTGCAAAACTGCAGCCATTCACAGTCACACAAACAAGTCTTTTTCTCTGACCGCTCAATCGTGTGTGGTCTGTGCGCTGTCCGGCACAAATGGGTTGAACCCCACCAAAAGATGGATTTTGTGGTGGCGTGTCGTCGCGATTTTTCACCTAGAACTAAACTAGTCCCTGACTCGACCTCACTCAGGATTACTACCATCACCCACCACCCATTATCCACCATTCCTTCACTCACGCCCGTGTCGTCATGGATCCTGACGCCCGAAGCCTGCGCTGGGCGCCCGTCTCGGCATCTGCCAACATCGACGCCGACTACAAGTGCACCTGGAGGAAACCAGAGGAGGCCTACCTGTACAAGACCTGGTGCAGGCCCCCCTTCTCCGACAGCGACGATGTCGGTAGCGGTGGCAACGAGGATGAGGATGAGGATGAGGATGACGACAACGAGGACGAGGACGAGAACGAGGACATGGAAGATGACGATGATGATAACTGCGACGGCGGCGAGACCTGCCTGTGCCACAAGCCCGCACAGGAGCATCCCGACCACCCGTGGATCGTGACCTACGCCGGCCGCCGCAAGTTCTATGCCGCGCAGAACATGATGCAACTCCGGTGCCCGAACAACTTCGACATGTTCACGTACAACGACCACGTAGGCCGGGGTGTTCTTGAGATTATCGAAAACCTGCTGCTCGACTTTGTGGAGGCAGACGCGAGCTGGAGGGAGCAGTGGGTCGTGTGCGAAGCGCTGAGCTTCTTCTTGTTGTCTGGGACGGTTGAGCCGATGATGAGGTGCGTTTCGATGTGTAATTTCTTATTTAGTGGTGGGAGAACGATGGCTGACAAAAACATGTGGGCAATATAGCCTCCGTGACAGTCAGACCATCCGCGAGACGATGCGGCTGGTAAGCCGTGTTTTCCTGTCCATGCTGGCCCGGCTGGAGCGCGAGCGGCTTCTGAATGAGATCTCGGAAGTCAAAAACCTAGGCTTAATCATGGCGCTGTTTATGAAAATTGGCTCGACCATGCGCACCGACGACTTGCTGGACGAAGGCGAAATCGAAACCATCGAGCTGAAGAGGCCTGGGGGCGAGGCTAAGCCTTTCAGGTTCGATGTCGGCAACTTGGAAAGCTACGTCTTGGCCTACGCCAACAAGTACGGCATCCCGCTGACGGGGCCTCACGACATCGACGCGATCGCGGCAAACTGCAGGTGCGATGCCGATGTAGAGCTGCCCGTTTCGTCCCGGCTGAACGGCGACCCGTGGAAGTGTGCCGCGGGCTTTGTAAAGTACGAGAAGGAGTGTGGTCGGAACAGGAGAGGCGGCAAGCCGACGATGGGTGGCGACTCGATGGATATCACCACTTGGACCAGTGCCGAGCGCACGCAGCACAGCCTCACGAAAAAGGACCCGCTCGGGAGGCGCGAGATGGCGGCCATCAAGGAAGGCATGGTAATGGGACTGCGGTAGATTTTTCGAAAAGCTACCTGGCTTGGATATTAGACAGCGACTCGCAGTGAACGAATAATTATTATTACAGTTTGTCTTGCTCATGACCCGACTTGGTACCAGTTCTTCATTAGTCCTCAAAATGTTTGGCCACGTGATGCGCCACTGCTGTCATGTATCCCTCGAAATCGCCGCAAACAGGACACTTGGACGTTTCTTCCCCTGTGGTAATAAGGCCAGTGGCATTGGCGTCTTGTGTTCCGGCAGAGGTGCTGGCTGTGTCGTTCCCCTCCCCATCGGCAGATTCCTGGGCCAGTCTCCGGTTGCGCTGCCTCGCAGGCTTGGTGTCAATGATGAAGGCGTCGAGGCTAACCTGTGAAGGTGGCACATCTCCTGCGGCGTCGTCGGAGCTCTGGCGAAGAGCTGAGGAGGAGTGGCGAACAAGAGGTGAAATGTAATGACCAGAGTAGGCGCTGGATTTGACTTGTGCAGGAGATGATGGTGTGCTTGGTTGTTGAGAAGAAGCCATGGTCTGGACCCTGCCGACTCTGCCATCAGAGAGACGCACCTTGATGCCTCGCGGATGATTGCCTCGCGTGAGGACGTCCTGGACCGTCCCCGAGACTGTGCGACCAGTGCGCTGGTCTGCTTTGAGAATGATGTTCACTGGCGCCCCACGGACGACATCTCGAATGGTTGGGACGCGCGACATGGCGATTTTGGAGGCAAGCCGACGCATACGCTTTTTGTGGTCGAGCTTTTGGTGATCAAACACTCTTGACAAAAAAGTTGTTGCTGGGAAGCTTCGCTTGGTGGGGTCAGCAGCAGCCTTTGCGTTGGCCTGAAACCCTCAGAAATTCATGCCCGAATATGCGATAAAAGGGGTACATACTGCGGTTTACTGAATACACCTGGATGATAGGCCTTTTCTTTCTCCAAAGACAAGGGGGGTAAAGAGCTACTTGCTGTTTGTGTTGTAGGTAATGCAAGTGCAGTTCTGCAAGACGTGTTTTCTTCTTGTACACACAAGACACCTGGAGGATGTGCTTTTGGGGACAAGAAATGTGGTTCTCCTGAGGTTAGGGAACGACCACATCTCTTCACGCCCTTCAACCTTTAAACATCATCATCACTTATTTCAGCCCTAAATGAGCGGACATCACAATCAATGACGGATTGGGCCTTTTTCTGCAGTGGGTTCCAAATCGTTCTATTCTTGCCCTTCTTCCCTCCCAACTCTGAAATGGCGCGCATTTCTTTCCCTCGGCTTCTGTGTGTAGATATGGATCGGTACCAGGATATCATCCATGGTAATAATGTGGGCTGGCAATTAATGGCCATATAATTTTCCTCCATGCCTCAATGCCAGATGCTTTAGGGAGCAAGGCGAAGAAAGATTGGAGAAAGGACGGTTTTTCTAGAAATGTCTGGAGCAGACATTTCAACTCTTCCTGCTTTGCCTCTATATTAGTACATCATCGTGAGACTTACGGGCTCTGAGGTTTTTTTTATAGAATGAACGACTTACCATTCAAGGCTGATTATCTCGAACCCAGTCAAAGGCGGTGCGAACCGCCACGTCGATGCCCATGAACCCGGCCAAAAGCGCCAGGGATCGCCAGGAGACGAGGTTCCGGCCGTCATTCCTAGAGGGAGCCTCTGAATTAGCAATGGCGTCGGGAATAAAGGCGTTGAGGGAACAGTTTGACGTACATATGCGCCTGATATCGGCGTAGACGGCCAAGGGCTATCTCTCGGCGGCCGGCGGCCTCTGCCACCGGCGCTAGCTCGAACTCCGCCATGGCGACATTAGGGTTGGGGAACTCGTCCCCCTGTGGCTTGACGGGCATCTGTTTTTTCGTGATATTGGTTAGCAATGTTCTGACCAGGTGACAAATGAAAGTCTGGAGACTCGTCAGCTTCGACCATTGCGCATGCTCGCGTTAGGAAACCTGTATCTCCATTTGATCTAATTATAGCAACCCCCCCCCCCCGACGGGAGGCATGGCACCCTCGACTGTGGATACTTGTGCCACAGTCTCCACCAGCTATCGTTAGTTATGCTGGATCATTTGCTTGAGTTGCGCAGTGAGGCCGAGGTAGCTTTTGAGAATGTAAGGTTGGTCGGTGGAAAACAGGCCTCGGGAGCATCCTAGTTCGTTGTCGACGACCAGCAGCAAACGCGACCGTCAACATCAAAGACGCCTTGCGTCGCACTGCGATAACCGTGCCTTTGCAACCCGCCAGCTCTGAACCGAAAGCATTTGATTTTGCATCAGCCAGGATGATGTGGATGAAAGAAACACCAGGCCAAGTGCGAGACGACATGGAGTTTCGGGTTCCGGCACGGCTTGGCCAGCCGTCCATCAACGTCAACGTTGCCTTGTCGTGGAGCAGGATGTAAAAGCGAGCTCGTCCATTTCCGCGCCGCCTCAAACTCGGAAGAGTTAAATCGTGGAGCAGGAAAAGGCTGGAGCAAAAGCTGGAGAACGCCTCGCACAGAACTGGTCCTGACGCCAGCTATCGGCGTAGGGACTGTGTATCTCTGACCACTTGGCAGAGTGAACTTACCACCTGGATGATGAGCTGTGTGTCAATCTGCTTGGCAGGATAGATATCGGCGAGCTGTGCAGGGTGTTTGTCGGGCTGTAGAATGGATGATATTTTGTATAGTCCGGAGGATATAACTTTCCAGGGGACAAGATTCGAAGGTGACTCCAGTTTGCACTTACGTTCTGCTGGTCGCCAGATCCCGGCACCTGTTGCCCCTCTTGGGCGCCACTAGGGCTGGGCGAGCTCATCTTTCTTCTCTGGGACTGAGTGATGAGCGTCGAAGGATATTCTCAAATTAGTAGGTAAGGTATCGAGAATAGAGGAAGGAGGTGATAGGTGATTCGTAGGCGCTAATCTTTGACGTGATGTGCGTGAGGAAAGGAAGAAAATCCACCCGCCTGCCGGCCTGCCTCTCACATACCTTGACGGCTAGCCCTCGCCCTGTCCCATGACCTCACACCTCTCCCCATTAGCTGCGACTCAGAGGGAACTAAGGAAGGTGCTCACGGGCCAGAAGAAAGGTACATGAGTGCACGGGCCATTTGCCTTGGGTATTTAAATCTCGGTCGGTACCCTTCAACTTCCTCCTCTTTTCTTCTTTCTTCTTTATACCAAGGTACCTTTAAGGTATCTATGGGCGGACTTGGTCTTTCCTTTCCCTTCCCCCAAGACTGACTATCCCCCCAAGCCTGAGAACCCGAAGATCAAGAACATCAGGTTCTATACAATCCTCAACTCTATTGCACAGTAGCATGACCTTACACTACCGTCATGCAGTATACACCGGGGTTGGGGGTTGTATCTGTTAGTTGCTTGGTACACAGCTCGCGCGGGCAAAATTTTTGATTTTTTTTTTCACTATGATCGCCGCTTTCGTGGTGCCATGGAGAAGGAAATCCCAGCCTCTTCTTTCTCGAGAGCTCACGAACACACGCGGACCAGAGACGCGACACGTCGCGCCGCGGCCCCAGACTCCACCTCGACACCGTACACTGAGGACTCGGGCTCGAACCTGGCTTGGAATGCAAGTTTGATTCTCTCCAGAATCCCCAAAACTGAACCCAGATTGAAATTTTACACCTCATATGTGGCTGTCGTCTACCAAGAAGCCTTGTGATAAGCTTTTTCTCAGCCGGGCAATTCCCCAGGTCGAAATGATGTGTTTGTTTTTCCCGCGTGTGAGCATCACCAACATTCAACTGACCGTGGCATCGGCGCAGAGTGGGCGAGAACTACTCGATCTCCGGCATCGAGAAAGACGTGACTTTTCGATCGACGACGATCGAGCGAGGGACGCGGGCGGCGTTCCTGCCCCACAACGCGGCCGCTGCCACCTACAAGAGCGAGCAGTCCTCGGCACGACCTTCCCTCACACCTCCCGAGATCCCTAACGAGGCGGCGGACCAAGACTCAGACAATTTCGAAGCCTCATGGGCTGTAATTATCTCGAACGACAAGCGTTGAACGACTACGCTAAAAACTCTATTTACAGTCCCCCCTCCTGCAACTTGAATTCGACTAGAAGTGCTTCTTTTGGAACTGACTGATGATGTTTAATTAGGTCACGTTCCAGCCCGGGGTCATTCTTGAGAACCGCTTTCAGTTCCTCTACATCCGCGTTGCTGCCGACTGGGCTGCTCTGCCCGCGGGGCTCCCTCGCCACCTTAGGTTCCTGGTCGGATAACGGCGCAGGCGTAGAGTCCTCTGCCACGGCCTGGGTTGCTGGTCATGAAACGTGGCGATTCGCTTGGTCCCTGGCGTTCTCGGTTCCCTGCCAAATGAATGTTGAGGGAACTGTGTCAATGATTTTGCGTCGTCTTCAGAACTTACCGACTACTTGCAGAAGAAAGAAGTCACTGAAAAAATTGCTCCCTATAGCAAGAATTCGAGGGCGAAGAAAATAGGATGGTCCTCGTGTCGGTGAAATGAATGGGGTTTAATGTGTAACCTAATTACTCGGTAGGTACGAACATTGGAGTTGGCATGGTTTATTCCTTCCGGCACAGGAGAGTGCTTTGCAGGTATCGTAAAACAATAGTGGTGGACGTTCAAGTTGATGTTGGCCCAACAATAACTTCAAATGGAAGTCGAATGTCAAAATGGCGAATATTTTAGAAGACTTCAAGAGGTGGACTGGCGCTGAAGTGGTGGTGAGTTGGGAGTTGGCAGTCAGATGACAATCTCAGAAAAACATGAGCTCCAGACTTTTGTTCTCACATTTTTCTGCTTAAGCTTGTTTGTTTGCAATCCCAACCTCCATCCCTGCTCCCGTCCCTGAACGAACCCCGTGCCCTTTCGGGCCCTTATCCATACCTTTTCTCGGCACATATGCAAGGTTCTGCTCAGTACGAGCTGTCCTCATATTGTCGCTTACGCGAGGCCAACTGTGATCCTGATCCGATGCCCCTCCCCTTATCGGCAGGTCACCATAATATCTTGCTAGTTGCAGTAATAAGAATGCTTGGAGCCCGGTGCCATCACCTCCGAAGCTCTGCTCGTTGGTTGAGTTCAATAGGATACTATCTATTTGCTGCGAAATCAAAACAACCCAGCACTACCTCTATCACCCGAAGGGTAAGTCCCAGTGATAACGAAAAAATGAAACGGAATACACGGTTCAAATCCAACCCCGAATTACTTCCCAGTCTAGACGACGGGGCAGAAGCCTACAGAACCCCAACGCCGGAAACAAAAAAGAAAAACAAACTCTTAATCGTACTGCCATGATCTCCAACAACTACAAAACACCGCCGCCCACACCTTTCAAACGTTCTTGGGCCACCCTGGAGAACGTTTAAACATCATCTTGACCATCTTCTGGTGCGTGAGATACATCCACTCCCTCCCTCTCATCCTCCGCGGCCGTTGATACAACATCTTGCCAACCTCCCGAGGCAGAGAACAAAACCTGACCATCCACTTCACCAGCAGAACATCCACAGCCAGCGATACCTTCATCACCATGAGCACCGCCCAGATCCTCACGATGCCCATCCATGTCTGCCCCCCCTTCCCCAGCCGCCGGCGCAGCTCGCTGTCCACCCTGTACAGACTATACGCGACGTCGCTCCCATTGTACAGATACAGGTGGCGGATCCAGAGCATCCGGTCGAGAAGCTGGAGGAAATACAGCAGCCTCATGGCCGCCTCCTCCTGGACACTGGGCCTGTGTCCAAAAAACGCCGCGCGCCACACTGTGGCCACGGCGTCCAAGAACATGCCGACGAGGGGGGGTTCGAGAAAGATGTTGGCCTGCTGCTGCGGGTCGACGGCGACGAAGTAGCGGAAGTCGCCCCGGATGGCGTCGCTCGTGATGCGCGCGTCGAGGAAGCTGATGGCGCGCTCGGCGTTCCAGTCCGCGTTGGGGTAGAGGATGTCTTCGACTTCGGCGGCCGTCATGGTCTCGAGAGCGTGGAACGCCGTGCGCTGGAAGAAGCGCGCGATGTACTCTGGTCGGTTGAAGGGCTTCTCATTAGGTTTTTTGGTCCTGGGTGGAAGCCGAAGGAGATGAGGAGGTCTTTCAGGTCCGGACTCAGGTTCGGACTCGGACCCCGACACCGGCTCTGATGGCACATCGGAGTCATTGTCGGATTCGGTCTCAAAGTGATCGGGAGGTGCCATTTTCTTCAGCGGGCTTCCTTGCAGTGGATACTTGACGTTTGGGAGTACTTGTACTGGTGTGAGTTTGGAAATTAGGCGGTGCTTGACAGTGGCTTGTCAATGAAGAAAGGAGATAGTAGTAGGTATGAGCGTTAAAGATGAGGATTGGTAAATGCTGGTATATGATCGGTGGACATATATCAAGGTATTCGGGGGTTTGCTGGGCTGGAATGTCTCCAGTCACTGGCCCTTATAAGCTTCAAGTCAGAGGAGACTCCAAGAGAAACAGCATCCGCGGAGGGAGCCACTGCAAGCCTTCAATCCGGGGTCAGTCAAGTCAGCCAACAACCCCCCCCCTTTTCATCATCGCGAACATCACCAAAAACTGAGACCCAGTAATTTCCACGGAGACTAGCAAACAATTGGGCTTTGCTTGTCAATAACCAAGCTTGCGTAATTGGCGTCCAACCCCTCCAGGGATGTAGGTGAAGACGGTGACGTCCGGAGTGGCTGTCCCGGCCGGGACCTTGCGTTGACTCAAAGAACTGGATGGTGATTACAAGGGCTTAATAAACATGTGTGATATCTAGGAGGGCTCGAACGTGGCGCTTGCCTGCATCGGCCGTCTTTTGAGGCCCCCTCGCTAAATTCCATTGGACTTTGCTGCAGGAAATCAGCAACCCAGTTGGTGGCCAGCCAATTTCAGCCCATGGCGCAGCGCTTGAACCAAACTGTCGGGTCTGGGGAACCAACCAACCAACAACAACCACCCAAAGACTTGGTTCGCGGGCAACGTTGTTCTTTGACCCAACACCGCTGTGGTGGGCGGGAGAGGGATGCCTGCCTCTGTATTCAGTCAGGACCGAGGCTTTTGGAAAAAGGACTGATTTACACTCGGCAGCACAATACAGCGAGGCAATTACCTTGCTACCTACCCCTGTTCTCTGTCAGCCAAGACGTTCAAGAATGCTCAATGACTTGTTTATTCTCTAATTATGGGTTTTGCTCTTTGCTCTACTGACTGTCGTAGTCGACTGACCCTTCCCCCGTGACACATTGCTTTTCCTTCGCCAAGTCCTTCTTGTTGAGTCCCAACCTGTATCCTGTCCCTCCTCATGCCATCTTGCTTCCCTTGCGCATTACTATGACCCAAAAACACATAGATCTGGGCATCTCCCGTGACAGAAAAGCTTATGAGAGCATGACAAACCCCTCCGAGTTCACAGGCCAGTATGCCACCCATTTATCGCGGAACGCCTGCTTCAGAACCCGGTAGTTTTCCATCGCCTGCTCAAAGGCTTCCTCGTTGAACACATCGCCAGCAAGTGCCCTCCGGAGAACCTCGGACGTCGCCCACTGCTTGACCAAGCGATGGGTCTGATGGTTCAAGAGGATATTGGCATCGCGTTGGAACTCGGCGTAGCGACCTCTGGCGACTAGAGTGTCTGGGTCATCCAGAAGTGGCAGGAGCGTCATGCTGACCTTGCAGCACTCCAGAATCAAGGGCGCGGCGTTTGTAACGAATCCCCAGAACACCTCTCTCTTCTCCTCCAGCAGCTGCGGGTCGTTGACAGTGGGCGGCTGTGAGAGGCCTTTGATCGTCTCAGCGAACACTTTGGAGAAGGCGTTGACTGCCCCCACGTGCGTCATCTCGGGTCCCGGAAGGTATTGATTGCCGAAAAGAGCCTCTTGGTACAAGTTCAAGTCCAGTTGGACGCGAGTGATGAACCACTCGCGATAGTAGCGGAGATCAGGCGCACGACCGCCGTTGGGATGTCCTGAGCCCGAATCCATACTGCTGTTTGAGGCTACGGTGGGTGCGTGTTCGTGGCGGACTCGGCGATGTGGTAGCGTGCGTTCCGAGAAGTCGTCAAGGTGTTGCTAAGGGTCTGCGGGAAGGGGCTTTGAAGTTGAAGTGCTGCTGTGCGAGCGGCTAGAGGTGGGAGATGTATCAGCGAGTCTCGAGTCTGGATATCGCTTGGTGTTCGGTGTGGTCTTGTCAGGAACTGTTCAGCTAGTAATTAAGCTTGGAAAGCGTCAAAATATGCTGCAGTAAAAAGAAAACGGTGGAGTGGAGTGGTGCGGTGTGCTGCGAAGAAGTGGGAGCAATGACGAAGGCCATTGGAATTGAGCGGGCGTTTAATATATGCCCGAGAGGATGGGTTGGTTTTGTGGCTGTGCATGGGGACGTACCTGAGGTTGTTTTTGATTGTTTTCTTGGTCTTGGAACGATTGGGTCATATCCCAGCCGTCGACTGTGTGTGCCTCTGTTGGAGGCTTTGGGCGGTTAGGGGGCTGGCCGTCGACTTGGGTCGAGGATGGAATAAAGTCGAGTCGATGTTGCAAAGCGGAAGCCGAGTGCGGGCTAGCAATTAGGTTGCCACTAGAACTAATTAGCAGCTGGTTGCCAGAACCTTCCCGCCACAACGGAAACACACAGTGTGGATCCCTGACCTGACTTTGTGCTGTTTGTGTGGTACCAATTCGGCTGTAACGTGACGCCCTGGACCAAGACATTTTTTCACCATCATCATCGTTTTAAACAGCCATGTTACACCACTTGCCGCTTCGCTGTGACACTCGCCAGGGCGCGATGTGGTGTCAAGCAAGTACTCAAGAGGTAATCGGCTTTCCTTTCGTCCGTCCAAGTAACCCAACTCCCCAATATCCAAAACTGGTTTCTCCGTTGTGGAAGCGCTGTTATTTGTTTTCTGGTGGTGATGTCTCAAACGTTTCACGGTTGACCAACTCTCACAACAAACGAACCATCACACTAAATCTCCACCTTGTTTTCTTCTTACCGATGCCGAGACTGCCGGAATATTTGCCTACTTCTTTTCATGAAGCCCACCTCTTTCCTCGTCTTCCGGGAATAACCTTTTGCGACAAAAGCCCGCCACCTCGTTATTGTAGCCCTCCAATTCCGCAAGGATACCGACTTCAATGTCTAGGGATGCAAATATCTTCTCGAGAGTATTTGGCGTTCCCCAAAGTTTCATCTTATTCTGCCTAGCTCGCATATATATATATAATTATCCCTGAAATCTTGAAAGTCCTCCCTTCTTGAGCAGGAATCGTCTGTCACGCTCTAACAAACACTGTTATGGCGGCAGCAAAATATTGACAGTTGTCTTGTCGAACTTCTCCACGTTGATCCATACATTTTCGAGACAGTAACGGAAGGTTCGGGACAGCTAAGCCATGCGCTTGCTCATCAACACACGTTGTTCGAAAGAGATGTTTGTTGGGCTCCACAAATTCTCAAATGCTTCCTCAAACCCCTTCTCTGTGCGGTGCAGCTCTTTTCTCGCCAGAGAAAGGCAGCCGATGCCAATGTTGAGCCACGATTTGGTGTCCTCGTCAGATTTTGATCATGTCAAACAGCAGAAGTTCGAGTCCAGACGACCGAGGTACCTGCCACATGCTCAGTCATCTTACACGCGCTCCAAAATGGGTACCCAGAGTCGAGCTCCTTGGAGCCAACTGGAATGGGGTTGTGCGACGTGCAGTCAACGATGGGGACAGCATTCTTGTACGCTAATTAGGCAACGTTGTCGCAATTGACGTATCATAATATTTCGCGTGAATGACGTAGCCAATGGGGAGTCATATGTACAGTGTATTGGGTGAATAATCACCGCCCAAATGACGAATCAACACAGTTTGACTAAATAATTGCTAAATGTAGGTGGCTAATTGGGCACAGTGAGACTCGGCCCTGGAGAAAAGACGACGCTTCCCAGTGCTCAAGGACACAAACGCCAGAGCGTTCGCTTGCGGCCATTCGAGTCAAACAGCCTTCTTCGCCCATGAATTATCGCTCATTAAACGCTGGTTGCGCCCAAGGGCTGCTCTCTGGTCTTGACCGCGCCTCCGTCTACCTGACTTTGCCCGTCGCGGAGCGGTCTCGCCTCTGCGCTTCCTCACCCATGTGGAAGCCCCTGAACGCGACAAACACGACTGACAGTAAACCTGCCACTGATGAATTGGACGTATTGTTTCCAGGTAACTGGGACAGGCGAACACCTATAAATATATGTCTTGCACAGCCCCTTTCCCATAAAGCTTAGAAACCAAAACACACACACACACACACACACAACTCCCGTTGACATCGGCAATCTTTGTGTCTTCCACGTCACCCACGCTTTACACCCTCTTCTATTACGAGATACCAAACATCGAGATGCCTTCAAACAACCATAAACACACACTGCAAGGAAGATCCACTGGATCATCGCGACTGGAGCCACCTCGCGCAATGGAAGAAACCAACAGTCTCTCCCCTTCGCCACACCCCAGGACACCCCTTGACCCTTCGTACGACACCTCAGATGAGCCCACGGACGACTCCATGTACGAACCCGCCAAAGAATGGTGCAGGGAAATGATTGTCCCGTTTTTGGAAAAGCTGGACAACTGGGAGTATTGGTACGGGGTGGTGGAGCTCAAAGTCATCGAGGTGTTCCGTCGGGAGATGGTCAAGATAGAGCAGCCGCCCCAGCCGAAACTCATGGGGAGGACGAGGGCTCTCGTCGAAGACCCCTCTGCCATAATCCCGGCGAAGAATGAGGCGTCAGATGCGAGCTTCCAAGGAATGTTACAAGGATACAAAGATACGATCACAGAATTGCTCGGTAAGTCTGAGGGCGGTCTGAAATATCTTGTAAACGCCGATCTTGTGAAGCTCAAAAGCAGGGAGGGGGAAATGGAGAGAATATATGGAGAGCTAAACTCCTGGTAATTACAACAATCCCGCCAAAACCATGGAGACTTGGAACCGCAAAGAATTCTGGTATGAAGTCCAGAATGTAGCACATGACTACGTGGATTTGAAGAAAATCCTACACGACGGGCCTTGTACAGGCTGAAGCATCAGGTGCGACAGGAGATGCAGACTCTGATCTCGAATGAGCGTATGGCGAGATACTACTGGCACAACGAAGTGTTGATTGACATTCTCGCCGATGGCTTCGGAACATGTACGCCCAGCCAGTCACGCATCGACATCTTCAACCAGGCCGTCTGCCATATGACGCATGCTCTCCGCACTATCGACGTTTACGACGAGCTGGTATTGATACGGGCGCAAGAAACGATCGACGAAAAAGACAAGGCAATACCTTGGGATGATGAGTTCGAGCGCGAGCGTGCAGATTTTCAGAGGGATGTATTGTAACCTTTTGGAAACGTCCTTGAAATCGCTCTCGGTCCTCGCCGCCAGCCGAGAGACCAATGGGGCAGCCCGGATGCCATCAGACACGACGTCCTCGACGACGGACGTGTGGATTCGAGGATTGGCGTCATGACAGGATTGCAGATTTTGAGGAGAAGGCAATAAAGTATTGGAATCGGTTGATTTTGGGGGACTCGGAAGATGAACCAGGTTTCATCCAACGTGGTCTCAAGTACCTGTTCGAGGGTGAGACTCCGAAGGATGACTACTAAGACGGGTGAGTAACGCTACAGATAGGTTAGTATCATAGTTGATCATCAGAAAACCAGTTGCGCTTCTAGGCGCCAGGATATGATTTACACCGATGCGTAAGTGTAACCATGGCACCAAGTCTTGGCCTCAGCAAGATAAAGGTTAACTTATCCTTGAATCAGCCGGGCCTGCCGTGCTTGTGATGACATGTGGCATTTTTCTTTTGCGCCTTTTGCAGCTCAAGCTCTCAAAGCCAGCCAGCCACCTACCTTGGGCATCTCACTTTGTGGGAGCTGTCGCTTTTGTTTTCTTGCGTGGGAGAATAGTTCATATATAGCCTAGGTACCGGGTAGCCTCTTTCAACGCCATAAAACGTAACCAAGCTTTCCACTCTTTCGCACCTTACAGAACCCGAAGTTTGACGTAAGCCTTATCCGGGACTCTGAAGATCCCCTCATGACAGGTCATGATCTTCAACTCCTCAGGCACCTCTACGAACTCGAAGGTCCAGATCAGGAGGAACACAATCATTCGAAACTGCATCGTAGCGAGTTTGCGTCCTGGTAGAAGCGCGTGCGTGTCAGCAAAGAAATTTCCAACTCAACTCCAAAAAGAAATAGGGGCAACAAAAATCAACAACTTACCAAAACAACCCCTATACCCGCCCCCAAACCCAAGCGATGGAATCGCATAGGCATTAAAAGTCTCTTTACCCGTCGTCTCGTCCTTGACAAGCCAGCGCCTCGGCTCCAAGGTACCCAGATTCTGTCCCGGAAAGCCCTTGAGACCGTCTCCTTTCTTCTCCACCGCCGCGCGGGAAGTAGCGCTACGCGTAGCCTCGTCGACGGGCGCCGGGGTGCGGCTGACGTGGAAGTTCATGTAGATTGGGGTGCCCTTGGGGATCTTGCAGCCGAGGATCTCGGTGTCGACGACAGGCGCGCGGAGGTTGGCCTTGGAGGTGCCCGCCAGGCGTAGAGCGTCCTCACAGACAGCGTCAAGGTAAGGGATGTCGGCGTCGATGATTTCATAGACGGATGGGGGGTTCGTGGGGCTATGCGTGGGAAATGCGGCTTTCAGAGAGGAGCGTAGTTCCGTCTGCACATCTGTGTACATCTCCATGAACTTGACGAACCATGCGAGCGCGGTTGAGGTCGAGTCGTAGCCCTGGAAATTGATGGAGTTAGTACTGAGAGACAGCCGGGGGGGAGGGGGGGGGGGGGGGGGGGATGCGACTTACACCAACAAGCATCTGGAACAACTCGTCTATCATAGCAGGGTCCTTAGTCGGATCCGCCGGGGGAACGCCCGCCTTTGCGGCCTCAACAACCTGGCGGCGCAGAACCAAGTCCATGGCGCACGTATCGCCGTCATCGCCCTCCAGCTTGTCAACCTCGAGGCGCTTGAACCGGTCGACGGCGGTCTGCATGGCGCGAGAAATCTCGGTGGTCACAATCCTCCGGTGCTCGCGGTAGCGCGGGGTGTACGTCTCGAACTGCTGGCGCCATTTCGGGAAGGGGTGGTTGGCGTTGACCGCGATGGTGTGCCCAATGTATTCGACTTCACGCCTGATGAAGGAGCCGCGCGGCGCAGGCCCGGCCGCTTCTTCGCCCTTCCCAGCGACAAGACAGTCCAGCTTCTTCAGCTCGTAGGCCATGATGCCCGCCTGCTCGCCGACGATGCTGGCCCAGATGGCATCTAGCGCGGCGGCTTCAAAGTCCTCCTGGATAGCGAACGGCTGGTCCTTGTACACGGCGGTCGCCTTGCGGCGCCACAGCTTCAGCAGCTCGAGCGTGGATTTGTAGATGACGGGGGCGGAAGTCTTGCGGAGGAAGGCGCTGCTCATCGTGTCGGCCCACAAGCGCTTCTGCGCCTTGAGCTTGGGCGTATTGAATTGGCCGAGGGTGCCGTGGGGGAACAGGGGCTTCATGAGGTCGAGCGACATGGCAGCTTTGTCGAACTCCTTGTTGCGCCGAACCAGAATGTCCTCGATCTCGCGCGGGTCCTCCAGGATGACGACGTTTCGGCCAGGAAGCAGCAGCTGCGCGATCGGCGTGCCCAGCTTGCGCGTCGTGACGGCAAACATGGACTCGGACGTCTCATGCGTGGAGGTGATCAGGGGAATCATGTTGGGGATATCGCCCGTGATGCGCTTCGCCGATGCTTCATTGTAAGGGATTCCTGGGAGCGGCGTCGGATACAGCTTTCGATAAAGCCACAAGGTGACGAAAACGCCCAACCCGAGCAAGGCGAAGCCTACATGGAGGGGGGAGGGCATTTTGGCGGCTTCCAGGGACCTGTCAACTGATTTCTGCGACGAGTAATTAGGTTGCGGGAACGTCGGCGAGAAGCGACCCGAGGGGGTATAAAGTGCGAGGTGTCTGGTTTTAATAAATACAGCGTTATGGAAAAGAGGCACAGCAGGCAGGTCGTCCCGCTCGGGCGCAGGCGCCGACAGAGTGTCCTTGCAGGTGCTAAAAACTCACCGCATGTAACCCAGTCGGCGGGTAAGCCCTAGCCTTTGTGGCCAGTGGACCATTAGCAAACAGGCCAATCGCCTACAAGCACGAGGGCCGGGGGGACCAGGGGGACCGGGGGAACCGGGGGTGGGGGCCTTTCATGCAGGGATACAGGGCACAGGGGGGAGAAAGCCTTCTGTCGACTCGTTTCAGTAAGATAATTAACTAAACTCGAACCTATCAACTAGCAAACCGGCGGAACTCCACTGAGGGTGCTAAAATCGGGCACTGCTTTTTACTTTACGCGTATGGACATACAGACACGAACGTAGGGGTCGTAATAATGAAAATAATACCTGACTCCTGTTTTGTTGGTTGGTAGCTAGTGACCTACCCGAAGACGAGAATTTTCAAACACAACGGCCAAACCGCTTTTTTTCTCCGTAAGGGGAAAGTATTTTGATAAAAGGGCCTGGTTAGGGTCATTGTATTTTCCCAACTAATTATCCAGGCTTCATTCTGGCTGTAATTGAAACGAAGATTACCTACGACCCCCTGGCAACCAACGACGCGCACTTCATTCACCCCCCTGAAGTCCTTCGTCCGCGGCCCGAAGAGTTCGCTTCATGGTGGAGCCGCCGCGACGAATCCTTTGATGCCAATGGGAAGCGACTTGGCCTTGACAATACCGACGTTATTGATGATGGCGGGAGCGGTGATAATGAATTTGACGACCGCAAGGATTCGGAGCTTTCGCCAAGTAAAAATGAAGACAAGTTCCCAGCCAGGCAAGACATTTTAGCACCGCTCTAAACCACCAGAAGCGAACGAGTTTTTTCCCGATAAAGATGATGCCGAGAGCACAGCAGCCTGAACCGTGATCATATCATGGCGCCTGGAATTGTATTTCTCGTTCTGATTATGTACTTAGCCGCCTCGAGTAGCTACTCAAATACCAAAGGCATCTCCCCCTCTCTGTTAATAACTGGCTGGCTTTGTACCATATATGGGTTACTGGCTACCATTCAAAGGGTCTCTGGTGCGTCTCCTTTTTCTGCTCATCGCCGTTAGTCCTAGGATGCCTCTGGTGTTTCTGTCTTCAAATCATCCAAACAGGTCTTCCACTCGGCTTTGGCCTTCTCTATCATCCCCGGAGACCACTTTTCAAACTTCCCAAAGTAATCAGCGCATCCTCCGTCTTTTCCCAAATGCTCGAAAAATCCTATCATTATTCTGTTATACTCCACCAACCACTTCGTCTTCCAATCATCATAGCTGACAGTCCAATCGGCGTCAATAATTTTATGCTTAATAGCCTTTGGAGTACCCCAGCATTCCATCATCTGCACAAGATAGTCCTCAATCTTAGCCGTGTCAGCTTCGACACAGCGCTGAAGTCCGGCGTCTCCTGCTTCTTTGGCTTTCTTTCGAGCGTACCCGATACCGCCTCTGAGTCCGGACTCGGACTCTCGCGCATGCACCAAACGGTGGACGGAGGCGAAAAAGCTTTCACTTGCACCTCACTGGGCGTAACAGACTTCCAAAAGAGTATCCGAAACAGCTCGTCTTTCATGGTGACGTAGTCGGCAAGTCGCCCGCGGTTCGGGCGCAGGAGATCTAAAAATTTCGAGTTGCACTCCGAGTACGTATCGTTCGCTGCTGGGTGGGATTTGAGGAACTCGGCGATTGTGAATGGCCTGGAGGTGTTTGTGGGGCCGCTGTCGAAGGTGACTGAATGGGTCATGGTTGCTCCTTGGAAGAAGACTGGAGATCGTTGAGCGCTGGTGTGATTGAGCTGTGCGTTGCTTGGTAGAATGGATTCGTTGCCAAAAAGATCCGAAGTGCAAGTTGATGGGAAGTGAGAGCGAGAGAACGCTGGGCAGGCCCAGTACTTATATTTTCTCGGGGGCCACTGTTTATTCGTTACACTGACTGCTTCGCCAGTTCCACTCGACAATGGGTCAATCTTTGGCCGCCAAACTGGGTCATCATGTGTTTGCTGGAGTCAAGTGAGCGATTCAGCTGTAATTTTCTTGTTTGTGAGCTTGGATGAAGAAGCCGAGAGCGGAGCCATGCCATGTGAGCCCCCGTGTAACGGAGCCAGGGATTTTTCGACTGCGTTCTCCCCCACCGCTTGGTTTTTTTCTTTCTTTTTCTTTTTTCAAAAAGCGCCTGAAGCCGACCTATCTTGCAATATCTCCAGTATCTCTCTATCAGGCACTTGCCGTCTTCCATCTTCACATTGTTTGCCACGATTATCACTGAGCCTTTCTTGTAGCGTGTCTTTCAGCCTCCGAGTTGGTGACCGCGGCGCGTCAAATCAGGTGATTGGGGACATCGCCTTTGCCTCCAAGCCACGGCTCTGAAGCAGCAAACCCGTGAGCAAAGCTGGGAGATGAGTTCGGGGGCCACGAGGAGACATGGAGCACGTGTGGTCTCAAGTATCCGGCTCGCAAGTCTCGACTTCTTGTTTCAAACCATGACCACTGTACTGAATGCGAGACAAATATGGTTTCGAAAGCCAGGCAATCTTTTGAAGATGCACTTAGTCTTGTTGAGACCATCCCATCCAAGTATTTGTTGGTGTGCGGGTTTTCCCTCATACCATTTTGTGATCTCCGAGAACAAAAGAGTGGGAGAAAGCAGCAGAACATCGACCAAATGGCCATAGGTTAGTTTCCCTGAAGACCAAAAGCGGCAAAGTAAAGACCAAGGAAGATCAGTTGTGCAGAATCGGTGGCAAGTTACCTTGTCTCACCGCCAACCACTCGACGGAATGGCGAGCTAGTCGCTTTTGCCTTTTACATTTACCCGCCACTCACATTACAGGAGATTCCAACAAATCTTTCAACCTTTACTCACTGAACAAGAATTTGCACCACCAGCAATGGAGCATCGAGATATGCAGATAATTCTTGTTGACCAATTCGAATCACAGTGCTGCACGAAAAGGGGGACCATAAAGGAGCTTTATAACTAAGAGGTTGTATTGTGTTTGTGTGTGTATGTACTGTGTAAGAGGGAGTTCATGAGAAGAGCTCTCAATAAGGGCTTATATAAAGGATAAGAGTAGCTAAGCTGCTTTGAGTAGAGTGCCCGGATCCCGGGCCATTACCCCGAGAGCTTCGTTTGCGGCCTAGCGCAGTTCAGTTCAACAGAGAGTCACTAACGACTACCTGCTGATAGTCCATTCTACTATTATAATTGAAGACATTATTACTAGAAGCATCACTGTGTCTAGAAAAAAGTTCTCGATTGGCATTACCAAGGGCATATTTTTAAACAACTGTTGAGATTCATCTCATCCCTTTTTTTAACAAAAGAATACCAGGCAATTAAACAAAGGGGCTGGAAGTCTCAATGTGATTAGGGGCTAGGAAGAAAAGCTCAAGGACGACAACTGGGGGAAAACACTAAGGGTGCACGAAGTTTCAAGCTGATTACCGAGGTACGGGGGATCCTCTGTGCATATATAGCCCACTTGTCAGAGTTTGGAACGATGGATAGAATACACTCCGTATTGAAGAGTGGCAGACTGCGTGGTAGGAAACTAACACTTGTCTACTAGACTACAACGTCCAAACCACGAGTTGTCTGGAAAGTTCTTTGATCTTCTCAGCGTGCGTTGAGATCTTTGTAGCTTCTGATATAACCCTTCCAAATGCTCGGCACTGTGAACAACATTAAAAGAGACTGGAGGCAGAGGACTCCCGAGATCTAGCACGCGGCAGGCCAAATCTCACTACCGCAGACAAGTGACGCTTTTGACTCTTCCCGAACCTTTCAACCTTGCTGAATTCGCCAACCTTCTACGAGTTACATCATAAACAATCCATATAAGCTCGGCATGTACCGGCGGACAGGCTACCTTGACGGAAGTACTTGTACCCTCCTCACTCTCTCCGTTAACCGTTGCCAGAGCTTCCCAACACTATAGATTCAGACGACCTATCAATTTTCCAGGCGAACAGCCCAGAGGCTATTCGAATCAACTCGTCGAGCGCAGGAGCTTGGGCCACGTGGTTGAAGTCTTTCAACCCCTCTCCCTCTGTCCCTGTCGATACCTACCTGCCCGTTATCTCTTGGCACCACCTTCCAGCAGCTGGACTGTAGATGAACAACAGAATTTTCACCAAATCACCTAGAGAAAAACGCAATCAGCGGGTCAAGGGCAGGTGCACAGGCCCACCTCACGAAATATTTAATCGGCTTCCCTCTCTTCCCCTCCATCTTCCTTCTTCCTTCTTCCTTCTTCTAGCCTTCAACCTCGACAGCTTTGCATCAGGTCCGTTGCCACCATTTCATCGCGCGCGCGTATCCGCTTGTACCACATCCTGCTTATACTATATAGCCTGCTCATTCAGCTACTACTTTGTCCTTTTCTTTTTCTTGCGCTGCTTTGTCACTGCAACCATGGCGAGCTTCAAGTTGGACAACCCCTCCGAGGATGAGAGCATGTTTGTCGGTATGCCATATTCTTCCTCTTCTTCCCTGTTCCTATATACGCGTGCAACGCGATGCTCATCGTCTTGGAAGGCTACCCGGTTCCTGATAATACCTCGACGCTCGTTGGCAATGACACCGTGGTCTGGCACGAGTATGCTGTTGTGAGTTCACCTACCCTTGAAGCTTCTTTCAACATGTCATCACTGCCCTCATCGCTGTCAACCTATCATCGGTGATTTTCGCTGAGGATATCGAGAATGATCGTCTTGCTAATCATGCCGTTTTGCTGAATCAGGGTTGTCACTCGGAGACTAGGACCTTCGGGGGCATCATGAACGGCCCCGCCACGTGCCCCAGCCAGGCCATGCGGCCTATCAACCTGCCGTTCGACCGCATGAACCAGCAGCTGGCCGACGCCCAGCAAACTGCCAATGTCGCCAAGAGCGACGTCGAGGCAGTCAAGGGCGAACTGGCGGGCCTCACGGGCATAGTCGATGCCGAGGCCGCCGAGATCGAAGGCATCAAGTCTAGTCTGGCAGGGCTCAAGGCTGAGATGGAGGCTCGCCTGGCTGAGCTCCGCGAGGCCATCAAGAATTCCGCCTCCAAGCCAGACGTAAAGTCAATTGTCGCCCTTCTCCGGGATCCTGTTCGGGGCCAAGGTGTCCGCGCTGTCTTGCACGACATCACTACAAAGACTGTCGACCACAAGATGAACTTCCACGGCCTCACAAAGTGCATCGCAGACTTTGCCCAGTCAACGACGCACAAGATTGTCACCAACGTGCTCAAGAGCAGCGACACGCGCCTCATCATTCACCAGATGGTCTCGCAGAAAGTTATGGAGATGCAGGTGCAGTTCGCCGGCATGAATAACACCGCTCCGGCGATGGGTGTCCCGGCTGGTGGCGACGGAAACTTGCGTGGCACTATTGACCAGCTTGTGGCTGAGGCTATCCAGAGCAAGATGGGCAAGCTCGAGTGTGAGATGAAGGTACGGATGGAGGCTCACATGGAGGCTCGCCTCGAGAAGCAGGAGCACATTGAGGAGCGAATCGAGTCGGAGTTCGAGACACGCATTGATGATATTGGCACTGAATCTTACAATTGAATTGACTGGAAATTTTCCGAAATCCAAAACTCCCATGATTTCTTTTTTGTGTTTGTCTAAAACGTCCCATATTGGACATCAATGCCACCAGACTGCTAATGGAATACAAAACAGTATATATCCATACTTTCCTGTACATTTCGTACTGTCACAGTGTAATAAGGGCTTTCTGTTCCACTTAAGTCTTATAATTAAGCCTAGGAACAATAATTCGACCCGTAGGTGATCCGCTCAAATCAGCTTAGATGCTCTCATTCTGTATCTCAGCCGTGTTCGGGAGATGTATTAGACTCCTGGTAAACCTACTCCATTGAACACAACAAGCTCTCCTTTGTTGAATACTGGGTTAATTACTCCAGAGCTCCGGTATAGCATGCTTAAACGTTTTACGTAGAGTGTGTGACCGGCTTACTGTTCATGCCTTGCTGTACGACCCTACGAGACTACTGATGCCTTCTTTGGAGGGAATTGTCCTGTCCAATTTGCTGAAAGAAACATTCCTCGGAAATTCAGGATCTGCGCATCAATAAACCCCATCAAATTTGTATTTGACTCCCGCGAGACATAGCCCGGATCAGAGTGCAAGCACAGAGCAGTTCAATTCTTTTGAAGGGGGGTTGATGAGGTAATTTCGCGGGTCCTAGTTCCAACAAAGTTCAGATATGGTTCGTGGTGTAACGGGTGGATTCGCACAGCACACTATCTTCCATGGACAGAGGTTCTTGGTTCAAGGCCAAGACAGCCACTCCCTCTCGCTCTCTTTTTTTCATTCCCCCCCCCCCCCCCCCCCTCTGTCCTTTCCGCCTTTTTCTACCGTTGCTCTTGCAATCTATATCAACTGTTATATAGTCTACATCCATTTGTAAACTTTAATTCCATTTCTTTATTCATTTTCTCGACTTTGGAGACCTCGTCGCCGTCGATTCTAAGGCTCGTCCGTGCCAAATTCATGTCACGGGACCGCCCACCCTGGACGGAATGGCAAGTGTAGGGTTAGGGTTATACTACACTCCCCACAACCTTGCGCTCCACTCACGTCATCCACCTCTGCCGTCTCCACCCGCTTTATTTCAACCGCAATTGAATTGGCATCAATCTCGATCGACACATCTCTCCCTTGAACGAAGACCTCAATGCCCACTCCCACGGACGAACAAACACCTCTCCTCATCCCCGCCCCCACCAGCACAACAAAGATGTGCACCATATTCTGGAAAGTCGGCGCCATCTCAGGCGCCGCAGCTGTCGCGCTCGGCGCGTTTGGCGCCCACGGGCTCAAGAAGCGCATTGCCGACCCTCAAAAGATTGCCAATTGGTTGACCGCCGCGCACTATCAGGTACTCTTTCCCCTTTTCCCCACCATTCATCGCCAATCTGAGATACTAACAAGAAAATCAGCTCATCCACTCCGTGGCAATCCTGATCGCGCACCAAAGCCCCCTCGCAGCAGGCCTCTTCACCGCCGGCACAGCCATGTTCAGCGGCAGCATCTACGCTCTGACGCTCGACACCGAGAGATTCCGGTTCCTCGGCCCCGTGACGCCGCTCGGCGGGCTGCTCCTGATTGCGGGGTGGCTGGTTTTGGCTTTTTCCAAGGGCGGGCCGCCGCCGAGATGGCCTAGATTTTAAGTTCCTCCTCACCTACCTAGTCCCCTAGGCAAGTAGGCTGGCTGAAGTTGTTTGGCTGGAATTGCCGAGAGGAGTGAATGTATATATGTATGTATGGACTATCAGGGAGGCACGGTGTGGGATCGGGATCGCCATGACATGACCGTAGGTTGCGGGCCAAGGTTTTGGTGGATCAACAAGAAGACATTCTCCACTCTCGCATATTCGACTTGACCTTTTGCTTCTGTCTGAATAAACGACCTTGCCTTCTTTAATAATATGAGACGAAAAGGAAAAAAACTTATCTGAAGATCAAATGAAACGGGGATGCAAACAGCGACGAGTCATCAAACGAGAGGTTCGCGGCATAAAAATGCAAAAAGAACATACAACATCAGGGATTCGCTGGTGGTCACCCACCCAACTACTAGTCTGACGGTCGCTGGCTTGTCTATGGGAGAGCGGACGGGATCCCGAATTTTCCAGTGCCTATGGTCGTATGTGCTTGTTTGGGCCTGGATCAACTGTCACATAGTGTGCGGAGTGGGGAGACAAGAAGGGCTGCGCTCATGTTGGAAGGTGATGAGAAGACTTTCACCATGGATGCGATGTGTGAGATATGTACTGTTAATGATTTATCCCAGTGAAGCCAGACAGTGAATAAGATACATCCTGGGGACATCCTGAAACAATGAAAATGCACCCCAAGGGGAGCCCCATTCCAACACCCTATGTTCAGACAACAATGCAACTTTCCTGTCATGAAAATGATCCGTGAAACTTGGTCAGAATGAAACATTCTCCCATACCTTCCTGCGCACTTTATGCCACACCATCATGTCAACCCTTAGCAAACACTTCCTTGAACGTCTCCTCCGCCACAGCCGCAATATCCAATACCTTGGCATCGTAGCCACTCCCACCTAGCACCGTGATACCAAACGGCAGTTTCGTCCCGTTCTCATCCATGTACGTTCCAGCGGGGACATTCACGCCACACATGTCCACAACATTCGCGTAGTGCGTAAAGGTGCCCAGCTTGGAGTTGAGCCTCAGTGGATCTGCAACCATCTGCTCAATTGTTGGGTGCTGGGTAGTCGTCGGCACAACCAGAACATCGATCCCTCCCTTCAGAGTATCGAAAGTCTGCTGTGCCTTGCGCGTCAGTTGGATTTGGAGAGCCTGATCGCGGAATACGTCGTACGCCGACGGTGGTTTAGCGAGGGCGCCGCCAAAGAGCTCTTTGATGACAGGGTGGAGTTCGTCGAGCCTTGTCTGCAAAAAGTCCAGTCCGATGCATGTCATGCGCTCGTGCAGTAGGGCCCCTTCGTAGAGCAAGTCGCCGGCTACTTCAAAGACGGTGTAGTCGACTTCAACCAGGCGACCGCCGCAGGACCTCAGGGTTTGAACGGCTTGGGCAAAAAGATCTTGATATGGTTTGGTGCAGACTTCAATCGATGATGCGGGCGGGACAGCAAACGTGAAACCCCCAAGACGAGGGCCACGGAAGTCGACCTTCCATGTCGGCAGGGTGTGAGGAAGTTTGGCGAAGGGGTCGTCGCGGTCGTGCTGCGCAATGATGCGCCAGACCTTGCGGGCGTCTGGGACCGAGGGCGCGACCACAGTGATGGTATCAAGTGTTCGACAGGCGGGTACGAGACCTTTGGCGGATACGGTCCCCTTGGTTGGCTTGAACCCAACAATCCCGTTGAAGGCCGCTGGGACTCTCCCGCTTCCAGCTGTGTCGGTTGCAAGACCAAACGAAACTAGCTTCGCACCAACTGACACGGATGACCCCGATGACGACCCGCCTGAAATGTGCTTTTCGCTGAACACGCTGTGTGTGATGCCGTACGGGGACCGACAACCTGACAAGCCTGTCGCGAGCTGGTCCAAGTTGACCTTGCCGATGAAGATGCCGCCCGCGTCAAGGACGTGCTGGACAGCGGGAGCACTGAAGGTGGCTGTGTAGGCGTATTCGGGACACGCGGCGGTAGTGGGGATGCCTTTGACGTCAATGGTGTCCTTCACGGAAAAGGGCACGCCAAACAGTGGTGGCAGTGGCTTGCCCGAGTAGCGTGAGGCGAGTTTCTTGGCAGCTTCGAGGATCTTTTCTCGTGTCTCAAGATGAATCCACACGGCTGGGTCGACACTTTTGTACTTCTCGATCCGATCAAATACAAAGTTGACAACCTCAGTCGGGGAGGTGCTACCTTTCTTGTAACGTGAAAGGAGCTCGTCAATTGGCGGTAGTCCATTGTCATTGAGCAGTGGAGGGGTAGAAGGAGGCGTGAGATGTGCTGCCGATTCGTTGATGGCGGTGAAGAAATCAGAGCTGGTGCCGACGAAGCCAAACAATCCGTCCTGGCCGCTAATAATGTCCAAGGAAGTTGTCACTTGTTGAGCATCAAAGCCCTGCGTGCAGTCGTCAAGAACACAGCACTGGTAGCCACGGTCGTTGCATTCTCTGAGCGTTGTGGTGACGCAGCATCTAAGACTGGTCAACGACCAATACTGTCACTGTTGGATGAATTCGAAGACTTGGACTTACTCTGTGGTGACTCCTGTAAACAGCAGATGGGTAATGCCCCGAGCCAGTAAAACCCGGTGAATGTCAGTTCCCCAGAAGCTTCCCTTGCCAGGCTTGTCAATGACAGTCTCGGTAGGCCAAGGTGTCAACTCGTCGATAATGTCATGACCCCACTCGCCCCTGACCAAGAGACGGCCCATGGGGCCTTGGTCGCCGATTCCCATGGTGTGGTGGCCATGGGGAGAAGATATCTGGCGGAGTCGTTTTGCGGCAGGCAGATCCGCAAGGTCCTGTTGGTGACCTTCACGGGTGTGGATGACATGGCCCCCAAAAGAGCGAAACACGTCGAGAAGTTTCTTGACAGTGGGAACAATCGCCCGAGCCTTGGAAAATATTTCATCGTTGCCGCATTGGATTGAGCCAAAGCCGCCAGGATCGACAAAGTCTCTTTGGATGTCGATGATGATCAGAGCTGTAGTGGCAAGGGGGAACTGGAAAGCATAGGGTCGGGCATTGGGGAGAGCTAGAAGCTGAGTCGGGGGTGCCATGGTTCCACAGGGACTTCAGGGAGTGATTGGATGGCACAGAATCCAATCCAGGTTTGGGCTTGTCAATGATGCCTCGGGAAATCCGAAAAATCTGACCAACGATAAAGAAAGAATTCTGGATCTTGGTCTGCCCAGAAAGAATTTTGCAGAGTCCAAAAGCAGCTTGATAACAAGCAGAAATTTTTCTTGTCTTCTCTCGTGAATGTGGTTGCTGATTGTCTCGGGCGGTTAGCGATGGCTGCGTCCGGATAAGGGATGTATTTTACCTCGCCGTCCCGGCGGCGATGAAGAAGATAGTTGATAGCGGATAGAGATGGTTGGTGGCTGCTTGGACCCCGACAGCCGCGCTGGGCACGTCCTTATCATTAATTCAAAGAATCCATGTCAATGGCCATCGTGGGGTTCCCAGCCATATCCTTGCTCGGCAATAGCCGACCTGGCTGTCCGATTGGAACGGGTTCTGGTGGTGCCATGTCATCGCCCTGCAGCTTGCTTTGGAGGTGGGGGACGGAGTGCGGGGTAGCAGCGATACTGCTAGGAGAGGCCGGCGGGCCGTCGGCGATAGCCAAAGATGGACTTATCGACATGGATCGAGACGGAAGAAGACTCTGAGTCTAGTGTAATAACTTTGATATTCAATCTTTCTTGGAGTAGGTGGTCCAAACTGGCGGGTTGGATGGAGTCATGGACGGATGAATTTGCGGGGAAAGGGAGAAAAATGTTTCACTTCCAACCCACACCCAGTCCGCGCACCGCTGGCAGCCACGACTTGGTCTCGGCAAGAGCACTTGCTCGAAATGGGGTGATTTGAGATACCTACCCACTCGCTCTTTCCCAAGTAATAATAACAAACAGATAGATTCAGTTTTCACCCCAATGAAATGTGCGGAGAGGAGAGCCCTGACTTGAAACTCCTTCCATCTTTTCGGTTGCAACTTCTCGAACTCCTTCATGCCCATCCATCCCAGTTTCTCTCAATATTACCTCGTTTGCCTCCGTGCTTGGACAAATAATTTTGCGGTAATATGAGTGGTGTGCAAATCAGGACCGAGTGCCAATTGTCCAGTGCTGACTGGGATATTTTAATTAGGTCTTGATGTTTGGCGACGGCGCCGGCATCGGTAATCTTCAAGAATCAAGGTCATATCGACAATCCCATCTCCCAACCGATAATCATTGATGCCGGCCGGCCTCTGGCTTGCCCATCCCGCCCGCCCGCACTTCTCCATGTTGTCCCCCACATCAGCTTCGAACCCATGGTCCAGCCTACGACTTTGGACCCCCCCCCCCCCCCACTGGCATCGTGCCTATTGGTCGTTGAAGTGACTGCGTCTTGGGGCACACGCGACTGGCTGCTTTTTCGCTCTAGGCCCCGTCTAAGCAAGCCACAGCTACTCGGGTCTCCAACCACCATGCCCAATACGGGCAGGCTCATGCAACCCGGGCTCCCACCGACGTGGAGCTTTATCTCTGGACCCTGTTTGAGCCGTCACGCCGTCGGCAAACGTTGACACAGGGCTATCTTATCGTGTTGCATCCCTCCAACCCCCAGCGTTGGTTGAGGCGCAGATCCGGGCAAGGCCATTCGCAGCTTCACCAGCGAGGCGTGCCAGCCCTCCCCTGTGATAGATCAACGCGCTCCCTTCGTGCAGGCAGCTGTTGCCCCAGTGTCACCCTCCGCACCTCGAGCGCTGCATCTTGATATCAGAACCATATATGACGGCCGTGACCTCTGCCTCGACCTCTGAGACATTGTCACAGCTTCATTCCCCATCCCGCGGGACTGAGAGCACACAACTTCACCTTCCGATTGTGCACAGGCACCAGTACCTTCAACATGTCGTCTGTTGTTCGGCAGCGGGCCACCGCCATCCAGGCGAACCTCAAGTCCAAGACCTCCAAGGCTGGCTGGGTCCTGCCTCGCTCCGATTCTTCATTCGCAGACCCCGGTGTTTGGTGAGTTGCATCCAAAAGTTACAATGCATGACAAGAACACATGCTGACTTGATCCCGTGCATAGGACCAACATTGACTGCGATGTCACGCCCATTGAACGCCGAACGTGGTCTGCTTGGACCATGTTCGGTTACTGGTTCTCGGATGCCCTCAACGCCCAAAGCTGGATGGCTCCGGCTTCCATCATCGCCCTTGGCCTGACTTGGTTAGTGCCCCATCCTGCCACTTATGTACTCCAGGCCTGGACAGGACGCCAGCTGACAGTCAACCCGACAGGCGCGAGGCAGTCGTCTGCATCATCTTCGGCTCCTTGGTCTGCACCGTGCCTCTTGTGTTGAACGGCATGGTCGGCGCCAAGCTACACATTCCCTTCCCCGTTGCCATGCGCGCCTCCTTTGGCTGGTACTTCTCCCGCTTCGCCGTCGTGACCCGTGCCATCACCGCTCTCTTTTGGCACGCCATCCAGACATACACAGGCTCCACTGCCATGACCCAGATCATCCGCTCCATCTGGCCCTCGTACCTCGACATTCCCAACCACATCCCTGAGAGTGTCGGCATCACCACGCAGGGCATGATCAGCCACTTGATCTTCTGGAGCGTGCAGTTCCCCATCCTGCTCATCCCGCCCCACAAGCTGAAGTGGTTCTTTGTGGCAAAGTGCGGTATGTCATTGAACTGTCGTCGACTTTTTCTTGGATGTGCTGTTGCTGACTGGTACATTGCCCAGTTCTCGTCATCGTTGTCTCCATCGCCGTGGTGATCACCATGACCTCCAAGGCTGGTGGTACTGGAGAAATCTGGACGCTCCCATACGGAGTCGAAGGCAGTGACCGGTCTTGGCTCATCCTCTCATCGCTCTCCAGTATTACTGGTGGCTGGTAAGTCGGAAGTGAATTCCAAACAACATCATCATATCACAGCTAACATTCTTCTTTCAGGGCGACCATGGCGACCAACATTCCCGACTTCACTCGCTATCTCAAGTCGGACAAGGGAGTGTACTGGCAGGTTCTGTTCCTCCCCGGAATCCAGCTCGTGCTTGGCCTTTTCGGAATCATCTGCTGCTCTGCCTCCAAGGTTGTCTATGGCAGGTACATTTGGGACCCTCTTGAGATCGCCGCCCAGTGGGACGGACCGGCTGGTCGATGCGGTGCCTTCTTTGTTGGTCTCTGCTGGGTGGTGGCGCAAATCGGTACCAACCTGTCGGCCAACGTCATCAGCTGTGCCAACGACATTTGCTGCCTGTTCCCCAAGTACGTCAACATCCGCCGTGGTGTCATCATCGCGACCATCACGGCGGCCTGGATTATGCAGCCGTGGAAGATTATTCACTCTGCCCAGTCCCTGCTTGCATTCATGGCAGGTCTTGGTATCTTCCTGGCTCCAATCGCGGCCATGCTCAGTGCCGACTTTTGGGTCGTCCACAAGCAGCACTACGATGTTCCTGGCCTGTACCGGGCCCATGGCCGGTACAGGTACAACAAGTACGGCATCAACTGGCGTGCGGCTGTTGCTTTCTTGGTCAGCGTTTGCCCAACCCTTCCTGGAATGTGAGTTATTCCCCTGTTCCTGCTCTTGAAGATGTCCAATTGACTGACAAATTTTGCTTCGACCAGGGCTGCAAGCGTTCAGCCCAGCATCGGCCCCACAATTGGCGATGCCAATAAGTTGTACTTTATGTTTTACTTCTGGGGGTACACCAGCGCGTTTGTGACCTATGTCGTGCTCAGCCACTTCTTCCCGAGCCCCGAGACCCAGATCTCGACCACGATCTACGAGGACGCCGATGTCATCTCGGCCGCCGAGGACAAGGCCGACTCGGATGTAGCAGACGAGAAGAAGGCTGCCGAAGTCGAGACCTCTCCAGTTTAAAGGGTTGGTTTCGCAGGGCTCGTCAACTGGGGGGATGACTGGGAGGTGTTTGCGTTGTTTGGCTTGCAGGATTTATGCTGGGAAGATACCCTCGTTATGATGACAGTTTGTAATACTCCATGCCACTCCTGGCATGGCTGGTTTGTTTAGCGGATGTGTAGTTCGATTCTAAATGAACTACTTCAAGTTATCAACATAATACACATCTTCGTTTTCGTCCAAACCATCTCATGCTTTCTGTTTCCCTGGACTTGACGACGGCCGGTTTGTGATGCCAGGGATAGGGTTCACTCAGTGGTTCCATGTTTGTGATTGTGGGTCAACTTCCAGAACCTGGCAGAATTGACAGGGGTGGGTGGGTCACTCAGCTTTGGAGTCGCATGAACCAAACACTACGGTGAACTCCTCCTTTTCACCACTGTCTTTCACATCGAGGAAGCCGTGTTAAGCTCAGCTCGAGACCGCCCGATCACACCTCAACTCTACATTTCTGCCTCTGGCTCATTTGAGTTACAGCTGCCCTGAAGATCTTGACAATCTTGACGACTCCAACGTTTCTGGCGCCGACCTGCCTACCCCGCCCCCTTAACCCACTTCACACCCCCCATTCAAGTCACCAAACTGCAACATCTCTCATCAACCTACCCGTTGTAATGTCGCTCCAAAACATCACCCTCGTCGGCGCCAACGGCAACTTGGGATCCGTCGTTCTCGACGCCCTTCTTGCGGCACACCCGCCATTCAACCGAATCACCATCATCCGCCGATCATCATCATCCACCGCCAGGGCAGCACTCCCCAGCAACCCAGCCCTCCGCGTCGTTGAGGTCTCCCCCTGGACCGCCGAGGCCCTCACTGTGCCTCTGGCCGGCGAAGACGCCGTGGTCGCCTGCTTTCCGCTGCGCAACGTCGACGACCACTTAGCTCTCGCCGACGCTGCCGCAAGCGCGGGAGTGAAGCGGTTCATCCCCGCCGATTTCGGGAGCGTCGACGCCCGTAGCCCCAGGGCCAGGGCGCTAGTCAGCCTATTTGAGCGGAAAGTTCGCGTGCGAGAGCACTTGGAGACCTTGTCTGCGGCCTCTACGGAAGGAAAATTCACGTGGACGAGTCTGGTGACGGGGCACTTCTTTGACTGGGGACTCGTGCACGGGTTTTTGCATTTCTACCCGGAGACCAAGACGGCGGATGTCCTTGGCGATGGTAAACAAAGGAGCTCGACGTCGACTTTGGGCCAGATCGCGAAGGCGGTGGTGAGGGTGTTGCAGCGCTCCGAGGAGACGAAAAACCGCGTGCTCATGCTCCAGAGCTTCTGTGTCTCCCAACTCGATGTGCTGCACGCATTGGAACGGGCTACAGACGGAAAGTGGAAGGTCGAGTATAAAGATACGAACGAGTTCATCGCCAAGTACAAGGCGCTGGTGGATGCAGGGGATAAAGATGCCATCGAGGATTTGGTGTTTGCGCTGGGCGTAGTGGATGGGAATTGGGAGGGTAAGGAAGAGTTTGCGATGGAGTTGTTGGGGTTGGGGAATGAGGATCTGGATGAGGAAGTGACGAAGGCGCTTGCAAGTGGGAAGAAGGCTGAGCTCTGATGATGGATTGATGTCCGGCTACTCAGTGCTCAAGGATACAAACACCATGGCTATAGCTTGCATGGTACAGGCCAGCTTATGTTCCCTATAAAACATATGGAGAGGTCCTGAGCACCCTCTTGACGATTTTCTTTACACCTGGCAAGAGAAAAGTGTGCTTCCTAACATCGTGACACTAACACAAAAATGGGTTGGTGTGTGCCCTTTCGCTTCCCACGCTAAGTCTAGCTTATAGCAACTTGAATATGTTTGTTTGGGGGTTCCACAAAGCACAGCAATGCCAACGGGGAAGCGCAACTAGCGCTTGTCAGACGCCGGCTAACCCACGATAGACACCTGTCACCTTGAAATCACCTTCACTTCGTTTCTGAGTGCTTACCACCTGACACCGATGGGTAAAACTATCACCAACGGATACCTGCCTGCCACCTTTGGGTACGCTCAGCACCGCTGTTGGGCTAGCCACACGATCAGGCTGGGTAAACGTCGCGCGCCTCCGCCATTAGAGTCGGCCGTACTAGACTTAAAGGTTGTAGCATAAACTTTCCTGTTGAGTCGTTCAGGCTTGGTGCCAAGTAACGGTCTTTTTCTGTTACTAGCGTATTGCTAACGGTGGAATAGCGTCCGGCCCAACTGGCTTAGCACAAAGTATCGAGGACCGGATGTATGGCCGTTGACCCATTGTGGCGGGTCAGTTGGCGCGAGAACCACCAACCCCCATGCCGGCCTCGCCGCCGGTCCCGCCATACCGGGTCCCAGCCTCGGCTAGAATTTCAGTGGCTGTCAGATTTTGGAAAGGAATGTTTGGCATGTCAAGATCGAATAATTTAAAAGTGATCTGCGTCCCTCCTCTCCATCATCTCACAGCTCACAGCTCACAGCTCACAGCTCATAACCTACATCAATATTCAGCAACTTTTTACTATCCACCACTTCGATTTTTCATCTTTCGTCCGATATCAAAAATGGCGTCAACAGTCTCCTGCCAGAATGAGCCACAACCATTATCTGGGGTCAGGGCTCTTGGCGTCGGGATAACCGTGGCATTGCTGCTGGTCTTCGTCCTCCCCATGCCGGAAACGCATCCCAATTCCTCGCAGATATTGGCTCATAATATCCATGCGCAAAAAACACGACACTTTTCTTCTCCCACCCCCACTCCCACAACTCGGGACTTGCAGGTTCTTCGTGTGGTTGCACAACTCGTTATCACCATTGCATATTCCTGCAATGCACTCCTCAAGCGCTGTGCAACGCTTCTCTTTCCCTGGGCGACCTATTTTCAGGCGCTCATATCCTACCCCGCCGCCGTTACCCGCAACGCTGTCCCGTTACGTCCATCGTCAACAGCGCAGCCAAACACCCAACAACCCCAAGGGAGCCTCCTTGAACGCCTCGGCGCAATCTCACACGTCCTCTGCGTGGTTGTGTCCAGCGCGTCCGGGTGCTGCGAAGCACGTCTCTTCATTACGTTCCGCCGACACCTCCTCCAGTACCGCCGGCCATCGTGGCTTCTCCCGAACACCAACAACCCCTTGCGCAAGAGGAGGAATGTCACCGGCAACAATAACAACAATACGCCCAACACATCTGCGAGGAGGCCGAGTGGTTATAGCGCGACCATTAACAAGAAGCAAGTCCAAACGACCACCGCCACCACCGAACTGCCCGCTGTAAGATCGATCACCTTCAGCACTGCTCCTGCACATACCACCAGACGACTCTGCATCCCGACAACCACCACCATAATACCCCTCCAAATGCCTTCCCTCCACCTCCAACGCACGCGAGCGATTCATCCCGCAGGCAGCATGAACCGAGGCAAGACGCGCGCCAACAAAGCCGTCACAGGGGGGCGAATCAGACAGCCGAGCAACGACCTGGATTCGAGGATCTACGAGTCGTTTCCTCCGCTGGCGGAAGAGGAGGGGGAGATAGACGAGACGTAGGAAGGAGGTCAGAAGGGAGACTGAAGAGGGCTGGTTTTGTGGGGTTGTGTTTTGTCCCTGCTTGCAGGGGACAGTAGTAGAAGGATCATGGAGAGTTCGTGGCGTGGGTTTGACTTCAACTTCAACCCTCCCGCCCGCCCGCCCTCTTGCTCATGTCGTCACATTGACTTTTCTTGTGCGCTTCCTGATTCAATGCGGGATCATATCATCCCCTGCCGATTCGGATCCGGATGGACGGGTTGGTCACCCACCGAGCCAGGAGGGGCTCAGTAGTGGTGGGTGGGTGATTTGACCAGATCATTCGACAAGACAAACTTTTGCCCGCTGAGGTATATACAACATCTATAAGCACATCGTGTCAAGGCCTCAAGCTATCAACAGCATGTGCTATTGCACCAAGCCGATACTGTTGTCTCTCTCAAGAGTGGCAGATAATTATAGCGCCTATTATCACCCACGCCAGGTACACGGAACACATTATTTCGAGGTATACTTGTTTTATATTGGGAGGGTGTTTTGTTTTACGCCAAGGGGGGATGATTTACTGTTTATATTCATGTATGTTTGCTGTTTGATGATTCAATGAATGATGACAAATGCTATAGTTAGAACACTTTCATGTTTTTTTATGCTAAGAATTGACCTACCGCATTTGTGTCATTAAATTATCTGCCAGTGAATTTACTTGGTTTTTAATAATCCATCGCCTCAGTTTCAATCTGAAAACCATCATCCCCCTTCCGATATGCTTTCCTTTGATCAAATTCTCCCCCTGAGCCCCGCCCTAGGGAGTGTGCCAGCCAATATATGAGCCCAGAAGTGTCGACGAAAATCATGCAATCTTCTTGAACAACAGTTCTTTTGTAGTATCAGGCATCGACTGTATTCAATGTCAGCTTGCGTCCAAAAAGGGGAAGGGGGAACAACTCACAGCCGTGCCAAACACCCAGTTCGGATACCGTTCTGTCGCCCCATCCACCATCTTAATCTCATACATCAGCAACGCATTGGCCAGAATTGTCTTGATCTCGTTGGCCGCAAAGAAGCGTCCAGGGCACGCATGGCGCCCATACCCAAACGTCAGCACGTTCTGGCTCAGACTGACAAACTGGTGTTGGGCAGCTGCCTCGACAGCACCAGCATCCCGTGCTCGCTGCCGCAGGTTGTAGAACCGCAAGGCATCAAAGCGATCTGGATCGGGGAAAATCTCGGCGTCGCGGCTGACGGCGTGGGCGGGAACCTCAATGACCACCCCTGCTGGGAAAGCTTGTCCGGTAGAGAGGGTGAAAGGCTTAAGGACTTTACGCTGGAAAGAGTTGGCAGCCACGGGGTCGAAGCGCATTGTCTCTTTGAGGAAGCTATCGACCTTTTTCATGGCTTGGAGGGCGCTGCTGGTGAAGACGCCGTCGTGGGCGGCGAGCACGGTGCGGATTTCGTCACGAAGTTCGGCGGCTACCGAGGGGTATGCGGCGAGGTTGTAGAAGGCGTTCGTTGACGTCAGTGAGGTTGTATGAATGGCGGCGAAGGTGAGCCCCAGCTGGTTGCTGGCGAGCCGTGCCGTTGAGAAGCCGCCCGCAAATTTGCTGCTGCCCTGGACGTCCATGAGCCACTGGAGCATGTCGTCGGGTTTCTCACTGCTGGTCCAACCCAACTCGGCGGCGCGCTGTCTGGCTTCGACGATGGGGCGCAGCAAGGCGTCGGCTTTCTTGATCCTGCCGTCCAACGTGCGCACCTCGGGCAGCCTGTTCGCCGCAAACGGCCTCTTCCATGGGCGCATTTTCTCAACGGCCCTGCGCGCTTCCATCAGCTCCATCGTGTAGCTGATGGCTGTATCGATGTAGTCTTCAGAGCGGCTGATTTCGGAGCCGACAAAAATGCGGCCCGAGACGGCGGCCACGATACGAAGGATCTTGTTGTTGATGTTAATGGGGGTCCAGTTGTCGCAGGGCGGCAACTCCCGTTTGAACCATTCCTTGACTTCCTCAGCAATGGTCGGGTTGAGCCGCACCAGTGCGGGTGTGAGACTGGTCTTGACCATGTGTGGTACGGCCTTGTTGCCAATCTCCAGCTTGGTGTAATCTGAATGCATCGTCTGTGCGCACAGGGTGTCACTGTGTCAGGCACGCTCCCTAGACTGAGGGGAAAGGGGGGCGCTACGTACCTCCTCGATGGCGCCGTCAAAGCTAAGTACATCGTCTGGCAAGCCCCTGAGCTCGGCCAAGAAGTTTGGCGATACCACAATGACAGGCGACGCTGGCCGTGAAGGCGTGTCAGTGAAAGAGAGGAGTATGTTTGGGTAGGACTGACTAACGCTGAGAAGTGATGACTCTAAATACCCCGTTCTTAAACTGAAAATGGTCAAGTTTGTCAGTATCTTGCCGTGCATGCATATGGGCGTCCCCTCCGCTGACACAACATACGTTTTTGTAGCCCTCGAGGTACAAACCCCGCGCTCCGGTTAGAAATGCTTGTCTTTTCTTCTCGTCACTGCCCAGATCTTCGCCGACGACAGGGATCTTGGAGAGGGGGCTGCTTTTCAGGACATGTTGTAGAAGCACAACCACAAAAAAGGCTGCGGCACTCGACAGAAGAAGCGGCAGCTTGTCGCCGACCAGCTCGGAGAGGCTTTGTATTCCACTCATGTTTGGGTGGTGAACGAAAAATGAATGGCGAGGAAGAAGAACCAGGAATGATTGCCAGGACAAGGGAAGACGAGAATACTAATATTCCCCGGGCGGTCGACGTTGTGGGGCGGTCGGTGTAGGAAGGGTAGAGAACTGAGATGTTGAGGTGTTTGTACTATATTGAGTTGCAGGGTGAAAGGTGGTTTGCAGCGGTGGGACGAAACTAAATACTGTGGGTGATAACTCCCTCGCTCCTACCGCCATTCATAAAACGTTTTGGATGCTCTCTGAACAGGGGACATCCCTCGCGTGGCATGGCATGACATGTGCGTTCTTTTCCGCCTTATAATTACAGTCACATTAGGTTCGCCTCTTCCGCATTATAATATATTAGGCAGATTGTAACCCACCCTGTGTCCCTCCATTGCAGGCTTGGGCAGAACCTGGCTCTAGGAGGGTTGTGTGGTCTGGTCCTTGGCATCCGAGTGACCGACAGCTCAACATCGTTGCATTGTGCTGTGTGGGCACCTGCCTGCAGGCTACCTGCAGATCGGCGCTACGATCGTCAAGTGCCGCAGGCCGTGGTGCAGTGGGCAAACGCCAGATAAACATGGGTCGGTACATCGCGAGTTATGGACTAGAACACAACGAGACTAGAGCCATTGGCACCTTGTGGAATTGGTTGCTGGTCGGCTAAAATGCAACCAACTTTGCATTGTTGTGCCAAGACAAGTACCATATCACAGAACGAAAATAATTGTTGGTTTTGGCCTACGATGGCAACGCAAAGCCAACAATGGGACACAACAAACAACTTGCTTTTTGGGATCTCCAGAGGAACAGCCAAGATGAAACACCAAGGGCTCCCCTTTTTCAGGGGCCTTCGGGGTACACCAGGGTTAGGGTCTGGACTCTCTGCAGGTCGGGGTTTAAAAGGTTCCGAGGACCCGCTACGAACATGGAACCTCGGTTTCGTATCCTGCTGCAATTGGCTGGCGGCTGGATTTTGCAGTCAAGTGCTCCACTCGAGTGGTTCTTGATTTACATTTGATAAACTTAAATCAGACACTGGAAAGTGCGAGTGACGACGCCACGGAAAGAGCTGTGAAGCGAAATTTTCCCCATCAACCTTTTCCCCAGCAATTCTGCCAATCTGCTATGTTTTTGGGGCCCTGGACAATTCAGATCATCCGCGGGAGATCGTGGGGTCCAGATCGCTTCCCCATCCATGTTCAGCCACTACCCCCACATCGCCTCGCTTTCGGTTTCTCTTGCCAACGCCTCCCAATCACAGCAGTCGGATTCAACTTCGTCATCGTCGTCGCTTTCATGGCAATGGCCCCTCTGCGCCTGGGATACACAAAATCGCGCGCTGGCTGTCTGCGATGTAAGCAACGGCGAGTCAAGGTATGGACACTGCCGTTACTTGACCCTCTCCTCTCCATTTGCTCCGGGCCTAACCCCAATAACACACCGGCTGACTCGCCCGACTCCAGTGTGACGAAAGCCGCCCCTGCCGCGCGTGTATTCGCCATGGCGTCGAGTGCAGTCTCGTGACGCGCGCCTCTCCCTCCGTAGACGGCTCCTCCAGCTCTGCCCAGCAGACGCGGGCTCCGAGTCTAGCACGGGCTGAATCACCAGTGCGTTTGTACCCTGTTCCCAACAGTGTGGCTCGAGCTTGGGGTTCAGCTACTGACTCTCTTCAGATTCAGAACCCCCCACCAGCAAGATTGCCTTTGCCGGTGAGGAAAAGAGTGTTGAGACCACACCCTTCCCGGGATCACGTACCGATAGATCCGGCTCTGGAGTCATCGTTTGCACCGTCTGTTGCGTCGACGCTTGAGATAAACGAGTCGCTCCCTCAGGTTGCGACCCCGGACCCCTTTCCATACTTTGCCAAGTTTGCGGCCGGCCAAAAAGGCCATGAAGGCGCAACCTGGGTTTCCGATCTCGAGCTCATGCACCACTACACGACCTCGACTGCCAAGACCCTCTCCAAGCATGCAGGCCCCGGAATACAGGAGTTGTGGGAGTTTCGTGTGCCAAAACAGGCTTTTGCCCATGTGTTCTTGTTGCACCAACTCCTGTCAACGGCAGCCTCCCACCTCGCATACCTCTATCCTCACCACCACATCAAGTATGCTCTTCAGGCCTCGTACCACCAAAGCCTTGCCATCCAGGGCATCAGAGCTGCCCTGACAAACATCTCCGCCGACAACTGTCACGCCCTCTTCGCCTCGTCTTCGCTGCTGTTTGTTGGAACGTTTGCCGCCTCACGTCCGCATGAAGGTGCTGCCGGGCCCACGGTCGACGACCTTGTGGACATATTCTTAGTGGTAAAAGGAATCATGTGCGTCCTGGATACCTCGTACGACGTCCTCCACCAAGGGCCGATGGCGCCACTATTTTCGACGAAGCGCGATGGGGAAATGAGCATCACAATCGACCGACTGACAGGCCAGCTCGAGAAGTATCTTGCCCGCATTCGCGCGCTACCCGTCGACGATCCTACCCGTGCCGTCATGGAAACTGAGACGGCCAACTTGACCAGGAGTATTGGGAATGCCGTCGCTGCGTCGGAAAACCCAGAGTACCGCATTATAGCCGAGTGGCCCATTGCCACCACCGAAGGCTTCATTGCGCTCGTCCGTCAAAAGGTTCCAGTGGCACTGGGCCTGTTGTCGTATTATTGCGTTGTGCTCAACGCCGTAGAGCAGGCAGCCTGGTTTACCGAGGGTTGGAGTCGGTGCATCATTGATGAGATTTCCGCGGCCATCATGACTTCGCCGTGGAACCAGGACTCGGCGTGGGCCATGGGATGGATTACTGCGAATTCGGCCGCTCGGTGAAGTCGTTATAGTCACTATCCTGCAGTCAAGCAGGCTTGACTGCCCGGGACAGTGGTTTAGTGCTTTGCTTCGTGTTTTATTCGCGGATTCCGAATCCCCGACGACGTCCCAATGTGATGAAGACTGTGTATCATCTCGCCCGTGGAGGAGTACGACCTAGCATAAGAGCTGTACCTTCCCGCGGACTATCAAAGCGGGGTGAGCGGAGTCCGCATCACGACTCCGGGCCGAGTATCTCGGGTGTGGTAGGTCACATACATCCTACGGTTTAACTCATATCTGTTATCAACGTTCTACGGGATGGACTACCGGATGTCAAGAATCATCTCACTTCACAGTCGACCAGAACAAAATGAGAGTCCAAACCCCCCAAAAGGGGGGGAAATATGAAACGATATCTTCACTCTATGAACCTTAACATCAATACGGATACGCCCTGACCTCGTCTTCCCGGCTGAGGTCCAGCCCCCGGTTAACCTGCTCATCATGCTTCTTGTCCAGAAACTCCAGCAGCACTTCGCCATACCGCTCCTTGCCCTTGTACTTGCTCACGTCATCGCCCCAGCTGCGCACGGCACTTGCCAGGCGGCCGGGGACATAATCCTCTTCCGCCACCTCGGTAATCGGGTGGAAGTAGGTGCGGATGGTGAAAACCACGCCGCCACTCTTGGGCAGGCGCCGCAATGTCTGTCTTTCCGACCGTAAGTAATGGTGCTTGATCGCTCGGTTTTTCTCAGCCGTGCCCCAGGTGACGTCCTTGCTGTCCTCGTCGCCGATACTCCAGCTCCACGCCAGGTCATCGTCCACCTGGAAGAAGTAGTTGTTCCGTGCCACCATCTCCTCGGGCTTGACCCGCCGAAAGAAGTTGGTCATGCCTTTCTCCAGCTTCTCGCGGAACTGTGGCACATCGCCCGACGTATGGATCTCGGGCAGGCCCATGCCGAACTTGTCGCTCAGCCGCCAGAACCCAGGAAGCAGAATCGCACCTGCAAGGAGATAGTACTGCCCGTCAGGCCGCTCGATCATGATGGCCAAGTCGTCTTGCACGAGGCGTGCGCACGTCTGCATCGGATCCTCAGGAAGAGGGCGCTGAACGATGTTGAACTTCTCGCCCGACCAGAGGTTATCTAACCCGACGGCCGTGCGGCGGTATAGGGAGGGGTACCGCGCGGGGAGGTAGGCAGCCAACTCCTCGAGCAGCTCCACGGCCGCGGGATACGCTTCGGGGGCCGTCATGCAGCACTGTTCGCCGCGCTCGGTGATACGCCGCGCCTTGTCCGCGTGGTACCGCGGGTAGTGGTTGTCCAGCTCGATCCAGTCGGCGTGCTGGACGGGCCGCAGGCCCATGGTGACGTGGTACTTGGGGCCGTAGCGGAAGGGGCGGTACGGAAGGGGCTTGGTGGTTTCGATGGACCAGTCGGGGTATGGTTCTGGGATTGGCATCTGGAAAGGGGAGGGAGTCCATTTCCCCCATTCCCGCTGGTCGGCCTTCTTTTTGTCGGATGGTGCTGCTGTGGGTGATGCTGCTTTCTGTCGGCGGATGATGAGGGAGATGGTGGTTGTTGTCACGATTGCGACGGCCAGGGCGATGTAGTAATAAACGACGTTGCCTTCGCTGGCCGGCAGCCCGAGGAGCTCAAACAGCGCCATCTTGCCGCTCTTGTTGGGTGTTCTTTCCCGACTTCACAGCTCAGCTGCAACCTGTTCTTTCCCCTCCCGAGAAGTTGCGCAACCGACAACTTGTCACCAACAACTCTTTAGGGCAGAGTCCAATCAAGAGCTGCAGGTGAATGCGGGGAAAATGGACAAAGTTGTCTCACAAAAGAAGGACGATATTTTTTCCCACAGGACAACTCAGATTATTGGTGACTCTCTCATATAAGGGAGAATTTGATCGAGTCATGAATGGCCTTATCATACTGACATGATGACATCTCAGTTGCTATCTACATCGTCTTTATCGGATCTTTATAGCTGGAGACCCTCCAGCTTGAAATGGTGCTTACCAGGACTTTATTGCCTCTTTGGGGAAAGCGGCAACGCCACAAGACGCGAAAGAAGAACCAACAACCCCTCCATTTCATCACTCTCACTCTTGCTCATTAGTAAAAAATATCACTGGTGTATAAATCACCTGATCAGAAGACGCCATCGATAAAAGGAGATACTGTGCACAATATGCCGTGATTCGGCATAAAGATGCGCGGCCCGAGACGAGACGGATAACAATTAACAACAACAACAATGCCCCTTTTTTCGCGGATACCGACGTCCGAATCCACTTGTTAACTGTATAGGTCCACTCCCACAGCTCCTAAAAGTTTATTCGTAGATCGACGGAAAACCTGGGACTCCAAACTGGAAACGTCCAAGTACAATATCGTTACTAATTGCAGCAAAGATACGAGTTAGATGACGGCCGGTCAATAGGTACATGTAATTGCCAGTAACGACCTCTTCTAACTCGTCATTATGTCTCAACAAACCAAACAACCTTTGTTAAACAAATAGATAATTAAATGGACATGTTGGAACCCACCCACCCCCGCAGCCCCCTCATCTACATGTGAGTCGGACGAGGCGGGGAAGGGAGGGAGGAGAGTAGTGGCGGACTTGGCTGACTTTGGGCTCGATGTGTCGTCTCCCTCCACCGCATGCTAACCTCCCCCTCCTCCTCAGCAGCGATCTAGGTGGCCCTCCTATGTTGATGGGAATAATGGCTGCTGCCATGACCCCCTCGTCAGCGGCCCTGGCCCGGTTTTTTGTATGGATTAGGTGGCACAGCTATCGAGCCCACTTCTGCCGAACTGCCAGTCAGGGCAAGCAGTGATTTTTGGGTTTGGGAAGAGGTTGATATTGGTGGGTGTGATTTTTACAGGCACCTGCACACTGTGTGGAAATGGAGGGAAGTTCGGTACACCTGATTGGGCGGAAGGCATTTTGACGACTGATCATTTGAGGCCAGGACAAACAATCATCTTCTAACCTAATTACGTTGTATTGCAGTATGTGCTGGAAGGGAGTTTAAATTCGGCCAGAGCTCACCTCACTTCTCGAGTTCAGGGACATCATATCTTAGTATTATTTCTCGGGAGTCGGCAGTCAAAATGTCTTTAGGGTAAGGCTTTTCCCAAACCTTTTAACCTTATGTATCGCGCTTGAAAGGTGGGAAATTGATAATTATAGAAAATAAAAGAACATGCACGCTGGAAAGCCAAGTGGATAAATAAACATAACTGCAACGCACCCAAACAAATCCTTCTCTTTTCTACCTTGTCACCCTCTCCCCCGCCATCTTTTTTTTTTTTTTTTTTTTTTTGGAGGAAAAGAATTATGACAGTCAGGTCAAGTAGGTCGACCTAGATCTTGTTGTGTTCGTGTTGCGCTCGCTACCTAGTCCAAGGCCATCGCCTCTTCCTTTCCCGCCAAAAAAAGACGAAGAAGATGACGATGATCTAGCCGGCGTGGGCTTCTTCTCAACATCCCGCCTCGAAATCTTCACAGAAATCAGATAGGTAATACGGTCCAAAAACGTGGCAGTTGATATGGTCGCACTGGCTGTGATTTTTGTCCCCGATAAACTCCCGTCGTCCAGTGTGACCGTCGCCGACGTTCGGCCAGAGCCAAAGCAGGGAAACTTCCCCTGTCTGCTTGCCTCAACCAGGAAGCGGTAGAGTGACACTGTGCTGGATAGTATTGGCGGCGTGGCTTCTCTTTCTCGCCGAAGGGGGGCTCCGTCATTCTCTGAAATATTGTGGGGGTGGCTGAGTAGTTGGGGATGAAAGCTACAGTATGGCTCCAGATTGCCGCCGTCAGCAAACTTGAACCCCTAAGACAGGATTATGTTTGTATGTCCATGGGCCGAGAAGCAGTAGGCACCATAGACGCACAACTTGCCCTCGACCTCATATCGGTAAAAGGAGGAGTGGATCATGCTTCCTTCAAAAACGTCGTAACGTTTTGGAGGGGTTGCCAGGAACAACATTTGGTGAAGAGGCAACGATGCCTCTCGTCCCAAGTTTTGGTCGGGAATGGAACTTGTTAAAATCAAGGCGGGACTGGCGTTGGCTGCAACAATGTAACTCCAAGGTGTCGTGGCCCCGCTCCCGAGAGGCTGAGGTCCGTGGCTGTGATTCCATTGGAGAAAAGCCTTTTGCTTGTTGTATTTGGAGGTGTCAAACGTGACTATTGAAGATCGTTAGTATCAAATATCAAAGCCGCCTAATAGTATATATCCTCGGATTTGCTCACACTCTCGAACTTGTCGATACTTGATATCTAGACATATCATTGTCTCCCCGAAAGACACGACATAGATGTGGTAGAAGGGGTTGTTCGTCAATACGCCTTGGAACAGTCTCGTGAACCCACCAGGCGAGTCTTTATTCAGGAGGATTGCTGGGTAAGACAACGGGTCTGACCGAACCGCGCAGTCCAAAACACCAAGCCAGACATCTTGCCCTAGCATGGGACATGGCACGAGGTGGAGCCACACTTCAACTCCGCCGGGCGCCATTGCGATTCTGTGGTCTGCTGTGGTGGCGCGCAGAACCTGCGTCCGAACCGCCGACAAGCCTTCGAACTGGCAGGGATCTTGGGCCAGCACGCCAAAGGGGCTGTGAGGTATTGGCATGTTGCTCAAGCTCCCCTCCCACATCAGAATGGACTGGTCGCTGGTCGTGTTGATGATTTCCCCCTGCAGTCTCATGAACGCCTTTTTGCCCTCGCCGTAGAGGAGTGGCATGTTGACGTCGAATATGCCGAGAAGGCTGTAAGCAATGTCCTCGATGCGAGTAGTTTGGCGCCGCGACGCCCACGACATGCGCGTCGCGACACTGTACGAGCCGAGGATGTCGGTGATATCCAGCTGAGCGGTACAAAACGAGCAGATGGTGCCAGGGCCGGAGCCAAGACCAAAACCAACCAGCCGGTTCGCCTCGGGGTCGGTGATGCACTCTTTAGCTATATGTCGCCTCAAGGCCCGCTCGTCAATGTCCGTGATGGAGGCGAGCAGGTCGGTGAGTCTGCTCCGCTCGCCGATGGGTTTCCAGTCGCGGTTGTAAAAGACCAGATCCGCCGGTGCCAACAACTCCTGGAGCGTCCACCCACGCGTGAACCAGCGGCTGGCGGGGAGGTCACCGATGTCCTCCACATCGGAGAGAAAGGCATAGCACCGCTTGGAAGCCTGGTACCATGTAAACATGGAGTTGATGGCCTCGGACAGCTCAGCTGAGCTGGATTTGTCGATGCAGCAGGTGTCAATCCAGATGTACTGAAAGTTGTCGCTGAGAGCCAACTTGCAACTTTCTGTGACCTTGGCGAGGCCGGCCTTGGGGCTGAGATGCAGATCATGCATGCTGCGAACATCATCAAAGAGGATTTCCTCGTCGCCCCAAGTGTGAGAGAGAATGGCATACTCGGGAACATCGCTTCCCATAAAGTATTGAAACTGGAGAGTTTTGGTGTTCAGAAGTCTCATGGTAGCCAGGAAGAGTAGTGTCCGAATCAAGTTTATTAATTCACGTACGTTGTTGTTGTGCTGGAGGAACAGAGGACGACAGCGAGGCTGGGCCCCGCTCCAGAAATCACGCACCGCCAGGCAGAAGTTATGCTCACCCACCTCACTCCATGGTCCAATCCGGTTTGGGCAATCACCTGACTTACACTGCAATGCGCAATTCATCATCTTGTTTAAAACGCATCTTACCTGAGTGTAACTCCAATCCATGGCATCCATCAATTATCAAGGTGACAGCTGTTGCCATGATAAAGCCCCGCGACAATGGATTCTCCTGGTCGAGACCGGACTGAGTTTATTGGCAGACTACGGCCCTCGAGCCCACTAGACCCAGCGCAATAAATGTTTTTGTGCCCGGAAAAGCGAAGGATCTGCAAGATGGTTGCCAACGATTAGCTTTAACAAGATGATAATCTTTGTATCGTTAGAGAGCGTCTGAACCTCCATTTATAATAAGATTTAGCAAGGGAAGGCAGAAGGTACCTATGAAAACTAAAACAAGGAAATATGAAAGGGTCTGCCTTGTGCCGAAAGTACAAAAGCCCCTTCTGTGGCCTTCGATGCGCCAACAGGTTAATATCGTGTGAGGAGTTAAACTTACCGCTGATGCCTTTCTAAGTGCCCAAAAAAAAAAAGAAACATATCCCCTGTGAAAAAGGGGCGTTAAATCACTGGCAAAATGAAGACGTTTCTAGGTGAGGAGGTAAAATTGGTACTTTTAAAAATACATCATTGTCTACATCCCTTTTTTCCCTCTTCCACTTTTTTTCCTGTTGGATAATCTATCAAGATACATACAAAAGAAACCACAATAACAAAGGAGTGATACCCCTTCAATCCCTCTCTTACTCCGACCTTTCACCCACCCTACTCAATTAGCAATGACCTCATCGTCAACAGCCTTATACGGCAGCTCAGGCACAAAACTCTCCACAGGAGGGCAAATGTTCATATTGAAACAAGCCTGCTTGGTCGTGGTCGTGCAGCGCTGGCTGTTGGCATCATAGGCGGTGCCAGCCGGGCAGGTCGGGTCGGACGTGCCAATGCACATGTTGTGGCTGACGCTGAAGATAAGACCGGGGGGACATTCGGGCGGGCCGGGCATCACACAGCGCCCGTTTACCAAAGCAAGCCCCTTGGGACACGCCGGCGGTTCTGGCCTGACACAAACTCCGTTCTGCAGCACGGTGCCCACGGGACACGCCGGCTCTGGGCCCACACACTCGCCTGTTTGAGGGCATAGAAGGGTGTCTTGGGGGCATTTGGGCGGCTCCCCGGCGCAGACGCCATCGATCAGCCTCGTGCCTTGAATGGGGCATACTGGGTCCCCGCGATGCACGCAGTGGCCCTGGCCGTCCATCTGACCTTTGGGACATGAAGGCGGACGAGGGCTGACGCAGCGGCCAAGAGAAGCAACATATATGGCGGGGCTTTCGCACTCGGGTGGAGCGCCGGTGACACAACGGCCCCCCGACAGAACGAAGCCGCGGGGGCAGGATGGCCCGGTACCAGTGGAAACACACGATTCGCCGTTGAAAACAAAGCCTGGGCTGCATGAGGGTGGCGCTCGGCCCACGCAGTTGCCGGTAGTGACGTCGAAAGTGGTGTGAACTGGACACTTGGGCTCCCCCGTGACGCACTTGCCATTAAAAAGCCTGGTATTCTCGGGGCATTTGGGTGGGAAAGGGAAGACGCAGGTGCCATTGCTGAGGGTCGAACCCTCAGGGCAGAGTGCCGGCTTCCCGATGCACCGCCCGTTGATCAGCGTTTGCCCATCCTTGCACGTTCCGGGGCTGCCTATGCACTTGTCGCCGCTGCGAATGCTGCCCTCGGGACATCGGGGCCCGGGCTCGACGATGCACTGCCCGTTGATATACGTGGCGTTCGGGCCGCAGATTGGTGGCGCCTGGATGACGCATTTCCCCTCGGTCAGGGTGCCCTCCTTGCACTTTGGCGGTTCCGTCAGTATGCACAAGTTCTGTTGGCCGTCGTAGGAGTAGTCAAGGGGACATTTCGGCTCGCCCGGGACGTATATGCACTTTGAGAGAATGGCATTCCAGTCCATTCCCAACTCCTCGCACTCGTTTTCGTCGTCAGCGTCTGCAGTGCAGAGGCCTTGCTCTGCCTCGGTGCGCTTGGGACAACACACATTGCGTGTTATTCCTTCCTTGGTTTCCGTGAGGAGCTGCTCATCTACTTCGCAGAAAGGCTGTGATACCTTCTGACAAGCCCCGTCCCGCAACTTGTACCAAGGAGGACACTGCGGAGGACCAGGCGACACACAATTCCCATCCTGGTATACGCCATTCTCACAGACAGGTGGGTAGTCTGTCATGCAGATCATGTCCTTCATCGCAGATCCGACGGGGCAGAATGGTCCTCCTCCAACGCAATTGCCATCCTCCCAGCGATAGTTGAGTTCGCAGACCGGCAGGCCATCAGACTCGCACACGTTGCCGGGAGTTATGTGCGTTCCGTCTTGGCACACAGGAGGTTCAGTCGACACACATCGTCCAAGGCTGTCCAAAACAAGGGGCGGCTGGCAGTAGGGGCCTCCGACAGACACGCAGTACTGGCCGTGCCGCTTGTACCCGGGAGGGCAGAAGGGACCCGATGGGTCAATGCATGTATTTTCGCTGAGCACTTGAGGCGGCGTGCAGACAGGATCGGACGTGCATTGGTGCGTCTCTGCGTTGAAAGTGGACCCTGGCGGGCACGAGGGGTTCCCAGGGAGGGTGCAGATGCCGTTCTGATACACAAGGTCTCCGGGGCAGGTAGGAAGGTTGATGGCGATACAGATGTTACTAGGCTGAGAGTGCTGGAAGCCCGGAGGGCAGACGGCCGACGACGGAAAGACGCAGGTCACGCCGTTGAAAAGGGTTCCGCGGGGGCAGCACTTTTGGTTGCCGGCGCTGTCTGAGGCGAGAACAATGTCGTTCAAGCTGATGCTGACGATGGGAAATCCAGTAGTTTCATCAATGCCCGTGGCTCCTACTGTGAGGTCGTTATTGACGCGGCTGCCCACAATCACGGCCTGGCCAGCTGAGTATCCGGCAACGTAGCGAGCTCCTAAGAACAGGAGCAGAAGTCCAAGGGACAGCGCCATCCCGTCGGTAGGTAATGGGCGCCCAAGAAAATAATGAAGGGAAAGGATGGAAATGGTCTCGTCCGAGAGCTAGATCTAAAGAGCGAGTGGAGTGAGTGATGGCGAGTTGCTCAACTTTCGGAAATCAGCCTCGTACTTATACGCATCTCCCTGCGGCTGAAACTAAAAGTCTGAAAAATCAACAGCTCGTCAACCCGCGCCAACCTCAACTGTGCAGGAGCCAGGCAATTCGAGACCAACTCGAGACTCCTCCTGTCCCTACCCCTCATCAAAGGGTTCAAGGCTGAAGCACATGACAGTCAATTTCCACCACCAAAAACCATCGCTGCTGAAGAGTCGCCCCTGTTTCGTTATCACGCCGACGATATCACTGCTGTGGCGGTTGACGGCGTCTCTAGGCAAAACAACCGAGAGCTAAGGAACCCTTTACGGCTTGCTGACATTTTGGAGTAAATGTGGCGAGCTGACAGACCTGATATGGCGCTTTGATATTGGCGCACTAGTCCTACCCTGTTAATACCCGAAACATCAGCCTACGGCAAAAAAGTGCGAGGGGAGAATGGAATCACGTTTGCCCCTGGAGGCTGCATGGCAGAAATAATGGTTGTCGCCTTGCCCAGCTCTTACCCATAAGCCCGAGACCCAATCATGTTGATGGATTCCCCCAGCAGGCAGCTTGCAAAGACGTTCCCCTGAAGCGGAAGCATCCGGGATATCGGACTTTGCAAGCCTAGACCTTCGGCTCAAACCTCCAGCCCAGAACTGTGGCTGCATATGTGTGTTTTGACGTGGAAATCGAGATCCCAGGTGAGGCGCCAGACGTCGATTCCGGAGGCTTGGCATTGCCTTTGCAAGCGGTGTCTGGCGGCCTGCACCAGTAGTCAAAGAGGTTCCGACTCCTTTTCCAGACATGATATGCTTGAACTATTTCGGGCGCCGTCTCCCGGTCGGCCCCCGACGTGATGGGTAGAAGGTACTCGAACACAAATTTGTCGACTTCAGCTCACCAAGTCAATGAGGAGCCAGCCGACAGTCAGCATTCACATCTCCCCTTCCCATTTCCACCTATTTTTTCTCCGCTCTTCCCCGTCAAATCCCTGGGGGATTTTGGCTCCTTTTCAGCTGTAGCTCTTCTCATTTTGACCAAACTACGCAGGCCGATCACACCTCGTTTCTCAGCTCGGCGCTGGATATGATGGGTGACCGGATGTGGCGACAAATCCATTCTTGATCAATGGCGGCTCCTCGCTACCCTGGTCCGTTAAACGTAGAGTATCGCTGTCGCCACAACCCCAAGGCATTGCAGTAATTATTGGTGGGGACGCCGGCTACCAGTCCTTAAAGCTAGCTCACATTGAGGGACCGGTTTGGTACTTGATATTCACCCCAGAGGAACTCGCCATTGGTGTTCAGAAAGTGTGGAGGGAAAGAGACCATTTTGTCATATTGTTATTGCCATTGTATGTACAGTCGGCTAGGATTAAATAGACACATGAATACTAGAAACTTTTATAGGTATGTTGGCATGATCGGTGATGATCAGTGCGGATGTTTAAATCCAAGTTACATCAATCCTTTTATCCTGGATGATGTCGTTGGCACACTCCTTATAGACACTGCGAGTACCAAGCGTTAGAGTACTTGCATGTCCACGGGCTCTGGCAAGCAGTGGCCCCAGTCCAACCATTGCCGCCGCACTGAGCCCAGTGGGCCGCCTCAGCGACGGGAGTGGTGGCAGTTGTCGTCGGTACGGCAGCCGTCGTAGACTTGGTAGTGCTGACGGGAGCCGGGGTGGTAGCAGCCGGGGTCGTGGCGGCAGGGGTTGTGGTGACAGTTACGAGCGTGGTTCCAGGCGTGACAACCGGGTTACCAGTGGCCTTGGCAGCGAGGACCGACGAGATAGAGGTCCATGCAACCTTCTTGTTGAGGCTCTTGTCATAGATGAGCGCATCGCCGGCTCCGCTAAACGTCTCAGGGACCCAGCTGTACTTGTCTGTGAAACTCCATACGGTCACGCCGACGCAGCCGGTGACGTCCAGGCACGAACCAACAACGTTGGCAAAGTCGTTTCCTTGGGTGACCTGCGCGGCAGTCGATGCGGGCAGGCTGGAGTGGCGGATGTCCAGCTCAGTGTATGCAACTTCGACGCCGAGCGCAGTAAAGCGCTTCAGCACTGTAGCTAAGCTGGATCGCGATGGCGTGCTGCCGACAATAAGATGGGCCTGGAAGCCAACACCGTCGATGGGAGCGCCCGCCGTCTTCACGATATTCACGAGTTCGAGGGCCTTGGTGGTCTTGGCACCGTTATACTCCAGGTTGTAGTCGTTGTAGTATCTATGAATGTGTGGTCAGCTTCAGGCAAGCACTCGGTCAAGGAAAAGGACGTACAGTTTGGCGTTGGCGTCGACCTTCTTGGCGGCGTTGAATGCCAGCGCAAAGTAATCGGTGCCGAATGTCTTGAGAAAAACGTTGTCGCGCCAGGCGCCGTCATCCGTGATCGCCTCGTTGATCACGTCCCAGGCGTAACACTGGCCGAGGTAATGTCCCATGACATTGGACATGTGCGTCTCGATCACCGACTGGAGGGTGGCCTTAGTCCATGTGCCGCCAGACACTGTAGATGCATGTTAGTATGTATCACACATCTTTGCCCCCTGAACCAGCACCAAGCCGGCAAGCTCTGACTTACCCCAGCTGGGAAGCTGGCTATACCACACCATTGTGTGGCAGCGGAGTCCTTGCCCATTGGCCTTTGCTTTGTTGGCCGTGATGTCTCCAGAAGTGTAGGTGAAGGTGCCCCTCGTGGCCTCGGTCGCATCCCACTTTTGTCCGTTCTCAGGGACGAGCTGGCCAAACTCGCTCTTGTTGCTGAGGATGGCTGCGTATGCCGAGTCGCTGTTGATGGCGCCCTCGCGGAGAGCAGTACCAAAGTACTTCAGACCAGCGCGGACAGCAAGATCGTTCAGCTGGGCAGTAACGACAGCGGGCGCAATCAGCGCCGCAAGGATGGCCGTGGTGTGCATGGTGGCTGAAGAAGTCCTAGCGGCGGGGGTATTAAAAAAACGAGACAAGCGAGATGCGTGCGATCAAACAAAACCTGAGCCGCGAACCTGGCTGCCATCCTGAGGGAGCTTTATATGAACTTGTAGATCTTGCGCGCACATGCCATGCCAGCGTAGCATCGCCATCTTTGTGGTGTTGCCGGGATAACCCAGAACTCGGGACGTCAACCGACGGGGGTTGACTTCAACCGGTCGACTCACAGTCTCGCCCTTTGACCAGTGGAGACTGAATGAGAATCTAGGGGAAGTCGCGCCGTTGACGCGTCGACGGCTGCAACATCGCGAGCTAGCTTGGCGGCGAACGGATCCGGTTTTTTTCGGAGAAGCTTCCGACAGATCGCGAATCGGGACGCCAAGACCTTGTTGATGAGAGGAAACCCGGGTCCTGGTGAAATTCAAACTCGCACCCCTGTCCATGGCAGGCGGGTCTTGTTAGTAATGGCATTGGCGACCGTCCTTAATTCCGATCAAAGCTGGGGTAATGGTCACCTTCTCCACGTGTCCATTTAGCCTGAAATTGGAATTCGGCCATCTCCAAGCGAGCGGCCGTCCATTGCCCTAACTTGGCATCGGAGAGAAAGTGCCAGGAGACCAAAACAGAACGCATCCCCGGGAAAGGGGCGACGTCAGCTTGATCCCACGGCGGCACGGTAATGGTCGATGCTCATGACGTGTTGACCGTGTTGTTCCCTTTGGCCGTGAACACGGAAAGGCCATCCGCCTGCTGAGCTCAGATCGCCCACACGATGCTAACTGTCCCGGTAGCAAACAGCAGGCCTGAAGACCGGTTTTTTCACATGCCAATCATCACTGTGGTAGCCGTGGTGGACCACGGATCCATGCACCTCGACGTCCTCGTTCGGTGTGTTTATATCTCGTAACGTGGCAATTCCATTCCCTAAGGCTATGCTGCTAGTTCTAATGATGCGAATCGTTGTGATGCGTATTAGGTGATTGTTCTGTCTGTCTAGTGGGCTCGGCGGGATAGAGAAAGGAGTGGCTCGGGCCGAAGCGCGTGGGCGGAATTGCGACTGGGAGCTAATACAGGCCTGGCTTAATTCAATGTCAGGACAGGCAGGTGAGCAAGTGGAGGTGGAATAGAGATATTATACCTACCTTACCAGGTATGGTCCCAACGGCGCGAAGAGCGCAGCGCTTGCCAAATGAGCAACCAGAGGATGATGGTAGCTATTTTCCACTGGCACGGGGCGAACCGGAGTTTTTGCCGGCGCGGGTGAGGAAACGGAGAGGGTTGGAGACGTGGAACAAACGGGCCGTTGTTTCCTCGCTTGAATGCATCCAGCATTCTTTGATGGGCAATAATTACCCTGCCAAGGGCTGGCTTTGTGTCTGGAGGATCTCTTTGGGGACGAGGAGAGCAAGAGTGCACCATTTTCAGTGACGGTCGGAGCTTGCCGTTCTGCTCTGTCGGCGGTTCAGGAGGAGCACAAACGAGAAGGATGAAGGGGATTTTTGCTCGGTGGTTGATTGTGACCGCAGAGGAGAATTTGCCAAGAAGAAATATATCGCGCCCACCCAAAGTTATGGGTGCCGCAGCAACAGCTCGTAGCAAAATAATCGTCCGACTTCCTTGTGGTGCCTGCCGTGGCCGCCTCAAAATGCCCACCACAGCTTCGCGGAAGGCACAACTCAGCTCAGCTCCACTCCATCCCCAGTCTCCTGGCGTCAAGCAAGATGGGAAGCATGCATGACTAAGGAGTTGATTCCTCCTGCCGAGATGGACATACTGTATGACAATTTGCGGCTACCAGGGTGGGCAGCGCTTGCCGTTTGTTCTGAATTTGTGCTGCAAGGGGCGACGACACTGTTCAGTGAGCGGAGGGAACGGTTGGGTCAGGTAAGGTAACGTAGGTAGGTAGGTACCTTGTAGCTAGGCTACGTACTGGCAGTCTCGAACTGTTAACTAGGAACTTAACACCCGAAATTTATTGAATTTGGCATGGTTGTTAATGTTCCCGATGCTGGTCACTTCTTCCTTCTGGTGCTTTTCTCTTCACTTCCTTAGTTGAGACTCATCTGCAGACTTGACCATTTCATACCCTCTGTGGATGGGCTCTCTAAATTGACATTATAATACCCTTCTGTCTTTCGCTGGTCGTTCTTGCCCCCCCCCCCCCCCCGAAACATTATGATGCTATTATGTCCCCTTTATGTCAAGGAGCAACACTAATTGTGTCAATTACGGGGCGTCTCCCCCATATATATAGTTGACAGCCAACAATGGAGATGTGTATCCGATATGGAGTTTCTAGCCTGCCTCCCTTCCTTCACATTTATGCTGCTGCTTCATATCTATCCATCTACCCTTAAAATCCTTCAACTTCAGCTTGCTTTCCACCTATACAAAGGCTCGGGCCAAAAAAAGGAAAGACAGGTAGGTCACTCTGCGCAGTGTTGAAGCATATAACCTTATGCCAAGGTGTTAGTCGGTATTAGAAATATGTAAGTGGCTTCTGTTGCTTATAATACAGAGCCCAAAGTCTCGACTGCTCTCCTATTTTTTCTTGTAGCTCTTTTCGGATATAGTGCGCATATGATACCATGCAAGACGCCCCTGTCTTTGGCCTGAGCCCTCGTACATTAAGGTTAATTAAACAAAGATCTTAACAGGGAGTTGTTAAGGGGGTTTTACGGTGGCTTTTGAGATAGAAAATCATCAACTAGTCTAGAATGATCTGCGTAATATAATGCCTTCATTACTGGCCAAATAAACGCCCTTCTCTTGCTTTCCTTCCATTCTTTTGCTTTCGTCAGAGGCAATCAAGCAACACCAAAGGGTCGCCAAGTATTGCATAATCAAACATCACCATTTGAATATGAATCCAGCAAAGGACGGAGAGGATGAAGAATTATTCAACGTGTATTAATACTACGGTATTACTACTCCCTAAAACTTTTGTTTCTTTTATCCCTTTTCAACCCCAGGAACCTACCCAACACCAAGCACCTAAATGCTATACTAAAATACATTAAGCTTGTTGCCATGCGAGCACATGTGCGTGTGGCTGGCCTCCTCGGTCAGCTTCTCCCAGCGCTTGAATTGGTGGGTCATCTTGGCGCGGCCGCGGAGGTTAGGGGTGGTGGTCAAGCGAGGGGGCACGCCGTCGAGCGAGTTGGCCACGCGAACAAGAGCGCGCGCCGCCGCCTTGGCATTGATTGTGAAGCCCTCCCAGTTGATGTTGTCAATGTCATCGCACGCCTGATGGTAGCACGGGTCCCAGGGGGCGCCATCGCCAGTGAACAGGCCGGCCACGGGGATGCCAAGGTCGACGAAGCCGGCGTAATCAGAACGGCCGTCAAATTCACTGTGGATCAAAGTGTCAGTAAGGATGCCCAGACGAAGGTCGCGAGTATGTAGGAGAAAAAGGGAAACGTACACAAATTCCACCGTCTTGCCCTTGGACTCAATGTACTCCTGGAGAAGCGACGGGCCAACGCCGCTGTTCTCGTAGCTGGAGATTTCGTACTTGGGGAAGGGCGAGGCAATCATGTCGAAGTTGAAGTAGTACTTGATCTTGTCAGCCTCAGCAGGGGTGAGGTGCTCCGTGTAGTAGTACGAGCCGACGAGGCCGTTTTCCTCGGCGCCCCACCAACCGAAGCGGATCTTGTGCGGGAAGCCCTTGTACTTCTTGACCGAGCCCGCAATCTCAAGGATAGCGGCGGTGCCGCTGCCGTCATCGTTGATGCCTGGACCCCCCTGGACACTGTCCAGATGCGCACCAACCATGACTACCTTGTTCGGGTCGCCCTCCTTGGTCTCGGAAATGATGTTCTACGATTCCCTTTGCTCGGAAACGGCATCGACAAGCAGATTGACCTTGACGTCCTGGCCCGCGGCAAGGCGCGCGATCCAGGCGGTTCCCACCTCGAGGGGAATAATGCCCACCGGGATCAACAGCCCGATGTTCTCAGCACCCAAGGTAGGGGTGGCGTAGTCGGTTCCGGGTGCCTGGTTGTACAGAATCACACCTAGCTGCCGCGTTAGCATTGTGCAATTCAGAAGAGGAGCTTAGGAGGACCAACCGAGCGCGCCGTGAGCCTTGGCCAGCTTCAGCTTGGCACTAACAGCGCATGTGCCACGCTTGACCAGAGCCAGCTTTCCCGTGGCATCAATGCCCTGCCATTGCTCTGGGAGGCACATAGAGCCCGTCGTGTCGTTGACTGGGGTGTTGACCAGGCTGGCAGCGATGCCGTCGGGCAGCGGGGTGGAGGGGTTGTACTGGGGGCTGATGACGAAGACGTTCTCGTTTTCGGGCCCGGTGACCGAGATCTTCAGGGTTTCGTCGTAGGTCCAGTTGAAGGGCTGCAAGAACGTGTCCAGCTGCTTAGCGAAACGCGTCTGCACCCGCTCGAGGACAAAGTCGACCGAGGCCTTGTATCCCGGCGTGCCAAAGGCGCGGGTGCCGCCATTGTCGCGGGCAATCTTGTTAAGGTTCCACAAGACGCGCTGAAGCCTAGAGAGGAGAAGGGGGTCAGCATTGGCCGCCAATTGGCTTTTGGGGTGTGGTGGTGGTGGTCGACTTACTCGTCAGTCTTAATATCGGCCTCTACCTTGTCCTGAGTCAGCAGCTCCCCAGCCACTGCCGATGCGAACAAGAAGGTCGAGGTTGCCGCCCGTGAGAACTTCATCTTGGCTAGGTTGCGCTGGCAGGAAATCGGCAGCGTAACGTAGGGGGTGAGCAGAGAAGATGTCGAGGACGGGGAACTGCAAGTGGCTGCGGGTACCTGGGCGGAGCTCGTCTTTATGGTGAACCTTGGGAGCTCTGCAGCTGGCGACCTGCCTGCTTGGAACCATGGCTGGCGGACCTGCAGCCGAGGTCCAGGGCCGGCAAAGATGCCCATTCTTGCTCGATAAACATCCAGGCACCACTTCCCCTCGGTGAAGACAATGTCGACAGGGCAAGCGCGAATGCCAAGATGTAGCGTCGAGACTCTTGGCATGCCGTCGTCGATTTGCTGCTGCCCCTCCCTCGTCGCCGCAACGGGAAGGTCCACAGGGCGCCAAGCAAAGCGTCGGCAGCTTGCTGCAGAAAGGCACGCGATTGCGCCTTGTTTTCTTGTCCCCGAGTGGCAGGAGAGAGCGCATCATGTCGGCCGCCGTCGAGACATCGGGCTGGTCAAGGCACACACCTGCCGCCACGGGTTAGCTGCGCTCAATAACGGAATGTCAATATTAGTGCCAAGGGCGTCGACGCACCGATGAAGGTTCGGTGTAATATATAACATGTTTTCTTGGCGACGTCTTGTGCATCTTCTGGATCCGAAGTTGCCTTTCCAAAGGCTTGGGATGACGTGCGCACATGCAGATCGCACTTTGTTGTTTTTTTGCTTCCCCCGCCCCCAAACCCCAACCCGATAAGACAGACAGGGGTAAGGAGGGGCCCGAACCGGAAAAGGGCTGGAAACCGCTGGGTGTGACCCCCACCGAGAACAAAGAAGAAGCTTCCTGGGGGAAAGCTCGTCCTTGGAATTGCCTCATCGTGCAACAGTAGTCGACAATAAGCCCATGCCTCGGATCTCAGGATTAAAATTCGACCTGAGGGCTAAATCACCTCGGGGACTCGACTTTGTTTGGCATGAAGCATCGTCGACGATACTATTCCTCTTTCCAACATGTGTCTGCTGTGTGACGGGGACGATGACTTCAGCCGCAGTAAGTCACGGGATACTGCTCATCGGGAAGCCGAAGACAATCAGCCGCAAGGTTTTGTGGTAGCTGACGCCAACAGCACTAAATGATGTTCTCGGCGGGTTGGTAATTATCACGACAAAGACTCCCAATAGCTGAATCAGCATGTCATGGACCTAACGGCGCCTCATGGGCTGAAATGAGCACCTTTTTGGTCTGAGCACCAATGCTACGAAGTTGTCAGTCTGTCATTCTGGCTGCCGGTTTGGTGGGGGATTTTCTTTGAAAGGTTCTCAAAGCGAGCGTCAATTTGTACTACCCAAGGTCCTCGCGTCTTCTTTGCCTGAGCTGCTAGGTTAGTCTTTACCCCTGTTATTGGCACATAAAGTCGGGGGATTGAAAAATTGAGAGCTGAGCTTTGTGAACTCGCTGGTGATATAGTACTGAAGATATTCGCCGTATCAGACTAGCAAGCGGTGAGTGCACCTATCATATCATCAAGCGGGGTGTCACCATGCCAATACATATCGCCATGCCACCAATATATTGCCATGATGCCAATGAAAAGGGGATCTCCATATCCCCACAACAACACAACAACACAACATGGCGTCAGTTTAATCTGGAGAGCCAGTGCACTGGCTCGAACAGACCCACGGTTATATCCTTTGGCCAGTTCACTGGTCAAAGGAACAATGTAGACACTCCACAGAAATGTCATACCGTAGACTAGTCTAGTCTTCGATAACAAAAACAACAAATCAAATCAACGTCATAAATTAAAAGCTACCTCCACGAGAAAGTACTTGAAAAAGCATGGTTTTTCTCTGATCAAAAGGCGGCCGAGCCACTGTTTTAGCAAGAAGTGGCGGGCTAAAGAAAAAAAAGTAACATGCAAGGGTTAAAGGTAGGTTACCCTCCCAACGAGAAGGTAAAGATCCCCTATAGTGTGCCTTCAGGCCCCAGTGCCATAGTTCTCCCCAACTCACCAACAAGTGTAATGTATTCATGTCAACATGAATTTCTGCTCTCGCTAGTTTGCAATTTTCTTCCCCCCTTTCGTCTACTTTTCTATGGTGTGAGCTCAACCTTACTACTGAGGCTCGCCAGCGAACTACTTCAGCTGCAGCGCTATTTTCTAATATATCAACCCAATCATGCTATCCCGTGATAGTCAGGACGGAGACAATATGTTTCTCAACGTAAAGGCCCCACAGACTCTGTAACTCGGGAATTATGTAAGTCTTGCAAGCCGCTCAGTAATCTTGATGACGCTACCACTAGTTCTAATCTGGCGCATCTCATTGATCATCTGATCAACCGACCCCTTCGATCAGAAGGAGGAGGGCGGCTCTCTTGGGTCCTTTTTCTCTGCTAGTTAATTCATTAGATTCGATTTACGTTGTCCCCTGTAGCCAAGGTATTGTTTTGACCCGATACACTTGTGGAAGACGGAGATTCCACTCGTGGTGCGCGACTTCATCATTTTGCTTTTGGCTCAGGGAGAAGGTACTGAACATCGGCACGACTTTCTTGTTTCTTCTCAGGGGAGTTGATCTGCTCGCTACGGCTTCTCACCCGTCAGCTTTCGACACGAGGCTCGGGGGCTACCTTTGTCTCAGCCTTCTTAATAGAAGCCGGCTCTATCGGCATCTCTAGCAACTTGAATGCCCGACACGGACACGCTAAATAAGAGACTGGTGAAGCTTCATCTGACAGGGTTGTCGTGAAAGATCAGTCAGCTGAATGCCTTGAAATTTTACCACGCCGGCAACCACCCAGTAGTAAATCACATGTGCTAACTTGCTCACTATCATGATGGGTAGTTAGACTTTGGTGAGGAAAACACAAAAAGAGATGCCCCCAGCGTTTCTTGTTAGACCTTTTTGCCGGAGTTGCCGCAAGCTTCCCTAAAAGGCGTGCATCGTAATAATCAGCCGATTTAAGGCCGCCGCCACGTGCCTTCTTCTCGTTTTTCTCTTCCTCCTTTCTTCCTCTTCCAAGAACCATCATGGCGGACAATGTTATGCGCTACCGCTCGGTGCAACCGAGTTTGCTGGCTTTAGCGCTTTGGGTCAGCACCTTAGCCTCGGTGTACCTAATCCGCGGCATCAACCCTCAAACATTCCATCCTAATACCAATCCCATCAGGGTCGAGACGCCTCTGGACAAGCAAATCGAGAACGTTGTCCGTGAGCACTTGCTTGAAATAGTCGACCTCATCCCCCGAATCATGCGGTTTGTCGACGAACGCGCTTCTACCGCATGCACCACCGACGCAGCCTCGGACTCACCGACCTGCAAGCAGATGAGGCAAAATTTGAAAATTATGGATGCAATGTCCGAACTGAAAGTACAAGTCGCCCACTTCAAACGCGAGCTCGGAAATCCCGAAATCAGGCTCACGAGTAAAGACCTGGATCGTCTGGAATCAATGTTTGTCTCCTCCCCACAAGCAACCCCCCCTTCATATCGTCTAATATGTGGTTACCCGTTAAAGCTTCTCGTCCTTCTATCCCTGGTTTCAATAAGTGATTCAAGTGCCAACGGTGGTAATTCGATTGGCAGGAGAATGCACTTCAAACCGGATCCTGTAATTGGTCCCCACTCTTTGTGCCATCTCTTATAATAGGAGTGAATTAGTAGTAGGCAATATAAACACTATAGTTGGACTAAATATTAAGTTAAAACTTTCAACAATGGATCTACTGCTTTCAATGATCGACGGACCTAACACTGTTCGAATTTGCCGGTACGGTAACCAAAGAGAACGCCGTCCAGGGTTCCAATGAGTAGCCGCAATGGCCCGCCCAACTAGGGGCACAACTCATGGGACTGTGTGTCCAAGGGGGACGCCCGAGATTCCCACACCTCCTTGCACCTGCAAGGGCCTGTGTTTCTTTGTCTTAAGGGCCTCGCTAGTGCCTGCCAACCTAGTAATTAGAGAACTCATTTTATCCATGCCGGCTTGGTCTCGACTTCGGATGGGTAGCGGCGCTGGCCCAAAGTTTGTGAAGCCTGCAGCGAAATTACGTCCAGTCGTTTTCTGTTGGCAGAGATTGTGTCGGCCTTAAACTGAGGCCTCGCAGAACAAAGATCCGGAATCGATGACGAATCAAAGAAATGCACTGCGCTGCTGCGGTAGATCTTCATGTTCATCCATCGCACCGCCCACCGGTGATTGCAATCCAGGGGTACCCTTGGTCTGCCAAGTTCTGACAAGGGAACGAATATACCCTGGTCCACTACCACTGGCACTCCAGCGACGATCGTGGCCAGGATGCCATAAAGAATTGGTGGCTCATTTTTCTTGTCTGGCCTTAGTCAAGTTGAAATTCGAGATGAAACCCTTCAAATTACGAAAGTAAGAATGGTGTCGAAGGGGTGTTTTGGGTCTCGAAGCTGATGTGTAATGGGGCGGATTGCCAGTAGGTTTCCGAGTGGTCTCGTAAACGGACAGATTTTCGCGTCTCCCAGTGATGAGTTCAAAGCAAGAACCCTTGGATGAATCCCATTCTGGCGGTGTCCCAGGCGGAGGTAGGCATCTCCTCTCGTCTTGGTGGTCCTGCCTTTTCTTCTTTCTCGATTTGCCTTCCGTCAAACGGACTCCTCTTCAGGGGCCTCGCGTTTGTGACCTCTATGTCTTCTGGTTGTTGAAAGGGCAGGCTCAAAAGGAGTCTGAATCCGCGTCTGGGAGCTCGAGTACGTCGCCAGCATGAGCCGTGAATGTCTAACAGCCTGGTGTCTCGTGAAGTTGGCTGAAGTTGGCATCGTTATTACTCAAAACTCCTCTTCTCCTCTGCCAGAATGGTAGAAGTAGTCCTCGTGACAATCCTGCCTGGTATGGGTCCCCTCTGCAGCTGGTTGTGGGTGTTGTGTGAAGGAGTGAGTAGGTGAGGTGGAGAAAGTACTTGACAAGGACCAAGCTGTAAAAGACTTGAGGTATACTTGGTTGATGTCGTCGACAACAAGACTGATGCTCGACATGTTCCGCCTCCAGAGCTCGGCTCAAGCTATGGCGACTGCCAGCCCGGGGTCAAACTAGTAAATGACAAGACAGGAAGGAAGCCAGGATCAACAGGCGTAGTCCAGAGCCTAGCCCCCCCCCCCCCCGGCTGATGTGGCCGGATGGTCGAGGATGGGTTTGGATCTGTCGACTCTCAGTGATCGGTGGTTTGTCGACGGCTTTAGCGGCAAATTGCGCTCTAGCTCATCGTCGAGAATATTCGCAAGCATTTCGGTGGGCATGCTTAACTGTTGATTTTGTGTTCATCTCGGTGGGTTGAAGAAGTGCAACGTTGCTATCCCTTGTCTCTTTGACCCTCGAGTCCTATTTCGTAGCCCCGGTCGCTGGTGGGCGCCACGAGTCATGCTTAAGGCTGGCTTCGCATTCAGCCAAAGGCGGCAATGGTTGGCATTGACTTGGTGATCCCTGCCGTGGGCCACGTTGACTTTGGCTTGCTCAAGAATCCCCCCGAGGAGATTGAGGATGGGATCGTCGAGCTTGTGGATGTAGGCGGCGGGCACGGTGCTGTGTTTGAGGATCCTCGACAAGCATCCAGAACCGTCGCCCAAGAAAGTCGTGCTGCAGGATCAGCCCGATATTATCAGTTTCGCGAGGCTGAATGTTGTGTCGCCACTGAACGTGGCTGATTTAGCATGATTTCATGACGATCAGCCTATCGAGGGTTACTCGGATTCTCTAGTTAGCGTTTGATTGATGACGGGCAACCGATCACAGCACAGGGGCAAAAGCTTACTTCCTGCTCGCAATTCTTTACAACAGCGCCGACAGCGTGTGCATTGAGACCTCGAAGCATCTCGCGGCGGTAATGTCTTCAAACTTGCGCCTTCTGATCTGCGAAGTGGTGCTGCCTTCGCGAGTGTGGGAAGCCGACTTTGCTGGGGCCGTGATGGACCAGATCGTCATGGCTATCGGTGGCAAGGAACAAACAGCCGATGGATTCCGTTACATGTTGGAGGCGGTCAGTATCGAGCTTGTCAAGGTATGGAGGGCGTCCGGCGTGCCTGGGGCATGTGGTGAGGGAAGGCTCAAGCGGACGGCGTGGTGCCGATAGGGATCGAGGCGAGGGAAGAATGGCCGACTGAGAAGAGGGCTCGGACTGTGCAGCTCCAGCAATAGAGTCGGGGTTGAGGTGCCTAATTCATAGAAGGCAAGAAAGGGAGGGGGTGAACTTAGCCATGGCTACCGCGGGGGGTTGCAAATCTGGGCCTGTGGGTCCCTTGCACAGCCAATCAGCTACAGGGACTTGGACGTGGCCCATTGCTTGTTGCCTTGGCAGGAGTGCGTGCTATAAAGTCTTCCCTTCAACGCGAGAATTCAAAAGTTGCACCTGCTCTCTTCAACCTCGCGATCAGCAGTGCACACAGAAGTTGCCATCCTCGCGTCATCCTCAACTCCCATATTCCCACTGCGCTATCAGCCCACCACATCCGAGAAGCATCAACTCGCTTTCCCTCTCGATCCAACAGATGAAGGTACCTCTCTGCTGGCGTGGCGGCGGCCACATAATAATAAAGCACACGCCTTCCCGACCATCCAGCAGATCTCTCAATCACCCCCAACCCAAGCAGTCAGGTATGTACTTCATTATTACATCCTCTACAATTGGCCCTTTGCGTTTCTAAACTTCCTGTTTCTGAGCTTCTGCTCCTGCTGCTTCATGGCCCTCTCTTGATGACAATCCAGCTAATCTTTTCCAGGGAGGAGAAACCACTCCCAAAGCCTGATCTTACCATGACTCCGGACATGGCCATCGAGCTTCTCGGACCCGTGATGCAAATTGTGTCTGACGACATCATCACGGTTGTCATCCGTTCCGAGGTTCCTTGAGAAATTAAAGCCCTCGACAGCGGATGCGTTCTGTGCAAGGAGGACCGCAAGGGAATGGAAATGAATTGAGATTTCGCGAGGAAAGGGACGGTAATGGCGACGAAGAAGATGGCGAACTGCTGCACGGTTCAGATAACACAACCACAAAGAAGGAAGACCGGCGTTTGTCTTGATCCACTGTTCTTGTCTTCATTCAGTCGTGAATATTTGCTCGGTATTCTTGCGCTTCGTTCTTGCACTCTATGGACAGGTGAGATGCATCCATGAATGAGCAGTGGAGAATCGATTAAGCTTTTGGTTTTTGATGACGCGAAAATCGTAGCTAGATCCAAGTCTCTTCTCTCTTTCCACTCAACACTGAAAATTGGTTGAACAACGACAGCTAAAGACCCCCCAATACCGCAATTTCGAGAGCTAATTCCACCCAGTCACTGACACGGCCATCAATCATTGTCCCCGCAGTAGTCCACATTCTTTCTCCATCGACCCACTTCCTTGTATCCCCTCTCTCGCTCGACCTGTCTGCCAACATTTAGTCCCCGCCATTTCTTTTGTTCTTCTATCTACCTTGGTAGGTACCTTTTCTTCAGCCTCCCAGCGCTCAACCACCAAGCACCTCTGTCGTAAGTATGGTTCCTCATGAAGCCCCCTTCCCCTTTCCTTTCACTTATGATATACCCTATCAAAAGCGCAAGCCGAAACGTTGGTGGCAAGCATCTACATGGCAAACGGGACCACTGCATACTTGGTATGGGCCTGCTTGATGCTGGCCCGCGGCGTGCCAAACACGTGAACTCTGCAGCAGGCTCTGGGCAGTTTCTTGGCGTTTTGTCAAAGCTGCTCATGATATATCGATTGCTTCTTTTGAAATGGTGCGTCTTTTCTCGACTTTGCTAACCGTTTGGCAAACACACACCCACACCTATCCTCGGCAGTAAGCTTTGGCCCCCCTTCCGCTTATCATTGACGTTTTAAAACAGAACCCTCGCTGGTAATGCTAAGTATTACTCTCAAAATGGCCTCTGACGAAAATGGAGGACCTGGTGGCCATCGAGGCCCGCCGCACGACTTTGGCCCGGAGGGCAAATTTATCCTTCAAGAAATGGAGGTTCTCGCACATGCTATTGTGGCCATGGATGAACTGCCGCAGGTGGGTGCCTTTTTCACATCCTATCCAGCCACTTATTGCGGGGAATGGAAGTGGGAAGCAAGTTATAAACAGGCGAGACGCACCTTTTATTCTACGAAGTTTCGTATCATCATATCGCGACAGGGCGGCTCTTGCCGGGTTAATAGCCTGCCTCCGCCCAACGCTCCCACTTGGACTCCAGAACTCCTCCCAAATCTACGTAATTCCAAAGGGCCAGGCCCCATACGATCGACCTCGGTTTCGGCCATCTCGAAGTAGCCCGGCACAGACTTCTCTCAACGCAAACGCCAACGGACGTCTCACAGCCAAACCTTGTTTTTCCCGCCTCCAACTCGACAGCTATCTCATCACCTTCATCTACGTCGTCCGTCCTCGTGTCCAGGTCGTTTGTGTGGTCTCCCCGGGGCGATCCAGAGCCTCTATTACGGACGTGAAGGAGCTATCACATAGCACTCCACATCATTAGTATCCTAGCGAGGTCCAGCATCTTAAGACAGGACATCAAATATGAGAATCCCTTCTTTCCACCAATTGCCATCCAACGGCCTCGATCCTACCTCCCCGCACCGCACCCGACGGCCTCCCACTTGTTGCACCGGGCCCGAATAACGTCGACAACGCCTTTGATCACCCCAGGCCCCACGGCGTTGATGAGACCGGTCTCGAAATGCGAATCTAAGCCTCGCCAAATCCGTTTGGTCGGGAGCCAACGCTGGGAGAAGCATTGTGGCGGTGGCTTGCCTTACTGCCCGCCGTACCATTCACATTCCCCCTATCAATCACCCGTCGCGTATATATTCACCCCTGATGGAAGATCATCATGCTAATGCTTCTCTTTATTGACAGCCCGATTTTGCCGCCTTGGCTCAGTCCCTTGACATGCCCGACCCCCAGTCGGCCTCCAAGGCATGGAACAAGCTGCGCCAGAAGATTGCTGGCACGAAGCGCCGTTACGAGGAGGGCGGCCGGGGTGCCAACGACGACGACAACAACAAAGATGCGCCGCGCCCGTGCCCGCGCCCGCCCCCTGTCCTCCGAGCTGCTGCTCTTCCTGCCGCCTCGCGCCCTGTTTATTTTGCACCCGTTGGCCCTCGCCCCCGCATCAGGGGCGGAAACGCACTTTGGGCGGCGGCGCTGCTGCCTCCCAGTCCCAGCCGCTGCTCTTTGCTGCTAGGCCCCGCGCCTCCGCTGTCATCACGCCCCCCTGGGATCCGTCCTGGGTCCTACGCGGTCCTTTCCCTGCCGAGCTCCGCCGTCGTGCGCCTCCCCCGGTCGTGGTCATCGACCCCGAAATCATTGTCGTCGATGATGATGACGAGGATGAGTAAATTGCTTGGCCATAGGTGAGGTTCAACACTCCTATTCATATCTACTGCGTATATGGATATATCAAGCTAACGCATGATAATGGAACACAGGGGCATTGAATTGGTCAACTACAACTGGTACCATTGTTGCTGGGAGTCCTGGGGTAAGACCATGGACATATCTGGGTGAAACACGCCCTTAGTCTAATTCACGAGATATCCATGGCGTAAGGTGAATTCAAAGCCCCCGTAAACTCTGTGACCGTTTCCATTTTTCTTTACTGAGTCGAACCGTGAAAGTTTAAACTTGTGGCTCTTTATGATGATGTAGCTCGGCAGGCACATGGAAAATAGAAGCTACTGAGAGGAGGCAGAGAACCGCGATGTTATCAAAGAAAAGGAGGGTCGAAAGGCTGTTTTGATTCAAAGAAACGTATTAGCGCTCAAGGCTTGCCCAAGGAGTAATGGTGCCTAGCTAGTGGAGGGCCTAGCAAAGAACAAGAAAAAGAGAGAAAACGAGTATTCAGTCATATTTGAGGATTACAAGGCGATTCACAAGCTTATTTGCGAAGTAATAGTTCTCCCGTCTCTTGTTTTCGTAACTTACAAGCTTCCGCACGTATAATACAGCATATTTATCACAGAGGCTTATTTCAAAGTACCTCGAGCTCCTGGATGGCACTGAGCGGGACGTCAAAGGCTGTGATGGCACCTCGGTCATATAGAATATACGGAATATACGCGCCATGGGGTAAAAACGGCACGAAATTTGCGTGTCGGTCCAAGGCTATAAGGAAGGCAAAAATAAAAGTTGTAGAGCTTTGGACGAAATGTTGGTGAGCGCGAGAGCACAACTCCGGCTGAGCTTCTCGAGCCGCTAATAGGGCCGAGTTGACGTTCGGGGTCTTTTTAGCGAGCAGTTGTTTGTCAACCTCAAGTCTCCAACTTCGCAGCTCGGTCATGGAGTTGAGCACATTCTCCTCCAGGATCGCTTGTTATACCAGCTTGCCAGCCTGGACCGGATATCTCCGAACCAGTATCATTACTGGAGCCATTTTTACGGGCAGTGTCGTGGGCATGAACGATGCGCAAATGCCCAGAACGGGCCGCAAGAGCCCGGCAGATGTCGTCCGAATTTGGAACCGCAGCCCTGTTGTGTGTTTCTGGTTCAGCCTCCGGTCCAAAGGCCGGCAAGAGCCAGGTGGTAGCTCACCCAGTAGCTTGCGCTGTTCTGTTCTGCTTTGGAGTGATGTTGACTGTAGGGATCGATCATACCAGGATGTGTCGTGCCATTAGCGCGGGTTGCGCGGCCAAGGCCGTGAAATCGGAAATCGAAGGTTCCTAGCTCTTCTTTTTGGCCGGAGGGCGCAGTCATTGATCCTGTGGCCATGGTGCCAAATAAGGGTGGTGGTAAGGACCATGTGGCCGACTTCGTGTTCAACCAGCGGCTGATCGTCTCTTGCTCGTGAGGTTGTTTCCTTGGCATGGTCACTACCTGTCTCGTCAGTTGGTTAGGTATTTGTTTTTGCACACGTATTTCGGACGGTGAAGCTTGCGAGCCTAAGAATATTTTGGACACTTCTGGCACGCGTTTTACCTCCAGTGTTACTGTTTTGTAAGCTTGGCAAGGTTGTCAGTCGTATTAATATGGAAATTGCCCTCCGAGAACTCTCGTGCAGCAGATGAAGAAGACATACCAGCATGTATATTATCTAAACTGTTGCTGTCCACCCTGATAAACGAATCTCGCTGCAACGTAATTATTCCTCAAGCAAAGCACAGGGATCCAATCAACAACATATTTCGACGGCTTTGGCAACCAATGGACACTAACATTTAGCGGAAACTTAATGTTCAACTGTTGACTCTGAATATGAGCCGGAGCAAGGCGCTGATGTTTTGCCCTTCAAGGACAACCATTTGTCTTTCTTTTCCTGTTCGTCCCTGTCTCTCTGATTTAGCAAAAATCATATTTCGTGAAGTTACCAAACCGCCAAACACTGCCATTCCGTTTCAAAAGTGTATTCATCCGGACAGAGATGAAACGATTGTGCGACCACGAACTCTGGATAAAACCACACGCCGGTTTTACGCTCAGATCAGGGACTAAGCTACCATGTTGCTCTCCCCCTGATGAAGTCCGAACTTGGTATTCACGAGTTATTGTATTTTCTTTCACTTCAGCATTTCTGTCCGACGAGTCACTCACCAAGGAGGCGAAAGGAAGACTCCCAGACTCAGAACTATATCATGTGCAAGGCGATCATTCAAGTCCACTGCCGCTTCTGCAACGCGCCTGTCGACGACGAGATCAAGGAAATCCTATGCGCTCGAGTTGCTCGCCCGCCCTGGGGCTCTGCCGTCTCGACCATGGAGCAACACAAAATTAAGCGCTTCAACCGGCGCACTGGTCAGTGCCAGCGGTGCTCTGCTTTCGACCCAAGAGAAGGAGGCAAAAAAGCATTTCCATCTCCCACGCCCGACCAGTAGCTGCCATCGTATGCTTCACCAAATGGCGAGGATGGGCAATGCAAATACGCAACGACAAAAGAATTGGCGAGATGGAGACTGACGTCGCCGTTGTACGAGAGAACCTCACAGGGCATCATCAACAAGGAATCACAATCACTGGTGGAGAAAAGCCAGAATGCACCTCAAGAGTTCCTCAGAAATCCCCATCGCTGGCACATGGATTCCAAAACCTGTTCCAAAACAGGTGATGGGAGAAACTGGTAAAAATGATAAAAATCTTTAATGGAACCATAATCGGGCAGAACAACTTGCTGGATGAGGGGCCACGTCGATACTCAACGACGAACTACCCCGAATCCACAGGTACCATGTGTCGACGAAAATCTACGATGAGTTCAAGGTTGTGTGTTTTAGGCCAAAGAAAGATGGGAGAATACACAGAACGGCAGTGAATATGCCTGCCAACGACCAGCGTTGAGTAACACACTGGGCAGAGCGTCAGGAACGAGGTCCAGCGGAGAGTTCATAACAGGGGTTAGGAAAGGGGCCCAATAGGGAGACAAGCAAAAGGTCAGACAGAGGGGACGCAGGTCCGGTGCCTTCTTTACCGTTGATAGGGGGGTCAACGTCCAGGAAAACTGAAAGTTGAGCTAGCCATGACGTCCTATTCTGTCGGAGTCGTAAGGGCCCTCGAGTCCTAACTTGAGATAGGCCGCGAAGATTCGTTGCGAGGGTGGGAACTGATTTGAGGGGGAGAGAGGTGGTGGAAGAAAATGTAAAGATCTTTTTAAAGAAATGGGTGCCATCCCCTTGAATACTAAAGTTAATCGAGACATTTTGCTCAAGTGTATAAGTGCCACCCCAGGTGCGTAATCCGTACACGGACGTGGTGTTCTCTGGGCCGGGAAGGATTAAAGACATATAAAATGCAAACCATGCGTTATCTCCACCACTGAAACTTGATATCACAAGAAGCACCTGCGAGTTGCAGCTGCAGCATTTCCCACCAAAATAACGCCAAATCCATTGTGTTCAGTATTGTCGAGCTCCCAAAATTCCCATGCCCACTGCGCCCGTCCCCCTCCCATCCTCCCCCTAGCTCATCGTCGTCATCGTCGTCATCGTCGTCATAACTGTCCTCGTCGCCGTCGTCGTCGTCGTCGGCGGTGGCCTGGCCCTCCATGTGGCCCAGCATGTCCTCTATGTCGGCGATCTCCCCCAGCTTCTCCGCCAGCGCCCGCTGGACGTGGTCGGGCAACATTGCGAAGTGCTGCCAACTCCCGCAATGTGTCAGAACTCATCTGTTGTCAGTCATGGTTCTCCGACCTTGAACTGGGTTGTTGCAGGTGTGTGTTGCAAGGTATTTTTGTCTGGGTTTCCACCGGGGTTACCTCCCAGGTTTCAGCTCGCTGCGGTTCTCGCTGGTGTGCAAGCTGTGAGACTCTAAGCATGGGCGATCTACCTGTTTTTTGGCCGTGTCGGCCTTGTCAAAATCTTCGGCACTTTCTTTCCATTCTCGGTGCCGAGACAGTCCCGAAAGATCAACACCGAGTAGTCTAGTTAATCAAGTGGCTCGGTGTTGGAGCGCAATTGCACTCCAGAAAGGAAGGTAGGGGCACCAACAGGACCAGAAACGTGGCCGTGGACCAAACGACGCGGATGAAAGTTGTCAGTGCAAGTATTATGATCAAAATAGATATCTACTTGTACATTGTTGAAGGAGGACCTATGTTAAAGTAACCATCGTGAAAACCTCCCTGACCTGGCATTCCTTGCTTGGATTAACGACGATAGGGCCACCAAGCCAGCGACGACGAGCCCTATCCGGCGGCTGGAGGGGGGAACGAAAAGAATGACGAGACGCGATGAGGAAGCTTGGGAGCTGTTGGTCTTGTAGATTCGGCCGAGGCCCCGGATGCCGAACAGGAGCTAGAGCTAGTGGTACGTGATTTCTGGCTGCAGACCGCCGACGAAAATTGAATAATTCTCCCTTCTGATCAACTTACAACCGTCACGACTCAGCTCGTTGTTCTTCCCAAAATCCCCGACGGCACCATCTCGCTGGAGTGTCTCCATGTGGCGCGACAGGAAACGAAGGTCAAGCGTTGTCGCGAGGTGTCGACGGCCACCATTGCCTCGGGTTTTCCATCTCGTCCGTGTCCTTGTTCCTCGCCCTCTTGGGAATTATCACTGTCGTTCCCCTCGTCGGAGGAGGAACGAGGTTGGTTGTTACCAAGGTGACTATCGGCATTACGAGCGTGGCCAGCCAGCAGCTGGGAGGACAAAGATGACGACGGAGATGTGCATGTTCGTTGTGCTTCTGGTAGTGGGAAGAGTTTGTAGATTACGAGGGTCAGGTCAGTTTTCAGAGAAAGGTGGGGTGATGTGGGAGAGGGCAGAGCACGGGGCAAGGGTAGGGGAAGGCTGTTGTGGCAGGAGAGCCGGGCCCACAACTGCAACAATGCCCCTTACACCCACAGAAAATACCGAGTGGCGCTGGAGGGAGAAATGTGGCGCAGTAGAAGGCAAAGGAACTTCGCCTTGGGAAGTCCAAATCGGAGGCAGAATAAAAGCTCGATTCGGCGGTTAAATAGCCTTGTTAAGCTAAAATGTGCGCGGATTCAGACTGCTGCAGGCTATAAGAAGGGTCATCAGTCGTCGGCCCTGTTCATCCCATCTGATCTGGATACACGTGGTAATCTTCGTCTGATTTTGCAAACCTATTGCACAGAAACAAAGGGCATTTCTGATAAAGAGGGTATCGTCGTCGTCGTCAAGTCTTGCTGTCTCCAATGCCTGTCGTGCTATGATTGTTGTAGTCTACCCGTAAAGAGCGTTTCTTCTAAGCCCATGCAACCCCAGGACTCCGGAAACCAGCCCCGAAAATTCTCTCTTTCGTGTCTACCGAGCTAGGATAAAGAAAATATCGCCCAGTTCTGTCTCGACCACCCTCCCCCACAAACCCAGCTGCCATCAATCCTCCTCAGCTCCCTCTACACCCCCTGTCTCCCCTGCCTCCCCTGCTTCCCCTGTCTCCCCTGCCTCCTCCTCTTCCGGTGCTGGCAGGCTGCGATACCGCCAAAACGAGGCTTGTGCACCATGGCTTACATCGTTGTGCCAGATGGGGATGTCCCGCATCTCGCCATACGCAATCATCTCCTGCCGAACGCTGGCATCCTGGCACTCCATGTTGGCCTCGAGGCGCTTGTTTAGCACCCAGCGCAGAATGGGCTTAAGGTGCACCCCAAGACGAGCTCTGAACCCCAGGGCGCCGAGACTGGAGACGGCCACGTATTCGTCGTGGCCCGCGCCGGGGACGTACTGCAGCAGCGTACCTTTGCCCGTGATGTGGGTGCTGACCTGGGCGACATGGGCGCGGTGAGCGGCATCGTCCTCGCCGCCAAACACGAGCACCACGGAGCCGAACGCGTTGAAGAACAACGGGGACTCGACAGCAGCAGTAGCAGCAGCAGGAGCTGGAGGTATGTCCACGAGCCACTCTTGCTTCGCGACCTCCGCCGCCGTCTGGGCTGCCTGGTGCTGAGGCTAGGCAGTGTTAGCCTTCATCGAAAGATTTGTCGTGCAAGTGGAATGAATAAAAAAAACTTACGTTGTCCATAATGTGCGTGTGCGGTGCGTGCGAGATTCTTTGCCAGTCGTAGAGTTCTTGACGCAGGATATCAAGAGAGAGAGCGCTTTCTTGACGTAAAGGGCACGAGAGGGGGAAGATTGCGACGCAGAAAAATGAGGAATGCGAAATTTGTAAATAAAGTAAAATATCAAAGCTGACTCGAGATCAATGTGCCGACTGCGAAGAGAATCTCGGAAAAAGAGAACGCCTGAAGAAAAAAAAGAGGAAAAAGAGAAGAGGAAGAGGGAGGCCAGCGAGGACGATGTGTAACTGGAAGTCAGCCGCCACATGTGCCCTGCAGGGGTCCTATTTTGTAACAGCCTTCCCAGTGGCTCAACAACCACCTTGATCGAACCGGTGGGCTTGCTCGGGGCCTAACAACTCCTCGATCGATGATGCAGGGCGTCTATTTTCAAGTCGTCTGATCCCCATTGTCTGGCTAATACCCACTTATCGGGGGGGGGCGGGTTGTCTGTAGAGCTGTCAGCTGGTCTGCTAGGCTACGAGGGGAGACAAGCTCCTTGGATGGGTCTGGTGTTCCGTATGTGTGTTTTTTATCATTGAGCTTCCACCGCAGCTTTGCGTACACGTTGAGTCACGGTTGGGCCATTTGGCGGCGGCAAATTGGTTGATCTACAAGGCACGCTGAATGGAGACCGATTCCCCTTGATGGCCGAGGGAACGAGTTGGATCCTTCTTTCGTTATAAAGGACTACACTGCTACGATACTCTATGTATAAGGTAGCTGAAGTCAAGGATCGCATCGGCAAAGTCATAAATGGCATGAAAGCAAGGTAGACAGAACAAAATCAAAAGGTTATCAACGGCGGTCTGTGTAAAGCTCGCATCATCATCCTCAACAACTCCGAGTGGGTCTCAAAGCCGGGCTGTCTGCCCCGAGTTGATAAGGATACCGCTGTGTCTGCGTGCCTTCCTTCATTGCTGGCTCACTGGTGACTGGTTTAATCTTCTGGCATGCCGTGGAAGGGCAAAGAACTCGGAAGGCAGCCAGGTCGGAGCAAGGGCCACAGAAAAAGTGTATTGGTGCACGTACCACTCTCACAAGTATAAAGTTATGTCGACCTTTGCCGATCTCTTCCTCTTCTTCTTCTTCTTTTCTTCTTCATTCCGGAATGGTTCCAATTCCAGTGGGTAACCCTCTCGACTGGTCTTTGACCAAAAACCCGGCGCCTGTGTCGAGATGGGGCACTTTCCAGACAAGTGTGTACAATGCAGGTGAGGATCAATTCCTCCCTGGGGTCCAATTCCTCAGTGCTGGTATAATTTTTGTCAAGAAGCCTATGATCCAGTCCGGGTACCTTGGTGCCTTTGGTGAGGCTTCAAAAACCACTGTTTTGTTTTTTTCATTATGATCACTGCTTCAAGTGGTGCCACGGAGAAGATTACAAACTGTGATCATCGTCTTCCTAGTGTTGATCATCATCGTTATACTGTTTGACCTGGTTCCAAAATAATCGAGGAGACTGGGTGTCAACCTGTGATCATAGCAGTGTCAGTGTGTTTGACTTGCGCAACGGGGGTCTACTTGGCCAGCCTCGCCGTCGATAAAAATTGATCTCGGCGAGAGCGAGGGGAACTCACGGTCGGAGTGCTTCTAGCGTGTGGTCTTCTCTCGCTGTTTTTTCGAAAGAGCCTCAAGCATTCATCTCGGCATCTGTCAAGGCAGGGCAGGACAGGCCAGATCGCGACAAATCTCAGGCCTTGGGCTGGTTTTGTGCCCTTATCGCATCAGAATCTGCACCATTCTTTCTCCCCTCCAAATAAATAGCTTTATCACGGCCATGTCGGTGGTGACATGGATTTTTCAAGATATTCAAGCTGTTCTGGAGAACTAGGGCCGATATCCCACTACTCCTCCCATACCCATACCTCAGCAGCTCTATTGAAGAAGTGCAAAGACCCATGACCTGGAGGGAAAGTAGATTTCTCGTCACTGAGGCAGTGGCGAGCTCGGGGAGGCTTTTGGAGATAATACAAATCCAAAACTTCAGGTTCAGGAAGGAAGTTTGGATTTCAAAAGAAATCCTGAAAATCAATAAAAGGGGCTCGGATTCCCTAACAAAAGGTGTCAAGGGCATATGTGCTGGGAGTTAAACCCTTGGAACTACTCGGCTAGTATCTAAACCTCATGGGAGGTGAAGATGGATCTCAACAAGTGCCATATGTACCTGGGGTGGCAGAGAGAGGGAAGAGAGGGGAGAGCAGGGTTCCAAGTCACTGCCATTAGACGAAATCAACGCCGATGACATAGATTTGCCATTCGGCTTTGAGGCCGAGGGATAACAAGACATGGGCAACTCTAGTGCCTGGGCAAGCTTCATGCTTGTTGGAACTCGTGAGAAAAAGGAACTATCTATAAAATAGTTAACTCGGGCTTATCTTTTAACGACATTGAATTCCAATCTCCTGAATACCTAGACTCCCTATCAATTCCGCTCTGCTCAATCAGAAATCTGAGTCGCAGCACCAAGATCTCAGACCGGCTTGCCATGTTGGGCGGGTGCCTAACATGGCGTGTTCTCTCTTCATGTAGACAGAGAACATCCCTCTCTCAAATCCTCGTGCGTGCCAGCCAAGATTTGTGACGTGAACTTCAGAATGATTTCTGCCCGGCTTCCACATGAACAAATCTAAAATCAACCTTCCCAAGGCTTCATGCGCCGAGCACCACGACGAGTTTTGCACAGCGCCGAGAAAAAGAAAAGCAAGAGAATGACAAGGGGACACGTCGTGACGCGGCCGAAATGCGGTTTCGTCTGAACTCAACGTATGGATATGTTGCCCCCAAGTTAATTACAGGGAGATCACTTGTCCCTTTTAGGGGCTCGTTCCGCGCTTCCCTTCTACGTTACCTAATACACCGCCATATTGTGAGCAGCTGCCCATTATCGCCTGGGCGTTTGCAACCCACTGATTTGGCCCCGCTTCTTGGTCGATATTTGGTTTCTTTGTCCAGGGGCCATTTCTTGCTTCTCTCTGGCGACGATATGGCTAATTACGTTCAAGCGGGCCAAGATTGAGGACCCTGAGCTAGCATTTCCACCTAAGATTCTCGGGTTCACCGTGGCATCTCATCTCCCGTATAATTACAGCGAGAACTTGCCACTATCCGCAGGTGCCAGCTTTGCTAGCTGGGCAAACACCCCTCTCCCCGCACGAGTGTAGGACCGCGGTGCTGTTGATGTAGACGTCGATTTTGATTCCGGAGTTGTCGGATGCCGAGGGCATGTGGTCAAGGAGCCTTGTGATGGAGTCCTCGGACGCTACGTCACACTCTATAATATGAATGTTGCTAGCGCTCCTCGATTTATTAGCACGGGTATCGTCTTATTCGTTTAGATTTATAGCACTCTAATAGCTCCTCAAGGTAAAGTCACATTAGGCCTACCGAACTACTTCTCTAGAGAAGGGCTACTTATATAAGTTACTATGAATATAATTAACGTCTCTAGTAGGTAACCTAACTAAGAGGTAATATTTTAATAAAACTTATTAAGGTCTTAAGGTTCTTAGTTTCTTTATGAAGCTTATTTTAAAATTAAATATCTCTATTAACATAAAGACCACATTCGCTAAAAGCAGTTTTAGCTAAGCTTAGAAAGCTTCTAACAGCTTATAAGATAAGTAAGCTACAGGCCTATAGTTCTACTTCCTACTATAAGTAAGGTTAATAAAGCTATAGTAGTTATAAGAGTAACTGAAGCTACCGAGAAGTTCGGCCTCTTACCTGAAAAATAGATAAGTAATAGGAGATACTATTGGATTGGAATGGACCTGAAGAGCCCTTCTTATAGATACAATGTTCAGTCCTAATGACTGTAGGGCTTTCTTCTTATTATATTGAAACTGACTAGTGCTTTAATTTTAGCCTCTTACTTTGGGCCACTTGTTTGGAGCCCCTTTTCCACACCTCCTTGCTAACAAATACAAGTCTACTAAGCTATCTATAACGTGCGTGACAAGTGAGTGACCTACTCAAGCGAATGACCCACTTTCCACCACCCTACGACAACTATCTACAATTATACCACTATAATACTTACAAACCGATGAATCAGACGATTCCGTAGCCTCCTTGTACGTACATTATGGCTAGGCTTGCCGCACACACAGCACCGAATCTTCGTACAACCCCCCCCCCCGCGGGGCAGCACTCCTACTATTTCGTCGTGTTTCTTGTACTAGTTGCTCACCCGCAGCCTTCTGATCTGCCGTCCTTTCCATCAAATCCTCGCTGTACTTGGACTTTTATTCAGCAGAGGATATGTATTGTGGATGAGAAGGCGTGGTAGAGCAATGTAGCAGCCCGGCCTTCTCGTACCCAGACAAGGATCGGATCATGGCACTTTTTGGGTGTGGCGCGGGAGTTTGCAGCGACCCTCAGTCGGATTCCATACTATAAAGGGCTAGAGGGCGCCGAGGATAGCTTCATCAATGGGCTTTGGAAACGTGATCTGCACCGAGGACTGCTCGGGGGGCAAGTAACCCCCGGAACCCACAAGCGCCTCGCCAACTTCCCAACTCGGTCTTGGGCATCTGCCGACTCGGCCGTGAGGTGTCGTTCTCGCATCTGGGGCCTCTTTCGATGACAGGGACCCTTTCCCGAGACACATCAAATGGTACCGAAGCGTCTCAAAGAATGAAATCACCTTCATAGCTTGCACAGCCGTCGTGGGCCATCGTATTCGCGTTCTAGACTCTCCGCTGCGGCGGTCTGACGGGCGGCTATTGGAGACGCCGCGGCAGAGAGATCAGAGAACACTTTGTTTAGACAGCAGAGAAGATGTGAAGACGAATTTTGATATTCTGCATCTCCGTGGACGTCTGCAAGCCGTACATATAGGCGACTACCTTACTACTAAGATTCCTGATTCGACTTCGGACGTGAATAGCCGCGATCAAGGCAATCCAGGGCTGAGTGGACGGCGAATTGTCGCCACGGCGCGACTGCGAAACGTCATCGGCGGTTGGGTCTCGATGGAATACCCAGAGTTTCAGTATGACTCTGCTTTCGCCTCGAATCCGACGATATTCGCTCTTTTAGTCTCGTCGATGCCAGATGATAGCGAGTCGAGCAGAAGGGCCCAACTAGACCTAGCGTATGCGAAAGGCCCAGATGAGTCCAACGCCTTGTACTTGCGAAGAAGCCAAAAGGTTCTCGATGGGTTTGAGAGGTTAGGTGTGGGGAGACTGTTCGGCTATGAGGCAGGGAATGGTTTCCAGCTGGCGAAAGAGAGAGATGTGAGGCTGTTGTAAGTTTGGAATATAGATGTCAGGGGCTGGGAAGGGAGAGAATATCTTTCGAGTTTGGGTATGGGACTGTCGTTTTGCGTTGTCCAATATACTGCCTATACCTAGACGCGAACATAGACGTGAGAGAAATGAGGACTGCAACCCTTTAGACCTAGTGGACATCGGACAGTCCTCCACAACGGTCCGAATTCCACGACAACGCCACGATAAAACATCACATGTTCAATCGACCACCGCCTTCCCAATTATTCACCTTTTAAAAATCATTCTAAAATGCTATTTGGCTAACCGACGTAATTACTCATTTCGCCGCCTCAGCTCGCCAAGCCCCTTCCGGCCCTCTATTCAACTTTTTGTGATCATTCGTCCCCAGTCCCGTATTCGGACCAGAGCTCGTGCCCGGCTCTGCCACATTCTCCATGCCTCTGCTCATCTCGGCGAGGGGGCGCTTGAGAGAGGTCATGATATCCCCCGCAGCCGGTCTCTCCCCGTCACTCTCATCACCAGCGTCGTCTCCGATATCCAGAAGCGGATCGCGCGCCCAGCTCTCCTCAAGGCCCTCAATGAACACTGGTGCATACCGGAGCGTGTGCCACGAGAGGGTATGATACTTCATGGCGATATAGAGCGATTCCATATTGCCATTGTGGTCGCAGACAGCGCAGTGCGCACGGAGGAAGTCGGCGTCGTATGGCTGCTTAGCGAGCTCAGGGGGGAGATGCCGCAGCATTGGTAACCCATTAAGGACTAGGTCCGAAAAAAGCTTTGTCTCCAGCGGCATCCAGGGTCGACCTCTGAGGAATGGGCCGAATGCTAGCTCTACGGCGCGGGTGAAGCTTTTGGCGTCGGACCCATGTACGGCGACCATCCGACCCAAACCACGGGAGAGACAGCGTATATAGGCGGTCGTGTTTCTTTCGAATGGAACGGGCATGGAGGCGTGGGGTAGAAGACTGATGTGGACGACCCAAACCTTGCTGGCGATTCCGGGGGCTGGTTTAACGAGGTCTGCGAGGCTTTCTTGCCTGTCCTCTGGTTCATGCCTCCTCTCGACAGGTGCCCTCGGCACCTTGATAGACTCGGTGGACTCAATCGACTGGACGACGGACAGCCTTTCTTCCCTCCACGCCCCCAGTTCTTTGCTAATCTGGCTGAGGTTCCTCTCGTAGCTTGCGAGTCTCCGTTCCACGGAGTCAATTGACCTCAAAGAAATGCTCAGGTTTCTAAAGGCCCCTTTTAACCCTGTTTCGATCTCGTCTCGCGCCTTCTCCAGACTGTCTTCCACAGAAGAAAGTCTTCCTGCTAGGCTGTCCACCAGGTCATCCAGGCTTTCCTTCAATTGGGCCATCCTCGCTTTGAGCTTCTCCAACTCATCAGCGTCGGATCTCACCTCCTCCCGTCTGTGGAAGCAGGCAAGATGGCCACATTCACAGCTAACGCTTGGCTGCGACGAGTCGTGTGCGAAGCCGACGCATGGGCATCTTAGGCTCTTGACATGTGGTTGGAGAAGAATATACCGGCATTCGCCTTTTGGTAGATCGGGCCTTGACTGCGGACTGCCCACGCCATCGTGCTGTGGGATCCCCTCCACTGTCGGTGGTTGGCCCGTCGACATTGGCGAAGCACTTCCGAGATTCTCCTTTGGGGTACTCTTTTCGGAGCTATCTTCATACAGGCCCAACCTCGTCGCAAAGTTGGTGACGATATCGTCGAAACAGAATTGCGCGAGCATGATGAGAACGAGTCTGGTGGTTACGCTTCCTGCGACAACATGTCCGACTAGCGCTCCCGTATCAGATTCCCGAACCCAGGCACCGCAATCTCCTCGAACGAGCTGCTCCTCGAACTCTGCTGTGTACAGCTGCGTAAATGTTTTCGTACCGGGGAGCTGGGTAAAGGGCTGGTTCTCGGAGAGCTTTCCTTTCACAAGCTGGCCATCGCGCCGGCGGAGAGTGACGGAACACACTCGGGGCTTCTGTCCAAGGTTCCATGTCGATGGTTTATCAAGCTGATACGCAGAAACCGGAGGAATGGGGTCGGGAGCTTCCAGGCGGACCAGGGCGTAATCGAGCTCAAGCGACAGCTGTGAGACGATGCCAATTCTCCTCAAGGGGTCCTGGCTCGTATTCTCCCCGCGGGTACATGTATCGGCGCTGTCGCTCTGAGCTGTGCTTTTTTCATCAGCAGAATGTTGTGTCCAGCTGGAGCCGGACATGGAATCAACATCAGCTGCGTCGCCTCGGTCTGATCTCCCCGCTTCCGGAGTAAGACTGCCCCGGCTTGTGGCGTCCATCATGAGCTCATCCTCATCATCAGATGACTCCAATCCACTTATCTGACATTCGTCGTCCTTATCATCACCGAGGCTGTCGTTATCCAAACTCCAGCCCGCCGCGGCATTGGACTCTGCGTTCTGTCTCCGTAGAGGGTGGGCGGCCGTGAGAAGGAAGTATTGGCGCCCAAACGACAAAAGCCCACCCGCAGTCGCCGACGGGCGCAGCTCTGGTTCGTCACCGCTGCCAGTCGACATGTATAAGAGGGTGCCTTCAGAGATTCGTCCTCCACGGGAGAATATGGATACGACGGACTCTCTATGCTGATCTCCAAACTGCCGAAGATGTTCAAACTCGGCAACCTGCGAGCAATGCCCAGTCTCGAACCCTGGCTGTGCGTCCAACATGTGGCTTTCCTTGACGATCTTAAGCGCCTCGAGCCTCGCAGGCTTGTCTTCGGAAATAAACATGATGGTGGGCTTGGTGCGCTGGGCCGCCCTCCCAATCATGAAAAGTGAAAAGTTGATGACGCTTTCCGAGTCCAGAAGCCGCTCGCTGTTATCCTTGATGCATGCAGCAAGCTTTGGGCCGATAATGTCGTTGAATTCCGTCCGAGCTCGGCCGACCGCCTCCCAGCATTCGACGCGACCCTTGAGAAGGTGTAATTTGAGGTGTCCGAGATGTCGCCCGGTCGATGCGGCAGCGTAGGGCCACTTTGAGCCTCGGGGCACCTCATCCGCCATGACGAGGGCAGTGAAGCCACCAGTGGAACGAGCCTTCATAGATTTGTTGGAGAGGGTACTAACAAGTGTCGACGACATCCCGAAGAGGCTCTTTTCCTCTGCGATTGAGAATCAAAGTCCCACCAGTTTGTGGGATGAACCTTTTCGCGGAGGGGAAAAAAAATAAAAAAATACCTCAGCTGCGCATTCACGCCGATTGTTCCCAGCCCCTTTCCGACGCAGCTTGGCACGCCACGGGCGTAACGCAGGGGCTGATTCTGCATATGAACCAACCAGGCCTCATCACCCCCCTGCACCGTGCAAAGAAGGGGGACATAGGTACTTACGTACCTCTTTGCTGCACACAGACCAGTTGATTACGGTCGCAACAGTCCGTCCTGTTCGCTGTGATTCAGAGCCTCTCCCAAAACTATTGAAGCAGGACCAAGATGGATACCAAACCCCCAGTCGCCCTCACAGACACGGTACCCAGCGAGGTACTGCGCAGCCTCTGCGCATACGACGACCAGCAGCAAGACTCATGTTCATACGCCGAGTACATCACAGCCAAGTGCCGCGAATTCCTCACCGATGGCGGCCGACACACCAACGCCAGGACATACTCCTGCATCTTGCTCCTAGCCGACGCAATCCGCGCCGGCAAACCCAAGGACGAAATCTCCCAGATGGCGCTAATCACCATATACGATGCGGAATTGATACCGCGAGGATGCGCCCTCCCTTCGGAAACGTCAATCGACCTCTGCGCAAGCCTCCTCACCATGGTCGACATTGGGGGACCGCCGCTGTCCTTCTCCGGACGGGGTCCGCTGTGCTGGACGGCCGGGACGCCGCTGCGAGCCTTTCTGGGCGACTACTTTGCCCCTGCCAAAGATTTGGATCCAGACGGTCAGCATATCGGCAAGGTGTTCAACGCCGTCAACCTCCGGCGCTTGGCGGGCATGAAGATCCAGTGGACGAGCAACTTGGCGAATCATCTGAGGTTGGCTGACGATGAGAAGACCGTCTTCATCTTCCATCATGCTTCGTTCCTCAAGGCGCAGCAGCGGTATTTCCCCCTTTCGTTACACATTTCCGTATGTTGGTGGCTGAATAATTAATTAGTACCAGGTTCCCTAAGACAGTTCTCCCAGCACTGCTAGCAGAGGAGACACTGCGCACTCTGGCTCTACTGTTCCCGCAAAATGATGCAAGGACCAAGAGCTGGATATTGACTCAGAGCACTTCCATCGACCCGGAGGTGTGTCGCTGCGGCTCGCTCCGTGCGCATAGTCGGAGATTTGACAAGTTTTCCGTGTGGCACGACCGCCTTGTCATCTTAAAACAGGCCTTTGATGAGGCTCGGCCGGAAACGATACCGCAGTGGTGGCGCGACAGGCGAGATCGGGTGCAGTGGTATACGTTCTGGGTGGCCATTTTGGTGCTGGGATTGACGGTTTTCTTTGGGCTGGTGCAGAGTGTCGAGGGGGTCATTCAGATAGTTGCAACATACCAAGCTATGAGGGGGTAGATGCCCGACTCCAAGTCTCAACACATCTCTCAGGCCGTCCAAACGAACATTGATTCGTCTCGTTGCTCATGCACGGTATGCATTCCTCACCTTCTTCTTTGTCCTTGCGGTCAGCTCCTTGGGTTGGGCGAGACGTATTTCGTAGCCCCAAGTAGGTGATCGAACATCACCAGTATACTCCACGAGGAAATGGTTATCGAGTGTCTACCAATGGTCTACCACACAGAACCGAGCTACCCCTAATCTTTCAACGGGATTCTCCCCGTCCATGCCTAGATAGAACAAAGAATTTCCTCAACTATCGAAGCATAATTAGCTTTTCCGCCAACCACCAAACCAAAAATCTCTTCCCTGGCCCCAGCCCCCGGGGTGGATCCCCGTCCCAGCAGAGTCCATATATGTTTCTCATCATTTCCAGCTAATTATATCATGCGACCCCTCCCTTTCTCGATGATATGATGGGGGAACTGAAATACCGCATAGGTAGGTTGTCAGTAAAAATATCCCAAAGCATAATTAATACTAAGAAAGCGTGATACTTACACTGGTACAGTTAGAGACGGCAGCCGTCCTTACAGCAGATGGAGTCGTATCGACCGAATCAGAGCCACAGGGCCCATCCGGACGATGACGGCCGTCACTCGGTTCAGCGGATTGAGGAAGAAATAATGGACGAGGCGCAGAACAAGCCAGCCAATCCAGCTAAGCTACAACGAGAACGAGGCGCGAGTTAGCTCAAGAACGGCAGGGGGGGGGGGGGGGGGGGGGGAGAGAAAAAAAAAAAAAAAAGAAACAAAAAAAAAAAAAGGGAGGGGGGGGGGGGGGGGTAGGGGGGGGCGGGGGGGGGCGGTGGGGGGGGGGGGGGGGGTGTTGTTGGGGGGGGGGGGGGGGGGGGGGGGGGGGGGGGGGGGGGGGGGGGGGGGGGGGGGGGGGGGGGGGGGGGGGGG
>JAPDFK010000057.1:0-178651 GCA_027569635.1 Lasiosphaeriaceae sp. G1095
GCTTTCAGACGGGTTCAGTTCCCCTCTCACCCTTTTTACCGCTGCGCGCGGGTCGCTACCGGAGGCAATTTCACGAAGATCCCTGCCCCGCGCCCGTGGAAGCTGCGCAAGGACGCCGCCTTTGTGTAACACTGGGACAACAGGTGTCGAATTCCCCGAGTTTCCCCCGGTGCTCCCCCCCCCCCCCCCCCCCAGCTGGACGGCACCGGCCCCATCGGGGTGGTTGACATGTTGTCCAACATCCTGTCCCGCCGCGTCCCCATCAAGAACTACTCACTTCTCTTCTTCGGCGGCCAAAAGAACTTCGGCTCGACGGGTTTCACTGTTGCTGTCATCAAGATGAACCTGCTGCCGCCTACCGTGACGCAGCCGAGCCCGGCCTTGATGCGCAAGCTGGGCCTGTCCATCCCCCCAATTGTGTTCCAGTACGAGACGATTGTCAAGAACAACAGCCTGTACAACACACTCAGCATCTTTGAGTAAACCTCCTCCCTCCCCACCCCCCTCCCCATTTTACGTTTTATACGTCAGACCTAGTAATAATTTACACCGCGTCTTCACAGTGTCTATATCGCCGGCCAGGTGCCCAAGAAGCTGCTGCTGACCTTCCCCGACGACAAGATAGACGGCCAACAAGCCGTTGCGGATAAGAAGGCAAAGTTCATCTACTCCGCGCTCGAGGCACATCCAGATGCCTACAAGATTGTGCCAGACAAGTCGGCCCGCTCGCGGATAAACGTCTGCTTCTGCGTTACCAAGGTAAGCAAAGCAAAGCAAAGCAAAGCAAAGCATTAACTAACCCCCCCAAATACATAAGAGATGACAGCAAAGCAAAGCACCGCATCTAACTTTCTTCCTTTGAGAACGGCAACGTCGATGAGTCTCATCAGGCTTTCCTCAAGGAGGCCACTAGCGTCGGTCTCACGGGGCTTAAGGGTCACCGTAGTGTTGGTGGTATTCGCGCCAGTTTGGTAGCTATCCCTCTGGAGGGAGCAGAGAAGCTTGCCAGATTCATCGAGGCCTTTGCCAAGGCTTAGTTGAAAGCAAGTGCTTCTCTCTCGTCCACGAATGTTTAATAGGATAGGCTACGAAGGACATTGGTTCAGTTGTTTGAAGGTAAATAAAGTGAAAAGGGGTACGTACGAGCATTATGGGATGGAAAAAAGGAAAGTATCCGGCCAGTAGGTGCATTGGTATATCTACATGCATAAGGGCACCACAGCATTGAAGAACCAAAACATTGAATAGGGGTTGAAAGGAGAGAAGAAAGGAAGCTTTGGTTTTGTTTTTATTTCATGTTTTCAACAACGCATTTTTTTGTATTGCATTAGCAACTCGTATGCTCACTCAGGGCCTGGTTCAACAACTGAGCTAAAGAAAACACTTGATTCAAGAAGTCATTGTATCGATCACGGGATTATCATCATATTATAGTACTAGCAAGTGCTTTGTCTAATTAAAAGGCAACTTCGAAGCTGTCTATAGACTGGCTGAATGGGGTATCCTCGTTAAAAATTAGCCATTACGAAAAGCCAATGTCTAGAACTAATTCACAGGTTTAAATAAATGAAGACTCAAAAATTCTTCCCCGTAAACGGACTCTGCACACTCGCAAACCCCTGGGGGCAAAGCCTCCCAAGCGCTGCACTCCCAGAGCGGATATAACAAACCTTGGCCGCAGCGCACGCATCACTCGTACAGTTCGGGCTCCGCACACTACTCTTCCCCTGGAAAGTATTAAACAGCGTAGCTAGTGTCCTGTTCTTTTCCATGGCCTCGGTAACGCGATGCCAGAAGGTACCGTTCAACGGCGCGCCTTCGGGCCAGTCCGCAGCAGGGCCGTAGGCGGCTCGCGTCGAGTACTCGAACTGGAACGTTGGACCTGTGCTGCCTGTCTCGTTGTTGTCAAGCTGGCTGAACGTGCTGACGTCGGCGTGGAAGGTGTATGCGTCAAAGACTTCCCAGGATCCCGTGTCGACTTCGTACATGCGGTAGCCAGAGTTCAAATTGGTCAGGGGCGTGATGGAGGGGCCTACCCAGGCGTTGGCGATGGCGTTTTCGGCGGTCTGGTGCGTGCCGTTGTTGGTGTAGTAGATGAAGGCTTGGTCTTCATGCGTATGCCCAAAGAAAATCCCAGCAATGACGTGTGGCGAGTACCGGTCGACAATCTGGTAGAGCATGTCGGACCCGCTCGGCATAGGATTTGAACCATCCCACCCGCTGAGGACATGACCAACAATCCAGACCCGCTCGCCGGCGTCTTCAGCCTTCTGCAGCTCCTGGACGAGGAACGAGAACATCCCCGAGAAGTCAGGGTCGGCCGCATGAAGAAACGAGTATTGGTTGTTTCGGTAGTAGAGGTCGGTGTTGAGCGTGATGATCCTCAGTCCAAGAGGATGCAGAACCGAGTACGCGGCATAGTGTAGCGCGGCCTCGGCCTGCGTGGCGTTGTCTATCCACCCGTAGTGCTCCCAAAGTTTGGAGACGTGTTCGTAGTTCCAGGAGAATTGTTGTCCTAACGGGCCGTTACTGTCAATAGCGTGGGCGACGTCCATATTGTCTGGGCTGGTGTCATGGTTCTAAAAAAAAAAGAGCCGGTCAGTTACAGTTTTGTGTTGTGATAGGGAGACTCATCCATACGCCTAGGGCGGCATATATCGGGCCACCGATATACGCTTTGAACATCTGCCATACGGAAACTTCTGTCAATTCTACGTAGGCCTGCGATCGCTGGTTTTGCGAGTCGTGAGCTACCAGATCCCCAGTGTACAGAGAAAAGGCCGGAGGCTCCTCCGACGAAGTTCCTGTCAGGGGCCCGATCGACTGGAGAGCCGCCAGAGCCAGGTATAAAGGTGAATCACACTTATAGTAGCCAAACAAAGGAGCAGGATAGGTGATTTCAGATGGCACGGCACCGGTTGGTGGGGCAGAGTATCTGCAGCACATACTTGACGTGCAATTGGCTTCTGAACCAGCCATGTACCTCGTGTCTAATGCATAAGAAGGTTATGGGTTAGCATTTAATGGGGGCTACGGCAGCCTTTGGAAGGGGATATCGGCTCTCACCCAAGTGGAGGTCTGATAAGTGCAACACCTTTACTCTCTTGCCACTTAAACGCGGTTGCTTCGGATTCGATGGTCGAGGCTTAGGGAACTTGACCTTCACAGGTACTACGAATGGCCAGGGGCAAAAGTCGGAGCTCAGAGAGGCACATATATACTGGCCGTCAAGACCAACAACGTCGGCATGGGCAAGGATTTGGGTCCAAGAGGCGCCGAAGTTGCTCGCTTCATATGTGTTCTTGCATACCGCATCTGCTTTATATTTGGTGACCCGGCACAGGAACACCATGGCATCGGGGAGGTGGGCAGGCGCGAGCTTAGCTATCATTTGGGCGATGGAAAGGGCGGCAACACATTTGGAACAGTTGCTGGACAGCCCCGTATTGTTGGCCTCAAGGATGCTAACGATCTCGACGAAGGCGGCCGACACCAGGGCGTCAGCGGTGGCATCTGTGAGGTTTGCCAGAGCCGAGGGAAACAAGACGGGATCCGTGCCACGAGTGGGGATTGTCTCGGGGTTAGTCAAGTTGAAGGGGAAGGTGATATTCAACACGGGATCAAAGATGGCTGGCTGAGGCTCGTTGGTGGGGCCTGGCTTGACTGGAAGGGTGAAAACAGTCAGTTTTATGAGATACGAGAGAGAGAGAGGGAGAGAGAGAGAGGGAGAGAGAGAGGGAGAGAGAGAGAGGGAGAGAGAGAGAGAGAAAGGCTGGCTGCATACCGTAGTAGCTTGAATACACGGACGTTGGAAAGGCAGCCGGGACGGTGAATGCACCGACAGAACCTGGAAATGTGAGGCTCTTCTGGGATGAAGGGCTTGAGGCTGTGGCCAGGGCAGCCACGAAGGCAATTGCCAGCAGGAGAAAGCCTCTCATTGCGCCCAGCCTGCCCAAGGTAGTGAGGGGGTGGATGAGGATCAGGGCCAGATGAGTGAGGATGAGTGAGGTGGGGGGAGAGAGAGGTTCAGAGGGAGACAAAATGTAACCGAAACTCGAGCAATTCGAAACGGGAAGGTGCACTTCGGGAGGCGGCTGCCTTGAGCACAAACAAGCACCTCAGTCAAGGAAACCTAGTCACCAACTCCCAGTATTGGATTTGGCCCAGGACAGGTTGCTTCGATTGGAAGCTTTCAGAAGCCATCAGTCGGCTACATACTGACTCTTCCAGGTCCAGAGCTGTGGTTTGTTTATTAGAAGCGAAGGAATGGGACGGTAGGTCGGTAGTATGCCGACCGACCCCTCACAGGGCTTTCACGGCAAAACTCAACAGCGCATGCTTCAGGTAATCACTTATGCGTCAGCCATAACTTTCAGGTTTACGGAGGTACAATACATAAAAGTTGAAACTTAGACCTGGTCTTGTTGAAAGAAGGGGCAACATGTGAGCTTTAGATTTGACTGTAGGGTGGTCCTACCGTCTAATAAGGTACGGGTCTGACGGGGGAGAAACCCCACAATCACCAGCAGTAAATTGAATACCTAGGTGGGTATTGTACATTCACGCCAAGGGACAAGACAATAGCCACCCGTGAATTAGTATTCAAGATTCTTGGAGCCTGAGGACCACCTGACTATAATAGATAGGTTCGTCCCAAAGCTCGAGCAACATATTTTAAACCTTCACTCCTTCACCGAACCCAACAAACATTCAAGAACCTTGATCCTGCTCTTTTACTTTGACTTGGATTCCCACGCAGCCACGCAGCATCCCCGCGCCATAACCTGGCCAGTATTACAGCGGTCGCCCGTCCATTGAACTCCACTAGCCAAACCTTGTCAGCACGTGACTACCCGAGGAAAGGCTGGCGAATAAAGCGCGGAGCCACTGTGGGGAATGACTTGTCAGCGCGTTCGGCTACAAGAGGAAAGCGCAGCCTCATTGCCAGCGCCAGCTACATCACGCCGCCGCCGCTGCCGCAGCTTCAGTGAATCTCGTCCACGACGAGGCCACGAGAAGGGAGGAGGCTTGCTTCTGGTTGGAGGCCAACTACCTGTATATTTCAGCCCACCAGCGACAGCGACAGCTGCACAGCGCTCTTTATCCGTGCATGCACACGCTGCGACCTTTGAACTCAATGCCCAGAGGAGCTTCTCGTCCGTCAACCAATTCCAAAAAACCACCACGGAAAGCTGGTGGTTCCAAAGCCAAGCAGCAAAAGGCCGCCCAGGACACCTTCTACGTTATCCGTGATATCATTGACGAGAGAACCGAAAACGGTCGACTGAAGTATCTCATAGACTGGGAAGGAACCAACCCTGAAACCGGCGAAGGTTACGAACCCACTTGGGTATGGTGTACTTTGCGCAGACGACTGCTTTGTTCGCCCTGCTGACTGTAAACCCTTTCTGTGTTAGGAACCCGCAAAGAACGCCAACCAGATCGCCATCGCCGACTGGGAGCGAGTAAAACGTCAGCGCCGGACCCAGAGTGCTAGCGTCGACGACGACGAGGATCCCAACGTCGGTCGGTCACGACCTGCGAAGAGGCAGAACAGCATTGCTAGTACAGACAAAGACCCGCGAAAGAAACGAAGACTCGCCGGCTCATCCCCCGCCAACGGCGACAACGATAGCGATCACGAAACTACGTTTGTGAAGTCCATCCCCGATCAACAGGGGACGCTCGTTCTTGATATTAAGGCTCCCGAGAACTTTGATGCCTCCGAGTACATCAATATCCCTCCTTCGCAGCCTTCGCAACCTTCGCAACCTTCGCAACCTTCGCAACCTTCGCAGCTCTCGCAGAATTTGCAAGAGGCCTTGCACAACGATTCTGCACACTCGACTCGAGAAAACGGTGGGGTCAGCCAGACGACTATCCCGGATTCGCAAGACATTTCCAACTCCTTGCGATTTGACCTAGTTCCCGCGGAACACTCTCTGCACCAAGATCAACCACTCGGAAGTTCGGTTGCTGCTGCAGTACCGGAAACATTGCCTGACAGCCAGAATTCTTTCGACCTCGCAGAGAAGGCTATCCACGAGAACCCCCGAGACGCTCCCCAGGCGGAGACACCCCCTGCTCAGGACGGTCTTGAGGATATCTACCGGGGCGCTACCCAAGAGCCAACCCAAGAAACCTTTCCTCTGGTTTCTCCCCAGGAAGACGACACTTCTGTTGGACGCATTTCTCATTCTATTGGAGGCATTACTCGTCCTGTTCAAGGCGTCCTTCAAGATCACGATCGTCAAACCCCACATTCTCAAGAGAATCTCCCAGAGGACCTCCCCGAGGCCGCTCTTCAATCTCTCGAGGAAAATAGTTCGTGGGAGCCAGCAAAAGGATCCCTGTCTGTTCACACCCAAGACCTGTCGGGTTCTTCTGGTCCGGATATATCTTCCCGGCAACCGGAATTGCGTCAAGACCTGGGCCGTCTATTCGGCCTCTTTGAGGGGCAACGAGCCTTTTCAGCGCAAGACTCGAGGAATATCTTTCCCGATTCCGGAACTGCCAACTCACATCAATCGGGGTTTCTCACACAGCCCGAATTCCCTCTTGACCACCCACTCGAGGAGAGCTCACCTGCGACGAAGGGGGAACCTGTTTTGAGCAGTGGAAGCTTGCTGCAAGAAGAGCAAAGTCACAGATTCGGCAGCCAATTAAGTAACGGCACCCCCTCGCAAGATACGTTGCGAAAAGAGACGGCGTCGCCTCCGCCGTCGCATTTTGCTCAAGTCGTTCCACCTCTAAGCAACAATCCGAGTGAGATTCTCACTCAAAACCACCAAGGCATCGATATCGACGAGATCATCCCAGATACTGTACAAAAGCAGGTCAGGGAGGAAACCTTTGCCCACGAATTGAGCCAGGCTCTCAGTGACTTGGCCGATAAGACCAACCCATCGTCGGCCTTGCGAGCGGGTGACAGCTCTTCCCAACTGTCACGCCACAAGCTCTCGCCTTTGAAAACGCGCGGCAAGCTGACGTCTTCTCGGCCCAGTGCATCAGGAACAGCAAGCATGGATAATTCATCGGCAGATGGAACACCACACCGGTCCGCGGTCGAGGAACTTAGGATGATGAAAGGCTCTCTGTTCGCGCGAGCGAAACGGGAGCCCACGCCTCCTAGTCCGACGGGATTCTCAGGCCCATGGAAGGATGCGCAAAGTGCTGCTCTCCGGAATATCGATACCGGCGCCGGGCACTCGGCAATAGCTTACAGAGAAGCATCCATCTCTGCTGTGGAAGAAATCAAGCGAGCGATAGGCCTGAACAATCTATCAGCTGAACCCTCGACCTCCAGATTGAGTATGACCCCCGATCACCATGACTCGGTTGGCAGACAAGGCCTGGGATTGGAACCCGTGCCGACAACCGTGGCCCCGTCTGATCTATCCATGTCCTTCAATCACGTTCCCACTCCGGATGTTGCTCTGCCCTCTGGAGAGCTGCATACCCTACTTGGTGCTACAGTGGATCCTACGGCAACAGTGTTTACAAACACTGAGGATGTGATTGACGACGAGCTAGATGACGGCCAGCCGACGTCTTTGAACCACAACGAGTTCAGCGAGTTTATTGTCACTTTACCCATGGCCTCGAACACGAGGGCGAATTATCGCAACATTATCAGAGAGAACAAAGCCACAATGTACGAATTCGGCGCTTTGTTCGAGACAAGGGGGTCGCTGCCGAGCGACGAATTGGTCGCGAAGATGGACCTCATCTTCCAGCGCCTTCTGGATCTCTGCGATCTGCCACCTTCCGCTTCCGCGATGGGTCCGCGGGGTATGATGAAGCATGCCACCGGCACGAACCCCAAGTTCTTGTTCGTGCACGAGTTTTTGAAAGGGCTCGACGATCTGAACAGTCGAGTATTGATTCTATCACAACCCGGTCAAGTTTTCCAGTATCTCGAGGCAGTCGTATCTGAGTCGGGATTCAGGTATACCGTGCTTGGTCGAGATGATGAATCGATTGGCCAAGCTGTGGACGGTTTAACCGTGATCTTAGCTTTGTCTGACCAGGATTTGACAGGTATCAATGGAGGTGTTGACATGGTGGTGGCTTTCGATCACACTGCAAGGCCCGTTGAATTGCCCCCGACTTTGACCTATGAAGACATGTCGGCCCCTATTATTTTGTCACTGGTAAATACCTACTCCCTCGAGCACATCGATGTCCTACTGGGGCCCGAGGTAGAAGGCTTGGAGCGGAAGAATGCATTGAATATGGCGACTGGCAGTACCCAAATTCAAAAGTGTCTCAAGAACCCCGAGCCAGGCTACTATGAGCCACACCAGGCGGCCGAGATATTTGCCAATTTCTTGCGAAATCCGGATAGTGGCCTTAAATGGGAACCTCTAACTATCCCCGACGACGTCCTGGATGTCTGGCAGAGCTCACAGAGTCGCACGCATGAGTCCCAAAGCGAGATTTTTCATGACTTAAACGGCTTGACCAGTCGGAAACGTCCAAACGTGAGCCTTCCAGACCAGTGCGCCGAAATTTGACTGACTTGTTTCCAGGATGATGCCGAAGAAGTGGCTCTAAAGCGCCCGAGAATTTTGGATGCTTCGCAACCCTTGCGGAATGAGACATTGATACCGATGAGCAGCTTGTTGGAGAGCATTCTTTCCGATCAATCGTCTCCAGGCAAGAGCCGCAGTCAATCGATTGAGGTGTCGGTCGAAAAGCTCGAGAGCATGGCTGCAAAGGTAAGAAGCACCGTCTCTGCATTGCATTTTCGCTCTTGGCTAAAGATGTTTGGCTAGATTAATGGACTAGAAAATCTCTTGCAAGTACAAGACAGCGCCGAGGCCAAGTACCAAGGCTATTTGAAGAAACTCGAAGCCGAATTGCAGTCACAAAAGAAGTTTGTCCGGGAACTCCAGCCAAAGTACATGGATGCTCTTAAGGACCGAGGGACGTATGAGGTGGAGTGCGAGAAGGCCATTGAGGAGGCAAGCGCAGCGAAGCAGAGTCTCGAGGCGAAGACGTCAGAAGTGAAGTCTTTGAAGGATCATATTCGAGATATGGAAACCAAACTCACCGACTCCAACGCCGCTCTTGCAAACTCAGCCAACCCGGAGGCTGCAGAACTTGGCACGGCCCGGAAGGAGCGTGACGAGGCCCGAGCCCAGGCTAAGAGTCTGGAAAAGAAACTGTCCAATGCAGAAAGCGACCTGGGGTATCTTCGTGTTGCATACCAAGATGCGTCAAACGCTCACGCAGTGCTCAAGGTCGAAAATGAGGAGCTCAAAGCAAGGTTGGACGACTCAGAGAAGAAGGCAAGCGATAATCTCTTGAAAATCCGCCAGATCAACGCCCAAATGGAGACCGAAGCCATCAACAAGAGAATGGATGAGTTGATGGCCATCACCCGTGAGCGGGAGCGAGAGCTCGATCGCGCCAGGGATGAACTGCGGCACCTGAAATCTGGGCGCCGCGAGACTAGGCAGGCTAGTGTCCCCCGTAGTCCGCGGACCGGCGTCATGAGTCCCCGGCCCAGTCGCACTGTGGTGACCAGCTCTGGGAGTAGAGGCACGAGCCCTGCGCCGTTTGACGGCAACCCTGCAGCCGTCGGCAGCACGGGCGTCGCGGGCATGACCTACTTTTCTCAACCATCTGGAAACGGCGGTAGGTGGGGAGCTCACCTTCGTGAATAGAATCCAGAGGGTGGTGCTATCTCATCACCGCTGAGACCGGACTCGAAAAATGGGCAGAAGAAGAGGGGAACGAAGAAGTCAGCAACGAGTTCATGAGTTGAGTGTGTAAACGACGAGAGAGGATACCACAGCAGCCGGCTGGGAAAGAGACATAACGCAACGCAGGGCACGAGTGCTGCATGAACATATCATACCCTATACTTGGGCGTCAGGAGAAAAATAACTGAGACTCATTTGCATTCTTGGGAAGGGGGGAGCGCATGGTTCTTTTTGGGGGATTAAGCGAGCCAAAGGAAAGGTTGGCGGGCGTATATTTTTTGTTTTGTTTTTGTGTTGTACATTTATCATCATTAGACAGAACACAGCTCCAGTAACGTGGAGAGAGTTCTACTTGCCTACCTTGCCTACTAGGGCCCCTATGGCTTACCTGGGAAGGATAAGATATGATGAATGCAGACGGTTGTATTTACCTTGGTTGCATTAACTGAATCAATGGACTGCGTGATATGGCAAGTGAGGGAGAGATTACGGGGAAAGCATGATATATAAATATGTCGTAGTGTAAAACTTGATCAGAAAAGAGATCATGGGACGACCATGTTCAAAATTTAGACCTCCAACATCATGAATATATGTCTACTTACACCACAAGCGAAATTTTTTTTACCTATAAAGCTCTCACATACAACACCCCAAGATCTCAAATCTCCTTATCAGTATTCAGTCCGTTTAGTATAATTGAGCCCTGGCGTCTCTCTCCCGTTTAAGTCTAGTGAACAACATGTACAGATTTGTGCCTCTTTGGGAGAAAGAATGACTGCATTCCCCTATCCAGGACTTTGTTTTGGTATGTCACGACCCCCCCTCCTTTCTTTCACCCCCCATCCAATCGTATAAAAACGTAATTAACTGAGCTTGGAAAGATGCCAGAGTAGTCGACTGGTGTTCTTTTACGAGGGGGAGGGTCGAGTATTCCCTTTGTTTGCTAGCCCATATTAGTTGCTCCTCCCTTTCAGTTGGCGGCCTCCTCGGGGTACAGGTCCTCCTTGAGCACGATGCCGAGCTCCTCACGAAGGGGCTTCAGCTCGGCGAGGTACTGCTCGTACTGGCCCTTGTTCTCGACCTTGGCCTTGATGCCTGTGGAGGGGGGGAGGTGGTTAGCTTTCCCTTCCTTTTTCGTTCAAGTTAGGGACTGAGCTGGCTGAGCTTACCCTCGAAGATCCGGACGGCAGTCGGGAAATCGTTGACTCTTCGTGCGGCCTTGAGAGCGGCGCTGAGGACGCTGGGAGAGGGGACCAAATCGTAGGCGAAGGCGTTGTTCAGGTTGCGCTGTTTTGGTATTATTGTCAGACCACCTTTTTGTTGGATGCGCTTTTTTTTTTCTTAAGCAGAAAAAGAGCCTTACCTGGAGCTCAAAGACATCCTGGACACCGTCAAATTCCTTCTCGTACCTGTCCCAAAGCAATTGTGTGTCAGGAAATATTATCTTGATAGATGAAGTGGTACGTTTGTGTCGTGCTGTTGGGCTGACGGTTGCGAGGGTCATGCTCAGACAACACACGCGCCCTCTCCGAGGAGGAGGATCCCCTTGTTCATACAACGGCAGAGCTGCTAGCTAGCAAGCATGGAGCTTGGCCCATTACATAGCAAGCTTTGCCATCATCCTCTGGAGCTTTTTTTTCTTCTTTTCTTTCTCTTTCTCTGTCGATCTCTCTCACTCAACTCACCGGGCCGAAAACTCCTCAAAGGTCTCCTCCTGGTGCTCGGAGCGCACGCGGGTGGTTGTGCTGAAGTTGCTGTTGGTGGCGGCCAGCAGGCTGGGGACGACGAGGCCGACACGGGCAGCCAGGGGCTGGGGGCGAGCGATGACGATGTTGGCGCGGAAGAAGGTGCTGGAGGGGCCGCGAGCGGCGCGCAACAGAGAGGTCGACATTTGCGAGGGAGGAGTGGGGAGTTAAAGAAAACAAAGAGAGCTCCGAGCTGCAAGGACGGAGGGAGGTGGCAATTGGCGGGGAGCTCGACGTGGATAGGGCTGTCCCGGGAGACAATTGATTCGGATGCGGTTTTGCAAAGAGCTGCTTGGGTCGGGTTGGTGGTGTGGTGCTGTCGTCGATTCCAGGGAACTGTCGGATATTGGCATCGAACCATTCTCTTCCTCGCTCGGCTATGCTCGTTTTTTCGCTTAGTTGCCTAGCCTCTCTCCCCGTCGGTCCCCAAAGCCCCTTGCATAACTCAGCTTCCCAATGGATTGGCGTGCATTGGAAAACTACTCCACTTGTCATCTGTGGCAGCACCAATCATTGAGGGCCAGATGTGGCTTGACCTTTGTGGCACCTGCTTAAGCTCCAGATTCGAAACAGACCATCGAGAGCTTTGTCTTCAGTTGTGGAGATAAATGATGATATCGCAGCGCCCATAAGACGAAAGGATGGATATTCTATCCGCGCAGAGTCCATGTATGACTGGGAGATATGGGTTAGCACTTGAGCCCCCTATTCCTAATCCCTATCTCTGTCGTCGTTTATGTCTTCCAATTGAGCTGCTATCCATTGTTGCCCCTGGCTGGCAGTTCAAGCAATTGGATGATCCTAGTGTGATTGGAACCCATTGAACCTATGTCAGCCTCGAAAAACTTTGACGACACAGGCCGTATATGGGTTTCGAGATCAGGTAAATCTCATGGCTCTTGTGTCATCGGGTCTGGGGTGTCCGAATCCAGCTTTCTGGTGGAGTTGGTTAGAGCTTCAGCAACGCAACAACGGCGCCGAAAAAGGTCCAGCGGAGCCATCAGCCCTTTCAGATCGACAGTCTAACTACTGTTTGACAGTTTTGGCAGTTTTGACGGTTGAGTGAGTAGTTGGATAGGTGTACTGTTAGTAACTATGTACCTATGTCTAGTTAGATGTTACCTACACCACTGCCGGGGAAATAGACGTTAGCTTGTGAATTGGTGCCAGGGTTAGCAGCCAGGGTTAGCAGCCACAGTGGAGTTTGTTCCTTTCCATACGATTCCAGAGAGATGTGACTTCCAACGAGATTTTCAATCACCTTAAGCCACCACGTCACTTTTTCTCGCTTCTCTTTCATAAGAAATGGCGTCCTTATCCTGCTTCTACTCCCTAGTAAATTGTAAGAAATCCCTTGACTGTGGCGTCCTCGCTTGGCTTGGATGTATCGCACTAACGTCTATTTCCCCGGCTGAGGTGTATGTTGCCGTTCGTTGCTGGCTGGCTGGCGGACTGGGCCTGGTTCCCTTGTCATGACCCTGGGGACTCCAAACCGCTACCAAGCAAGGTATGTAGGTAATAAGCGGCCCGCAAAAGGAGAGCGACTCGGTCAAATTCAATTCCTTAGAGTCCAGTTGCGTAGCGAGTCTCGAATCTGCATGTTGGCGACGGGTAAACCTGGATCGGGGATTCAAATTTCAGATCGTATACATAGCACGGTTCGTTGCGTGTTCAGGCGCCCTGTCCCGAGGCTCAGGGTTCGGTCGTGGTACAATGAATGCAAAGACCTCATTGGCCAACAAAATTTTGGCGAACATCACATGCAGGAACCTGGAAATGAGGACCCAGTCAAACCAGTGTCGATTGAGGCTAGCCGGCTGTGGCTTCCCCTTTTGAGGATCCTTACCTGGGGATGAGGGAGACTGCCTTCAAAAATAATTTGGTTCCTGGCCTCAACTTCCCGAACCATCACCACAGCGAACTTTCAACCTTGGCGCGTGTCCCAAGGTCATATCTTAGCCGCGCCTCCTTGGGCTTTGCCTTCTACTGTTCTTCTCTTCTCTTCTCGTCGCTCATTCTGACTTTGTTCCCGCTTCCCTTCCTTTGGTGGCTGAATCATCGCCTTCGCCTCCGAATCCGCGGGTTCCCCATCTGACGCGCCGATCCGAGTGCAAATAAAAAATATTCCGCCACGACAACATTAGAGTCTGAGGCGTGCGTCGCATTCTTATCCTTTCCCGCGGCCATCTCCCGCTGATCCATTGGCTTCATAGGCTCCAGTCTTCTCTACCTTGACTTCCAAACGAAACCGCGATCCCGATTTTCTTTTCTTCACCCGACAATGGCGTCCCTATTGTCGGCCTCGCTGTTCGAACAGTTCCCCATCCTGAGCAAAATCCCGGTCCCCACACTCGACCGGCCCTTTGGCGTCCATCTATGGCCCATCTTCAGCAAGGGCTTCGAGCTCGTTGTCGGCTATCCTGCCGAGGACTTCAGGTTCCAGCCGGGCGTGACGCCCATGTCCACGATAAAAGAGACAAGCATTTTTATCGCCGTATACTACGCCTTGATCTTTGGCGGCCGCGAGCTGATGCGCGATCGCCAGCCTTTCAAGCTGCAGAAGCTGTTCCTGATTCACAACTTTTACTTGACTGCCATCAGTGCAATCCTGCTCGCGCTTTTCGTTGAGGAGCTGTTGCCGACGGTTGTCCGTAAGGGCATTTTTTATGCCATCTGCGACAGAAACGGCGGTTGGACCCAGCCCCTGGTTGTCCTGTACTATGTTTGTCGCACCCTGCTGTGCTGTCGACATGGGTCGCACATCGCTGACACTGTCTTAGTTGAACTACCTGACCAAGTACCTCGAGCTTCTGGATACCTGCTTTTTGTTCGCCAAGAAGAAGCCTTTGAGTACGCAGTGGCCGTAGAATCTATGCCCACATGATCAGAGTAACTTGCTAACTTTGCCTACCTAGCCTTCCTGCACTGCTACCACCACGGCGCGACTGCCCTTCTCTGCTATACTCAGCTAATTGGTTCGACCTCGGTATCATGGGTTGTCATTACCCTCAACCTGATGGTGCACGTGGTTATGTACTGGTACTACTTCCAGAGCGCCCGTGGCATTAAGATCTGGTGGAAGGAGTGGATCACTCGTCTGCAGATCACCCAGTTTGTCATCGACCTCGGTATGCGCCCATGTGTCATCCCGTTCAGGATTTTATGCTGACAGCGTATACAGGCTTCGTCTACTTCGCTTCGTACACATACTTTACCTCGACATACTTCAAGTGGATGCCCAATGCCGGACAGTGCGCTGGCGAGGAGTTCGCTGCGATCTCGGGTCTCGTCATTCTGAGCTCTTACCTCGTCCTCTTCATCTCGTTCTACTTCGCCACGTATAAGGACGGAAAGCGACCCAGCGGCCGCAAGGCTGTCCGCAGGATGAGCCAGGCTCCGCTCCCGGACGCCCACACGATGCTCCATGCGAAGCCCCACACGAATGGTGCAAATGGCAGTGCCAAGTCGACTGGCACCAAGAGCAACGGCTCTGTTCGATCGCGGAAGGCTTAAACTAGCGCTACGGAACGGGCCATGCAGACGAGCCGCTTCAAGAAACGCTGCAGATACAGCGTGTGCTTTGGTCTTGGGGCTTGACCCAAATTATCTGCGCACGCTAATAAAGTGCCAGAGGGCGGGTTCGGGGGTCGAAGGCAGAGATTCGTGTCGCGCGCCTAGAACGATCAACCAGGATTTCTCTCGACGCTGTACGAATGGCATCTCGATATTCATTTATGGGAGTTAATGCGGGGAAAATAAACACTGCGACGATGGCTCGGAGCTTCTCATGACGACGTATGAGCAGTTACGAGGGGGGGGGGTCGGTGGCGATATGGTGCCAAGCAAAGGCGATGGGTTCGTCTTTTGACGACGGCTACAAAAATAGTATGCAATGAGACTTCTGGGTTTGCGCAATCATGGGCGGCATTATGGAGTCCCCAACCAGGGCCAGGGGGGTGGCAGGTCGGTTGGGTGTGACCCAATATCGCCGGGCGGGTTGTCAAAGTCGATTCACCTCTACACATCCTTCACTTTTCTTTTTCCTTCGTTGTGTCATAATATATATGTTATCTCTTTACCCTGGGTCCGAGTTCTGCCTTGAACACGCTGGGCACAAGCTCTTAGAAAGTCTTAATATTATTTGCGTTGAACTGGAGAAAGCGCTACGATGGGTTTGGTACGACTGTTATTCTCCCTCCCCAACAAAAGCCGGAATGAAGTAGACATGGACCTGTCTCGTCAAGGTTTTGTTGGCAAGTTCCATGCATCACCACATGGTTATTACAAGACAGCAAGCTTGTGCTTGTCCTTTAATGGATCTTTGTCATGTCTATGACGTGTATGGTAGTTCCAGATCTTGTGATGGAGCGCCTGCTTTCAAGGCTGCCTGCCGGCTTCTTAAATTTGAAATGGCATTACACTATGTTTCTTTTCTTTCACACCACGCCCTCTCTATTCAGCTTCTTTAAACTTATACTAGTCTTAGGTGCTGTTCTGTTCTTAGCTTCTATATATTACTTTCATAGAATCCCCCCCCCCCCTCTCTCCCCTTCACGTTATATACTCTTTTCATCTTAGATATATGTACAAGATTTACCGAGTAGTGAGAAGAAAAAGGAACGTAGAACACCAATGAGAGGCAGCAACCTCTGCTCTCTTTAGCTCGGCGCAGTCCACCCCCCGACACGCTGTCTTGACTCGTGGTAGTATTCTAGTTGGCTGGTGTAGTTATCACCGAGGCGGGAAGAGATACAAACCTTGAGCGAGAAAAGAAGAAGAAAAAAGGGGAAGGAAGTAAGTGAGTAAAAAAATATCAGTTTCAAGTTCTTTAGCTACGACTCGTTTCGATCGAGTGACCTCCAGGTTATGAGCCCGGCGCGCTTCCACTCCGCCACGTAGGTGCTGTTCTCTGCATCTCTCTGTTGAGCGACGTTGATTTTGATGAATGATGTGAGTCACAAACGAGTAGATAGAGTGTGAATAAATACGGAAACTGAATATTTGTTCAGAGTTTTTCCTTCTCTCGGGTAGGGCAAGTAGTGCAACATCCTCTATCTGAGCCTCGATGAGCGGAGACTGGTTCTAGCCAGATATGTCTGAGTGATGTGACAAAAGTAAGGAAAAATTACTAAGACTTATGAAGCCCTCTGTTATGCTATAAAGTATAAAATTTTCTTTCCCTCTTGTGCACACTCACTGAATCCCATTCCTGACTAAGATAGATGAAAAGAAGCAACTAACTAACACCACTTCTCAGTGAATCAAAATGAAGTTGAGGATAGTGAGCTTACCCGACCATGACTAAAACAAGCCGCCTCTGTCTCTGTCTCTCTCAATGCGTCTGACTGAGTTATGGTATGCTTGAAATAAATTCCCACAGTTCTAGGAGAGGGAGCAACCCCAAAGCCCGAGCCGGCCTCCCAGCCGGACAGACAGCCGGGTCAGGTCGCTTTCCGGGTAGGGTAGAGACAAACTCGACCCGCTCAGCGCCGAGACGACCCCGAAACCGGCTAGAAAAGTAGGCAAGTAGGTCGCCGGTGAGCCGAGCAGATGAGTGGATCAACAATTGTACGGACCACAGACCGTCACAGCTCACCCCCCCCGTCTCACCCGTTGAGAGGCCATAGCTTTCAATCCGGAGGAGAGGTTAGGTGAGTTAGGTAGTAAGTAGTTAGGTAGTTAGGTAGCCCAGCCTTCTGGGCGGTTTAGAGAAGACGGCACAGGCTCACCTCACTCACTTACTCACTCACGCTACTTCCTTCTCCTCTCACTCGCTCTCTGGCTCTCTGCTTCCTTCCCAAAGTTAGAATCGTTTTCTCGTTCTTTTGCGCTAGCTGCTCTTAGACATATATCCAAGTTAGGTTCCGTTGGTTTGTGAAGCTAGATGCTAGGTGTTCCGCATCCTATTTCTGTATCATGACCAGGGGCATTCAACAGTTTTCTCGTTCGCATAGTGAACTTGTCCGGGCCTATGCTGCTTTGGTTTATTATCCTTCGGGATGCATCTACCTCCACCGAGAGACCAGGTCACTGATCATGACAGTTCTCCCATTCCACCAAACCGCAATCACCAACCATGTCTCCCCATGATCAACCATCACCAATGGAGGCCGGGGCTGGCGGCCAAGTCTTTAATGCCTCGGCTCACTCAAGTTCAGAAGCGAAAGTCGGGATTCCGGTCCCTGGGCCCTGGCGAGATAAGGCAGTTTTTTCTTCTTTTCCTTGCCCATTATTTGGCCCGACTTAGTGAATGACTTGTCCTTTACAAATCTTAGCATGAACTTTGATAGTGGTATAGGGTGGGCTACATAGCTTCTAGCCTCAGCCACCTCCCGATGACGATCGAGTATGTGCTGTCTGGGGCGGCGAAGGCGGGGGGGGGGGGGGGGTGGGGGTGGTTCATCCATCCCGATTACCCCTTCCCATAGGTTTCATGGCCACTATCATAAAACCCTACTGTGCTATACCCCTATATGTTTCGAGAGCTCTCTCTCTTCCGCGTCCCCCGTCTCTCCGCTTACTAGACGCCACATATACAGTGTGAGTTTCGTGGGTCCAGCCCAGAGGACGGGATATGCATATTTCGGCAGGTGATAAGCATTATGATGCACAGTATCAAAGGAACGCCAATGCGGACTTGTTCGTCCTTTTGGTGGACCCTGGCTTTTCTTACGATTGGTGCTTTGAAGCCACGCAGCAGCAGCAGGCAGCTTGTCAGAACAGCACGGGCCGGGAAGGGGGCGTGGGGCGCGGGGCGTCGTCATTCTCAACTGGCACGGTACGAAAGAGGTAAAAAGTAAGATGGGTATGTACTGTGTAAGGTTATCGGTCAGTTGTCGCATCGCAGGACGAACCCACCCCCAAGAGAGAGAGAGACAGGTGATGCGTGAGTGCGGCGGGTATGTGATGCGTTGATGCGCAGCTGGGGAGCTTGCTCCTCCGCTCCTGCACTCCAGACTTCGGCAACACCCAGCCCCCGGTCAAGGAGGAATAAGCTCGGGCAAGCCTTGAAGGTAAAGGGAGGTAAGCTAAGCAGCCAGCAAACATCGAATGGGGCCAACTCTCTATATTACTAGGTAGACAGGTTAAAAGTTGGGGGGGGGGGGGGACACAGGCGAGGGAGCCGAGTTACTCAGCCTTCTTCCCATAGGGGGGGAGGATCTTCTCGGAGTAATTCAGAGAAGATCTCAAGTCCCGCGGGTTCGGTTGACGTTTTGGGAAGGAAATAAGTCAGGCCGCAGGTTAAGGACAGATAGCCTGAGAGGTTGCTTACATACCTTACCCCCAACAGCCACCAAATGCGAGCAAGCAATCGGAAAAAGAAGATGCTGACTGGCTCGGTCATGACCATAAAGCAAAACCTGTACGACCATGGTGATGTGTCTATCAATCGCACTTCGCACAGTCCTTTTCGAGTTAGAATCGCCGAGCCTGTGTGTGCTACCGGAGAGACGGGAGAGAGAGCTGGGGGATCCTTCAAGGTTGCCTGGAGTTAAAGTTGGTCGTCATTGGAATATTATATTCTGCTTTTCTGACTTACACACACACACACCTTCTCTACAAGTTGGTGTCTGTCGTACGACCCACCAATCACACTCGGCCAGCCACCCAATCCAGTAGGTGGAGATGACCCGACACACACACACTTTCTCACTGCATTTCTGTGCATGTCTTGCCCCCAGTGAAACCCCTTTTTGCTTAATGTACCTGCATCATCTAGTGAAAAAGATGCTGCTGCAACAACGGGCGCCGGCATATGGGAAGCGAGGCTCTCAATATTTATCATTGAAGATGAAATTAAAAACCAAAACAAACATTAAAAGAAAATACAGCGTTAATCACATTGAACAAATGGTTGCAATCTATCTTGACGGAGTGGAAGCTTGGTATCTCTGATTCCTCGCGCAGCCCTTTCGACGACGACTCAAAGGATTTAAACAATTCGCTAATGACCTCCCCCCTCCTCCTCGCTCGTACTCCATGGACACGCCGCAGCCAAACCTCACATCTCATCTCACCCCCTCCCCCTCCATCCCCAACAACTTTATTCAATCCATCTCTTTCATCATATTATTTCATTCAAGCAGCCGCCTTCTTTTCATCACATCAAGGTAAGGATCATCCCATCCCCCATCCCCAAGCTAGCTAGAATAGTATAGCCAGCTAGTCTGATGCCATACTGTAACCGGGATACCCCCCTCCCCTCTCAACAAGGGGGACCTCCCTCCCCCTTTCGAAACATCCACCACCCCCCCCCCCCCCCCTATTTCGCCCAGGGGGGCCATCCTGCGGTGCTGCATGCACACTGAACAAGCAACCAACCCCATGCCATTGCGAATTGCGAATTGTGAATTTACGAAACATACAGATTCCCAATACCCTTTTCCTCGTGGATCCCCGCAAACGGGCAAAAACAAAAAAAAAAAGTCTGTGCAACGGCTAGGTTTCAAGTTTTTCTTTTTCTTGGGTAGGTACTGTATAGAGTAGGTTTCGCGTCTTGGGCTTGAGAGCTTCATGGGAAGATCCTTGAAGAAACGGAAGATCGTCATCTGCATATCAAGAAACACTTACGAAGTACGGGGCCGAAACAGAAACAAATCGATTGAGTCAGTGACTGTGTGAAGATTTTCGAAAACACCGAACACCTCCCCCCCAATGTTTCGGTATAATGATCGTTATCGGCACGGTGCAATTTACACACACAGTGAACAAGGCGAAGATAATTGTTTGTTTGTTTTGAAGCAATTGGAATTTCATGATATTGCTGGACTTGCTTGCTTTGCAACGCCTGGTGTGTCTGTGTGTCTGTCTGTCTGTCTTGGTATCATAGTCATTAGTAAAAAGAGAAAGTATCCGCCAAATCCAGTACCCAAACCCAAAAAGGAAACATCATTGTGTGTATAAGGAGGGTCCTGTTATCTCCCCCCCCCCCCCCCCCCCCAAGGCCTCGTCATGACTTAGTATGTGTAGAAGCCCCTGCAACTATTCCTCCTTCATGTGTATACCAAAACTCCATGCATGCAATTAGTGTGTTGTGTCGATCGAAATGAAAAATCACGCTTCAAATGAACTTCCCCCCCAGCTTAACGCTCTTCCTTCTTGATGCGAGCCCGCTGAGGATCCCCCTCTTCTGGCTTGGAGACACGGGAGAGACCAATTGGTCTTGTTGTTTTGCCGTCGGCTCCATCATGATGGCATTCTTCTTTACTGCCCTAAGGATGTCGTTGTATGTGATTGGTGTTTGAGGGGTCTTGGGCTGTGATTGCTGTGGCTGCTCCACCGACGCGTCCTCCCCTGCAGATGCGGGCTTGGGGGGCGCCAGATTGCTCGTGTTGAGAGGCGCCGGCACAGCAGCGGTGAATGAAAACCTCGAAGGGCTCGGCACAAAAAAATCCCGCGGTTGCGCCGACACCGGTGAAACATTGCTGTTGTTTCCCATTGCCGGACGGCTCCTTTTCCTCGCCAGACTGAAAGTTCTTGTGACACCCTTCAGGAGCTGTGTTGGGGTCCGAGGTGCCTTGACGGGGCTGCTGGTATTGCCGGCCTCCTCTTCTGGGCCATTGCCATTGCCATTGCCATTGGCGGCCCTGCTGGGAACTTCGAGCGAGTATGTGCTGCCGTTGGCGAACGGGTCGATGTTGAGGAAGGGGGGCTTTTTCTTAGCTATCATATTTGATAGCAAGCTGCTCTTCCTCTCGGCTGGCGGCTGAACTGGCGAAGAGACGGAGCTCGCAGGCGTGACTGGCCGATCTGCTATGGATGACACCGTGCTCGATCGGGTCCTCGCCGAATTGGGGGACATGGACCTCCTCCGTAGTTCGCTAAGGTCGACGATCAAGGGCTTCCCAGAAAACACAACAGACACCACGCGGGCGGTGTCCTCGTGGCTGGTCCTGCGAGTCGGTGAGGTTGGGTCCTCGTTGCTGGAGTCGTAGTCATAGTCTGAGAAGTCGTCGGCGTCCGAAGAGGCATCCTCTTCAGACGACAGGTAGACGTCAAGAGGTGTCGCCTGGCCTGGCTGTGTGGTCTCGATAGAACCACCTAGCTTCAGTCCTAGGTTGTCCACCAGCCGTGATGCTCTGAGCGCACTCTTCTGTGGCAACGCTGGAGCCTCGACAGTCGGCCGGACCCTCTTAGGGCTCGGAGCCATTGTTGTTTGGTCGTCCATGTCGTAGAAGTCGTGGAAAATGGGTTCGCTGAAGCTGGGAGAAGACGAGTAAACACGCTGGGGCTGTTCGCTGAGCACCTTTGTATTTGAAGGCTCCCTGAGGGGGAGGGATGGGTCCACTAGAGACATTATCGGGGGTCTGGGGGTCTGGTGTTCTGGTTTGGCCTGGTTTGAACTGGTTTCGGGGTTGTGGTGGCCAAGGGAGACAAAGAGTCGGGTGTGTGGTGGTCCTTGTGTCCAATGTCTTAAGTCTTGGGGGTCGGTCTCCTGGATCGAGAGTCGAGACGGACGGCAATATAAGGTTCTTCTTTGCAGTTGCTGGTGGGGCTCTTTGGATTGGATGGATATGAGAATGGGGAGGGAATCCATCACAAGGCCCAGGAGGGTGGGGAGGTTTATTATTTCAAGCGGTGGGCTTGGAGGGTTGGCTGGGCTTCGGGAGCGCGAGTGGGCGCATATCGTCCTCGCATGCACTTTTTGCTCCCCAGCGTTGACTGCACAGTGTGGGCTGGGGGTGGGACACCAAGGTACGTACCCTGGGGCCCGCCAAGACCACCAGCAACGGCCTGCTTAAACCGGGCCTGCCGTCACATCTGTCGGTACGGGGGTACTTGTGGTGCACACACACGCCTGTTACGTCCGTCCCTGCTCCTCGAACACAGTACGGGGTCCCTCCATGTCTCGACAGCACGCATGACAGCTTCTCCTTCCCACACCCATCCTTGCATTGGGCGACCCCTGCTTAAGCCCGCACACCTCCAATGCCAGGATCGCAGGAACTCGACGACCAGGCCTAGGGAGGGCGATTTACAGGCCAAAAAGCCAGTTGTTGCACCCGTGTGCAGCAGTGCAGTGCAGTGCAAGCGCAGCAGGAAAACAAGAGAACGGCATTATTTCATCGCTTCGCCTAAAAATCATCGCCCGACGGAGTGAAATCCATGGGCTGGCGTGGAAGAGGGTTGGAGGTGCATGGGACGGCGGATGGATGGAATTCAGCCAGCCAGTCCAGCGCGCGCGAGGCAGATGGCAGAGAGTGTGTGTGCTGGTGGTGTCTGGGCTGCCCTTCGATTGGCGAGAGGGGCTCGTCGTGGTTGGCCCCAGAGACCGTTTCAGGTAAAACAGACTTCGACTCGCCCAAGACCTTTCCTTCGACGTTGGGTCGTCTCTCTCTCTCACACACAGTTCTAGCGCCCTCCCAAAAAGGTAAGACGATGTTCTGCGTACGAGACAAAATTCTGCTTTTTAGATCCGAGTTGTGGAGTTCTGAATTCCAGCCGCTGGCGGAGCATTCCTTGGATCTCTCTCTGTAGGTACACATATACGCAGGCACGCAGGCACGCAGGCACGCGCAAGTCTTTTTCGCCACAGCCACCACTGGTTTGGAGGATCATGTCTGCCAGCTTTCCATTCAAGTGTTGAGCTTTTGCTCCGTCATCAGCCCCAGGTAGCTGGTGCAGCGATTCCTGCTTTCCCCCCTCATCCACAAGCGGAGAGACAGCGCCAGGGGGGCGGGGTTACACCACACTGAGGGTTCTCCAACTTCGAGGGTCTTCATTGGCAGTGTGCTTGACGGACAGGGGTGCTGCGTAGTTGCGTAGTTCTCAGTGATTGGGCCTATGCAACTCGACGTCGACGACCTGACCCGACCTGGCGCCAACATCTAACAACGGCTGATTGGAGAATTGCGTGCATCAAGACACAGCGGGGAGGGAGGCAAAAAGGTGCCTCTCCTCCGACAAGCATGCAAATGTCGAGTGATGGCCGGCCACCCATCGGCTGGATGAGGATGACCGCCCCGTCACCTGCTTGCTTCACTAGTATAGAACAAGACTAACAAGTTTGCGAGATTTTTTTGGAGAGAGGGTTTGGTCCCAAGGTCCCTAGATTGGGTTGATCTGGCCGTGACTGACACGCGACCGACCGTCCGAGCATGTCGACCATCTCGACCATCTCGACCTGCATGGCATTTCGAGATCCAAAAACATCTCCAGCGCCCGACCTCCCGACCTCCCGACCTCCCGACCCAACCTCGCTCGTCTCCCGCCACAGGTCTGCATTCGTCCCGCCTGCCCGCCCACCAGCCTGCGTCGCGGAACACATATCCCTAGTGGCTTCTTTTTTTTGCTTTCCCTACGTATATTTTATGATATCTTAAGAGTTTTAAGTTTCGGCAATCTGGACACTGTGGTCCTCAGGTGATGGCGGGGCTCTCTTGCTGGGGACGGTGAGGCAGCCCGCTGTGGGTCACGCAAGCGAGGTGGCCCGCCGGCCGCTTGTCGGGACCTCAGCCCATTGGAAGTTGGAAGCAGCTTTCCTCCACCAGTACTGTCTGGCGCCGACAGCATGAATCTTCAGATTGCTAGGGATCAAGACGCGGCCTCTTCCCGCCCGCGTCCGACACCGAAAAGAGGCAATCGCGTGAATAAACAGGCCTCCTCTAGTGGTCAATATTTGTTATGGCTCCCTCCTTTGCGCTGCCTCCCGCCGTTGCTTGCTTCCATGCACAGTGCGTGTGAGTGTGGTTGTGCGCGGTAGCCTAACGTGGCATCCAACCTCTATACATAAATTATCACCAAACAAGAATCATGATCGGCGGCATTTGCTTCCCTGACGAGAGTCCGCTCCCCGTCGCAACGGTAGTGGCCCGGCTATCGGCTGGCTGGTGACTTTGCTAAGGTCAGGTAAATTTAGACACGGTGGGTGGCCAGTGACGGCTGATCGTGTTAGTGGACAATTGATAATAATAAAGGGTCTCGAGGTCGATCCGTCTTCGCGCTTGGCGGCCCCAAAATGAAAGACTGTCCAGTTTGTCAACCCACCGTCTCCTGGTTGCTGACTTTGCAATATCAAACACCTTCTGATGAGGTGGCTGATGAGATCTTGGGGGGGGGGGCTAACCCTTTCCTTGGCCAACCAGAGGCGCCAAACAGGCGGGCCGTAGCCTAACAACACCGCCCCCAGCGAAGCAAACGCTTTGTGGTGGCTTGTGGCGCTGAGCGTGATCTTGGAAGTTCGTTCGGTGATTCTGTTTGGCAATTCGTCCATTTGTTCAAAGCGAATCACGCCAATCTTGCGATCTGCATGACATTCGTCTCTTTTGTCCTTTCTCACCGAAAGCAACATGCACGTCGAGTCAGCTCTTGGCCGAGTTTTTACCCCTCTACCCTCAACTTGCTATCTTGAGCCCGACCAAGACATTTCTGAGACCGGGTCTGGTGGTGATTGCGGTCGCTGCCCCTTGGTGACTCCCAAACAACTAAGGGCAACCCAAAGGTCGGTTATCAGGGAGGAGGGCTCAAACAGACACACACACACACACACACACTCTCTCTCTCTCTCTCTTACACTCAGACACACATCCTTCAGGAAGTCGGGCCTTCCTCTTTGGGCAACACAAGAGGGATGGATGCAAGACGGACGGGCTAGAAGTCTATGGCCTCTTCAACCATTTTTGTTTCGGTCTGGCCTGGGTTGCTGCTGTTACAGGTGACTGACATGGGAACGAAAAATGTGGTTGTCGTCCAAGGGTGGGTCAGTCAGAGAGAGGAACCGCGCGCAAGTCACGAAACGAGATTTCGGTTGCTTCTTTTGCAGACAGAACAGACAGTGCAGGGCTGGCCTGCAGCCTGCTAGCAGCTTCATCAAGCGAATCCCGATGTCCAGCCAGCGAGTTCCTTGACTCCGATGAGACCCTGGGTGCAACTCCTTTTTTTTTTTTTAATTTTTTTTAAGTGGTCTACGGGTTTGGGGAAGACACGGCAGGCTTTCATTCCGATCTGTCGGCGTTTTTTGCTCACAGACCATGTTGAAAGAGTTCCCAAACACTTTTGACATCCGGGACGCTTCAGGGGACCCTTTTTCTTCGGACCTTCGGACCCCGTGTCTGGGCGTTTTGTTACCCGTCTGGTTGATGTGATGAATTGAAAATCATTCCTTCGAGGATCCAAACAGTGCAGGCATTTTTCTCTGATACGGGCAAACCTCGTGTGCATCATTCCCCACTTACCTTAATTGCGCGCGAACATCATACACTACACGCACATGTTTCTTGTTTTTTTTTTTTTGCCGATGATGAATGTGATGCAGAACTGCTCTCTTCGCATCAATTGCGTCATGTCATCACTTAAAAGCAGCCATGGCCCAAGCTTCAGTGTAAACTGGCTCCACCAATGGTTGCAACAGTTTTTTAAGGTGCAGCTCTCTAACTCGATCCAGAATAGTGCGGGGATGAGGGAGGGTTTGGACTTGGCGGGTTTCTAAAAATTACCAACTTGCGCACGCACGCTTTCCCACGGGCCTCTTAAGAGTCTCTTTCCATCTATACTTATCTTTACACGACATACATCGTGAATCGAACTCCATTTCTCTTTTCTTTTCTGCCGGCATTCATTGATTCCGCCGTTCGGCGGTAATGCAAGAAGGGCTCTGGGTGGACACTTTTAGTGCACACACAGACCAATCTGCCCACCCCATGTCAGATTAAATCAATGACCGGAAGAAAGAAAAAAGAAGAAAAAGAAAAAATCAACTCTGTACTAGAAAACGTTGGGCCAGGTTCGATTCAGCCATGCTCAATTTGGAAATAGACAGACACAACAGAAGAAAAAACTTAAGCTTATCCAGCAAGGCTGCGGCACTCCGTGGTGAAAGATCCAATGGAATGGCATTGCCAGAGAGTAAGTTTGGATGTTGGTCTATTCGTACGGCTGAGAACCCCGCCCAAACTGCCACGGCTGAGAATAGCCAGTAATCAATCAGAACGGGACGAATGATGACTCGGGTCCGCCTGCAAAGCAAAAAGCCCACAGCCGTTGGTTTCTTTGCTGCACCGCCGATGATTTACATGGAAAAGGGAGTTGCGGTAAGCGTTTTGGGTTTCGGTTTTCCTTAAGAGATCATATTCCATCGATCCTATCGACTTCTGCCAGGGATGCTGGATGGGGAGGGGTAAGATGTTTGGAGACCCATCGTCCTATTCCCCCCCGGTTTCTCACAACTGAACCAGCAAGCGCTTGTTTGTCGTCTGAACCCAAAAACCACCCTGGGATTATTTCGTCCGTTGTTTCTTTTCTGGAGAGCCCTTGTTGATTCCGGCGTGGCATGGCACACACACGCGGGATGATACGGTGCTTCCTGGTTCATGTCTGGCTTTCCCTAGCGCGCCAGCCCCCCCCCCCCCTTGGCTAACCAACAAGCCTTCGAGACACTTGACATCTCCGTTCCGAGTTTCAAACCCTTTTGGCATCCTCGCAAGCTTGAAGCAACGACATTCTGTAGCATACACTGTGTGTCACTTGTCATCCCATGTCCTGTTCGTCGTCATCTCTATTATCCTTGTCGTCTTGGCTTCATTCTTTCTCTTGGGGAATGTGTGTCAGCCGGGGTGAGGCAAGGATCCGGGGGAAAGTAAACGAAACAAAAAACCGTGGTTTGTATGTACATGATCTCTTCACACCGACCGGATAGGACATTGGCGCAGGTACTGCTTTCCAACATGTACGCCGGGCTAGCCTCCGGCGGTAGAGAAGTCGTCCGAAGGCTGATGGCACGGTTCTGACCCCATCCGGACTCAGCCTCCTGCGACACCGCGCGAAAGCTGTGAACTTTAAAACCTAGTCCCCCCCCCCCACTGCCCTAACAACTACGCACGAGGCGCAGAAATACACACGTGGATTGCGTTTCTTCCTCCGGAGGGGAGCGGGCCCATGCTATTCTTTCGGGAGCTGGGGCTGGCTGGGCTGGGGCTCTCCCGTCAAGTCGATCGGGGCTTTACCGGCTCAGCCGTCTCCTTCTCCCCCATATCTCTCAGTGAGCCGGGGCTGGTTTTTCGTTGTTGTTGCCACGGTTACTACTTTCTACTTGGTGGCGTCCTATGATGCCCGAACTCGGGCAGAGAGCTAAGGGAAGGAGTAGATCGTGTGGTGGCAGCCATGCTGCTTTCTTCCATGACTGTTGAACGTGGTGGGATGTCATTCCATTCCTTCCTTGCGCTTCCCCGATGTTATCCTTCGGGATTTGAGTCGGCTGAGTGGCAAGAGTGAGTAACAGAACCTTGAGGTTTATACTAGCACGAATAGACTTGGAGTGACGGAGTGATCTGATTTGACCTTCTTGTTTCTGATGTGGCCGGGGCGGAGTATCTGGTGGCTTTCTGGGTTTCTCAAGTTGAGTGACTACGGTTTACAAACCTACCTTGGCAGCTGGGTTTGTTCTTTCGGGCATCTTTAGTGTTGTCCAAAGGTAGTAGCGGCTGATGAGCCATGACACTCCTCCTGTTCCTGTTCTAGGATGTGGTTTGTTGGTGAGGAGGACGTCTACACATGACAGAAGTGAGAGGCCACGATTACTTAGCCATAGGTTGCGGTTCTTGTGTCGACACAGTGCGTCTACGTATTGCACTTGTACCACTGCGTCACTGCATCTTCCACGGGTATTGACCATGTTGCGTTGGGAAGAAAGAAGGAACGCACGTCACTCGCTGGGGCTTGAATTGCTTCACGCAAGTCTGAAATGAGAGCCGCAGTGTTCAGTCAACTGACTGTGCTCTCTCTCGCGTATGACTTCAGGCACTCGTTAGATAACGGCGGCTATATTTTTGTTGATGGATGGATATCTGCAGCGCAAGCAAATGCGTTGGCCAGGCTGGGCCGTACCTTGCAGCGGCTCCTGAATCTATATTTATGGTATATTACCCGCGATATCATGTATGGTGTTTTTCCATATTGTCTCTCACACTTCGATCCCGGTTCACTTCCATGATGACGTCCAGTGGTGTGGAAGTGGAAATAACCAATGACTAGGTGAGACAGACATGGAGTTTGAAGTCGGAGAGAGAATGAGAATGAGGCGCGGGGGGGGGGGGGGATTATGACTTTGCGCCTTCCGTTTCCAACATTGATACCTCATCGTTCGTTCCTTCCCAAGCTCCTTTCGTATGGCGTCACTCCCAACTGCCATTGTCTTTCAACCTTACCCAACCCAAGGGGTCCACTGCCGTAATCTACTGGCCGTGTTTCTCGTCTGCATCAATAGAGGGCGCTCCGAGGTCGACAGCGTCTCGCACACTAGGCGCAATCGCAAAATACGTCCGATGTACAATCGTGCCAAATATGAACCCGTTCCCACTTGACAGCGGAAAAACAACCTGAGTTCTCTAACAGGCTTAATACAACAACACGCTGTTCCTCTGCTTTTTCTCGTCTGCGTGTGCAGTAAGTATGAGGAGATGGGCGAACCTCACAAGTTCTAATGAGAAGGGTGATGCTAGGGCGGTTACGTTGATTCAGAAGTAATCTTATCATGCCATATATAATAGGTTTGGAGACTGATTTATTAACCAAACCTTTCACCAAAACACATGCTGTGCGGGTTTCAGTCTAATCTAGCTCGCAGTGATTTCCTCGTCCTTTCTTGCCAGCCAGTGGTTGAATATCGAACAATATTCGCCCCTATCGTAAGCTGGTAAGCTAGCACAACGGTTCGCACAACAGTGTTGCAATACAAAGAAGGTTGTAATGCAAAGAAGGTTTCAATGCAAAGAAGGTTTCAATGAAAAGAAGGTTTTATTCGTTCGGGTGTTCTATCTGTGCCTGTGTACTACTTCCTTTTCTTCTTCTTGGCTGCAAGCTGTACCTTCCGGTTGGCCCGTAACTGCTTGCAGAACTGGTCCATAGAACAGCCAGTCTGCTGCTGTTGTAGGTTAACGATATACATCGCAGCCTCCTCGCCAATGCGGCGGCCCCGTGCAACACGCTCGATTTCCCTGATGACCTCAAGTCGTAGTGAATACCACTGCAGCTCGGTATGCCGGCCTGCCCGCCAACTGTGCCCCCACCGACTATCTAACTCGCGTACGGCTGGCTGGCCGTACAAGCCGACAGTCCATTCCTTCCAAAGGCCCTCTACTGTCTTGATTGCGCGGCTCATACTATGTTGTGGTGGTGGCTTAGCCAGCCCTGTGGTAGGTGGGCCAGCCAGCTCTGTGGTAGGTAGGCCAGCCGGCCCTGTGGTGGCTGTAATGGTGACTCCCATGAGGCCATCTGGGCTTGTGTCAGTTGCCTTGATATGGACTGTGAGGCCATTCGAGAGTAGTGACATAATCTGGGAGCCCTGTTGTGATTGGATACCGAGCCTCTTCTCGAGCTTCTGGTCTAGTTGAACAATCCGTGCTTCATTCCGTGCATCGATCGATTGGAGGAAGTCGGAAAGGACCGGCATGGCCTGCGTTAATATCGTTAGTTGGCTTGGCCTCTCCTCCTCTTGCGTGAAAGCCCGGACCTCCTGTGCGTATTGGAGGTACGCTTTATGTTGAAAGACTGGGTGGAGCCAGACTGGGCTCCTTGGATATTTGAACATAAGGAAGGCCGAGTCTTGTAGAACTACCTCACGGAGGTAGAAGAGTAGGTTCGTCAGGCCCATTGCTGCAAGATCATTGATCTGGCTGGGGCTAGATCCGAACTTGCCCTCCCACTGGTCAAGCTCCGGCCAGATCATCGACAAGAGCTTAGTTGGTGGTATGGGGCTGGCACGGCGGATCTCAAAGCACCCCATCTGCTTAGGGTGGCCGGCTATACTGCGCATAAACTCTCGAGGGAGGGCATTAAGATAACAGCCGATCATTTGCTCCTGGTTCCAACGGCCAGCCCGGCGAATCTGATCCTCAGAAACCCCCTTCAACTCGGCTGTCTTAGCCCCTGAACTGCAGCCGATATAGGTCTTCTTGTATGAGGTGATCCCGGCATACGAGAAGGCTTTCATAACCCACTCGCGTTGCGCATTGTACGAGAAAGGCTTCGTACGGCTCGAGCTATTGCTGTTGCTTTTTATCAACTGGATGTCGTACCAGGCTGAGCGTTGGCTAAAGTCTGGGAAGGGCTCGTTGGTAAGGTCCCAGCGGAAAAGAAGGTAGAAGGCCACTGCGCCTAGAAGGCAGAGCTGGGGATTCCGGTTCCGTAAGGCACCAGCCGTCTCGAGCTGGCCGTGCTGGTTTTGCTTGCCGGCACGAGTTGTTATAATGAGCGGCATACAACGGGTAGGGCCTTCGTCAACAAACTCGAAGGTGAACAGATCCGAGAGCTCTAAAGCACGACGGTCACCGCCACGGGTAAGCATGTAGTGGCTGAGAAGGATGTCGACCATTGTGCGGAGGTGGCACTCTGGCGATTCGCCAGACTGTGCCCAGAGCTCCTGGCACACCCGTAAAAGCTGTGGCTCTGTATATCCATCGAGGAGGGTATCGCGGCCTTTGTTAGCATAGTTGGCCTTGTCGCGCATTGCATCCCGGCGCTGTAAGGCCTTGATGTAGTCTCGTATGTTGTGGTCGCGAGGGGACGGGTGGCTGTTCATCCCCAGGGCCCTCTGGGTGCAGTAGAGGTCGGTGATAGCCGTGACATAGCTCCGGACCGACCGCCATGCAAGCCGAGTAGCTGCACGAGGTGTCTCGGCAGCTGTTTTGTAGCTCTTGCTTCTGAGTGGCCGCTGTGCCACACACTCGACGAGGAAGAGGAGGAGCTTGTCTTCTGTAACAGTATCCCGATCATGATATTGCTTGGAAGCACAGAACTGTTGAAACTCCCGCTTCTTTGGCTCGTATGCAGTGACAGTGTTGCTTGGCCTCTCTTGCTGGATCAACGAGTGCACATTCCGTATGTTGACACGTAGCTCTGCATTATTCAGAGCAGTCCGCTCAGTGCCCGGTATGCCCTCGAGGGTAGCTTGGACGTCGGTGGCTCCTACTGTGATAGAGTCTTGTGCTTGTGCATTCTTCCGTTTCGATATACGGGCCATGGCTGTATGCAAGGAGGGCAGGAGGGTCGAAGTGGAAGACGCGTGAGGGCCAGAGACCGCGTATCTATAGCGTCAAAACAGGGGCCCAGTCATTCAGACTAGCCCTGTTGCGGGCGAGGCCCCCTGTACGATAGGGCCGTGGCGGCCTACTAGGCTCGATCTAGCGGTGGAATCATCGAGGGCTGCAAAAACACAAGCTAAATAACAGGCGAACATCGCATGCTGACTGGCGTGGCCAGATTGGGTGATACAGAGATATAGTGGACCACATGCGCAGTCAGCGCCGATCATTTGCGGTCAGCTGGACGGTCTATCGTCCGTATACCACTTTATTATACCTTGCTTCATGAACGAGGAATGTATTGAGGAGTGATCTTGCATCCATTCCTCTATTCCAACATGAATTATATCTACATCAAGATGGAGAGACGCCCACGCCCCAGGATATCGCCCTCATCTCTTTGTTTTTTTTTTTTTTTTTTTTTTTTGGGGGGGGGGGGGGGTCACCCGTTGCTCCGACCATGAGGGACTGACTCACTCTGCCATAAAAAAAAAGGGACACTCTTAAAGAACACACATGCCAGCCTCACCAGTCAGTCAGGTATATAAAAGAAATCTTGTTCCAACTCAACTTGCATCAACTCTTTCGTTTTTGACGTGGTGCGAATCCTGGTAGCTGATGAGGTGGCCTACCATATTGAACATATAACTTAAATCTCGTAACTCTCTCTACGCAGCTCGCCGTGTCCTCTCTCTTGATATGCGTGTTTGTGTACTATCATAAACCTGCTGATACCAAGGGTCAGTCATACTCACACTTGTGATAATGGGTGTGCTACCTTAATTTTGAATATTTGTATTATTTTCTTCGAGAATCATAATAGTCCACGGCAAGCACCCTCTGCTATATACATATAATATGTACATCTGTTTATCTACCTGTGTTAGGGTGCGCTGCTAGTCTACTTAACTACCGCCGCATATACCTGCTGCTTGGTTTGGCCATGCTCGAGTGCGGCACGCAGTGGAAGTTGCTGCTGCAACACCCCCCCCCCCCCCCCCCCCCCAAAAAAAAAAACAAAAAAAACAAAAAAAACACAGAGCTTGAGACCTCAGTATAAGACAGTAGAAACATGTAAAGACATGGGGAGAAACAGTAGAGGACGTCTCTTTGAGAACTCAAAGTCATCTTCACTTGAAATTAAAATAGCTAAATTTATCTTCGTATACCAATAAACTACCCAAACAAACAATACAGCGCAGTTGTGACATAGAAATCCCCTTCGTATGAGAATTAAAGCCATCCCCCGTCGCTAATACAAGCTACTTCATCTTCTTGCAGCACCGATAGTCTACAGTTTGAGACCTTATATAATTAACTCAACACAGTTGTAATATGTGAATATGTCTTTCGGGTGAGAATTACACCCATTAAGAACTAACGAAACACCTAAGCTAATGTTAACCGTGTCCTCCTTGCGTGTAGGTATTGCCTTTGCTATTTCCCTCGACCCATAAACCCTTCCACTCAATGCCCTTTTATCCCTTCCAGCGCCGATGCCATAATCCCGTTGTCATCATTAGAAATTCACATATTACCCCTTTTCCATTCCTTAGGCCTCGGATCATTACCGCCATAGATCCATCTTCTCTCTCTTGGTCTCCCCAGCGCTGCTCAACGGTCTGGGCCACTCATCTTCCCCTCCTTCATCTCTATGACCATTCCTTCCACGTGGGCCATTCCCAGTTGGGACAGACAAGAAACCACCTCCTGCACCACCCACAAGCACACTCCTTCTTGCGCCGGCACCGCTGCTCCACCCTGCGGCACTGCCACCCATGACGTCGGCGCCGAGGCCGTAGCTGCTCAGGGGCCTTCCACGTTGGGCATTGCCACCCAGGCGGACGTTATCCACCTTGACGGCGAACGACCAACTATTGTCGTCATCACCTTTGGTGAATACCTCGAGCTTGGCTGGGAGGTTTGCGACACCCCCAGGCCCTGGTACGAGGGCGGATGCGAAAGGATTGTTGCTGCTCAATCGCTGCGAGCTTTGCTGCTGCTGGTTCCAAGCTGGTGGTTGGAGTGTGCCTGGCATGCTGTACACAGACGACAATGAGCCCTGGGGTCGGTGACCAAAAGATGCGCCGCCGCCCGTAGGGCTCCCAAATGGGCTGAGGAGGTGCGGTGACGGGAACGACGGACTGCTGCCTGCTGCTGGAGACGGGAAGCCATGCGACGCCCTGAGGTTTCCGCTGCTAGCAGGGCGCGCAATCCCGCCCTCAGCGAAGGCCGGTGTCGGTGGCGGTAGCCCGAGAAGAAGGTCGAGGAAGTTGGGGTCCCTAACATAAACCGCTCGAAGGTTGGGCAGACCGCCGGAGAGCAACGAGCCGGACAAGTAGCTGTAGTAGCTCGCGGTAACACCTGAGAACTGGGGTGACGTTGCAGCTGTGGTGATTTCGAAATGCAAGGTCTGAAGACTGGACGAGTTAAAAGGCGGGATATAATGGGGCATAGCGGATGTCACACTATCCATGATGGACAAGTGCTCGAGCCTTGGCAAGTGGGTTATGACCTCCTGCAGCGACCAGACGGTGACACCGGTGCCATTCAGTGTCATCACCTTCAGCGACTGACGAGCTTCGGGTAGTGCTAGCCACCCTTTGAGGCCCTCAGCCGTAACATTGGGGATGTCGGTCAAGATGAATTCTTCAAGCGGCGGAAAAGGGGGCAGCATTTCGTTCCAAGCCAGGGTTTCGTCTCCGACAGATACTGTATCACTAACCTTTAGGGCTCGCAGGTTGCCCAGAGCCCCCAGTACTTGACGCAGGATGACTGGGTCGATATTGATCTGAATCAACTCGAGTACCTCTAAGTGAGTCCATATCGTGCCTGATGCCAAAGCCTGGAGGCTGCGCTCAGATCCGCTCATGTAGGTCATCTTGCGCAGTTCGAGACAGCGCGCCTGGACCTCAAGGCGGAGTGTCACATAGGACGGCTCATCGGTGAAGAGACCCTCGGGTAGATCCACGAAGCGGAGGTTCGGTATGACGGCAATGGTTCGCGCCAGGTCGGCCTGAGAAGACTCGCGTAACATGTAGGGCAACTTGAGAAACTGGACAAGGCGTCCCAGGCGTACGGGATCGTCGCGGAGAGTGCGGCATAGCAGTTTTAGGCGCGCTTTCGCCGTGTCTTCGGGCTCTCCGTTGCGGTCGAATCTCGTGCGGCGCTTGCGTAGTTCTGAAAGTACTGCTTCGCGTTCGCAGTAGTGGACCGCGTCGATCCGTATGCTATGGTACCTTGGAACGAGAAAGAGGGCTGGTTAGTCTGCAAATATCGAGGTTGTTGATGGACGTGACATTGGGTGGGTGGGACATACAGAAGCTTGATCGCCTCCTTCCGCCACTTCTTGCATACGGCGATGCAGTGGGCTAGATCGCGCAAGTCGCAGAGTATACATGCGCCCTCGATGGAGCTATCTTCGCACTTCTCATAGCCTTCGTCACGGCTGTGGGGGCACACGAAGGCAAAGATGCGCTCGAGGATCGCTGGCGGGAGCTTCGCAGCAACTCTGGCCGAGGCCTGTGTGGCCAGGGGGCGGAAGCGGTTGTCGTGATCTCGCGAACCCAGCGGGGGACCGCCGAAGGGCCGGTAGCCGTCGGACCGGGAGTCGTTCGAACCCGCCAAGTGCCTCCCGTTGGAGCCGAAACCGGGCATGCCACCCTGGCTGCCGTCCTTCCGCTTGTCTTTCTTTTTGAAGAATTTCATTTTGCGGTTGATGGAGGACACCAAATTCATTCTTGGCGGGAGAGTTGGTTGGAGAGAGAGGGCGAGGGGGGAAGGAGGAGGAGGGGAAGGGAAACCGAGTCCCTGAGATATTGGGGCAGGGGACGCGATCGAAGAGACCAACAAAAAAGAAAGATTGAAATGGTAGAAGCTCTCGAATACCTTCTTGACTCGATCGAGGTCAAAGATGGCGCAGGGGAGACGCCTACCTACCTACCGAATCCTATTGTTGGTATGGACGGATTTACGGGTGTACATGTATTATACCAGGCACAGCTGTCGGTAGGGTAGCGGCAGAGGGAACAAGGAGCTCCTGCATGCTGTGCTTCCCCCAGATATTGATAGGCTTGTGCCGCAAGGGGGCCGTCCGCTTGTCGAACAGCGCGCGGCAAAGTCATGAAAAAGCCGTCAGCGACGAAATCTGGGCAAAAAGGTGAGCCTTGTCACCAATTTCTGGCGGGTGCAGCTGCCTCCGAGGCTTGCACTAAGCCCGTAGTGCGTTTCCAAGACGCGCCTACGGCCTGTAAAGGGGGTAGCCCATCACCTTCAAGAAACTTGGGCTGACCAGCTTCTGCCAGACAGGAGAGGATAGAGCTGCCAAGATGTTCAACGTGAAAAGGCATGGACAGCTTGCTTCTGCGGAGTGTTGGGACTAGCTGCTTGGCCAAGCCCAAAATGAAACATTCCAGGTTTGTTCAGCTGGTCATGATTGGTGATCAGCTGCTCTGTTTCCAAGAGTGGGGGCGGGCTGCTTGATTGCGGGGTCCAACGGCTTCCTTCCCTTTTGTCATTGTAACCAAACTCCAGTTCAGGGATCACAGCTTCAACTTCCAGTTTGACTTCAATGGCCTTTCCAACAAGACGACGACGAACCATGAATTTGGTTTTGAAGATGAAGAGTATATAGTGGAGCAGCACGTCGATATGCAATGTTGCTTTTTATAAAGTCCACCCTATGCCCCATGAATATATAACAACAATCTAACAATGCTCAGATATGCAAGGTTTCCGAGGGGCAATTTACATCATGCAGTTTAAGTAAAGGTACATACGTTACAACACTCATTCCATGCCATTAACATCCGCCGCGCCTGTCTCGACAATCCTCCTTTTATTCTGAACCACTAAACTCTTCCCCCCTCCAGCTGGGGGTGTTCCCGCAAGTCTATTTAGTCGCAGCGTCCCCGTGAGAGGAGTATAGACAAATCACGGTCGTGAGAAGAGAATACGCACGCTTCAAATGCCCGAGAGCGCGAATGCTGATAAAAGTGGCAAAACGACGTCAATCAGTTGCCATTGAGCTGAACGCCATCAAGAGGGCTTCCTGGTCCAGTCCGCTTCGTCCTCAAAGTAAGAGGGAAAGGGTACTCATCAGGGTCCTCTTCCTCACTAGGCAAGGCAATTGTTAGCACGTGTGCACTGTCAGGAAGGATTTGGCACTAGCGGTACTTACGGAAGCTTCCACGCAACATAGTCCTCAGTGTTGAGCCCTTCACGACCCTCCTGAAGGCTTGCAAAGTCGCCAGGAGTCATCATGCCCTTCCGATCGCGAGGCGAGCCCGGCACTGAGAAGGGGCGCGAAATCTTCTGCTCCACCCCGGGGATGAAATCCTCCTCCTCGTCCCCGCTGAACGACGTCGGGTATGCCCGTCGCAGCGCGAGCTGGCGGGCCTTGACATACTCCATACCCATCCGCTTCCAGTCAAGCAGGTCGCTCAGCCGCTCCGTTCGGTTTCGCTGGTTGATCCGCTGCCGGCGGCTCTTTTGCGTAAAATCAAACATGTGAGATGTCAGTTGATTGATCGAATCATCCACTCCCTTCGAGCGACGATCTACAATGTAGATGCCATAATCACTGGAGTTCTCGATAAGCTCCTCCATGTAGCAGCCAAATCCAGAGAGGTTGGTCGTGATGCTCGGCACACCCATGACCGTGCACTCGGCGGGTGTATAGCCCCAAGGCTCGTAGTACGACGCAAAAACGCCAAGATGGGTTCCGCGCACAAAGTCGTCGTAGTCAAGTGGCAGCACGGGGTTAGCCGAGTTCAGAAACTCAGGGTGGAACACTATCTTCACCCGATCAGTAGGGTGGTTGAAGAGCTGCACCCGGCGAATCTGGTTCAAAATGGGATCCTCGTGATCGTTCACCATGTTGTGGGTGACGATTGGGGGCAGTCCGTGCCTCTTCATGGCGAAAAGACGCCGACGAAGGAGCACACGATCTTGGCTGGTAATCAGCTCCTTCTCATCGGGCAGCGGGTCACCGTCGTGCCACTTGAGAGACCTCTCAAATATGCGCCGGCCAATGCCACTCTCAATAATGTCCACCGTGTCTCTCAGCGACTTGATCACGGCCTGGCCCTTCAGGGCCTCCACAGTCAATGAGGATGTCTGCGCAGGCATGATGATGAACGCGACAACCGTCGTCTTGCTTCCGGAGCTCTTAAGCCTGTGGTTGAGGCGGGCTAGCGACTCGATAAACATGTCCGCGCCCTTATTTCTGTATTCGTAGCGACCGGCCGTGAAGAAGTAGAGCGTGTTCTCGGGCTCGAAATCGTAGTGACCGTAGAAGTGACCGCGCACAAAGTCGTGGATCTTCTCCTTGGATTGTTGATGGAGGTTCTGGAATTCGTGCATGGCCTGGAACTTGGTCACATTCAGGCCATTGGGCAGAACGCCATCGGGCTTTCGCTTCAGCAGATGCTCGCTCTCATAGGCTGTGATGTGAGAGACGGTGGTGAAGACGTCGCAGGAATGAGCCGCAGCCCGCTCAATGCAGTACCGGTGGTAGATGCCACGCTTGCCCGCTTCCGCGTCAACGTCGAAGAACTGAAGGTTGTTGTAAAAGTCAACCGAGCCGGCGCACAGGTACCGACCAAGCAGAGTCGCATGTGTCGTGAAGATGGTGGTAACATCAATCCGCCGCTTCTTGGTCAGTGGCAGCGCAACACCCGAAAGCCATTCGTGGAAGTGTGCAATAACGGCCTTTTTCTTTTCGTGGCATACGAACTGCAATTGTGTTAGTTGACGAACCTCAAGCAGGGGAAGTACCAGCACTAACCTCGCCGAGAAACCACGCAACAAGGTAGCCAAAGACGATGGCCTCGTTTGTCTCTTCGTCATTGTCGGGTGAGGGAACTGCCGCGACATTCCACAGATCTGCCTTCCACTCGTTCAGGTAACCGTAGGCCGTCTTCGTATCAAAGAGAAGAACTCTGGGGGCGCCTTCAATCAACCATCGTCCATATAGAATACCAACACCACGGTCTCTCATGGCCTGGATGGTCTCAGCCAGACCGGGCATGGTGGGTTCCATTTCCTCGACCTCGACAGCCGCCTGGGACCGTTAGCATTGGCCGGGCAAGACGAAGGGCACGGGGAGCGGGGGAGCTTACGGATTGGTGGTTGAGAGGCCCAATGAGAGTGTAGCGCTCGCCATATTCTGCGGTGGTTACAGGAGCCTTGGATTTGATGACAGAGTAGATTCCACCAACTGCGCGCGTGTCAGTTTCGCCTTCGGGCCTAATGAACACAGAAGAGCTGGAAGGACCTACCGCGATGGGCGACTTCTGTCGCGATCTCGAAGAGGAGGTGATTCTTGACCTCGCGAGGCTCGCGATCCGTGTCGTCGAGCGACATTGTGATATTCGCCTGGGTCCGCTTCTGCTTGAAACAAGAGTTCGTTGGGTCTCGGACAGGTCAGCAGGAAATGCGACTCGGCATGTCAAGGCGTCGTTTTTGAGGGAATGTAGGCCGTCCGTCCGTTGGGATGGCAACCGACGCTAGAAGAAGAGCAAGGGTATCGGAAAGAGAAAAAAGAAAACTTGAGACGGCAGAAATACACACCACTTTGGAGATAATCACAAGGAATGCTGCCAGGAACGAGGCGGGCGGGCAGTAGCGCGGGTAGAGATTTTATATGGCCGCAAGCAATGCAGGAGAGACCTGACTGCGTTAGGTAAGTCGGATCCGAGGTTGCGTTGCGTGGCAGGAATTAAGCTGCGGCTAGGTGGCGGCAAAGCACGGCATCAAGAATAGAGAAACAGGATCAATGGGGGTGAAGGGAGGGAAGAAGGGGGAGGCGTTTGCCGCAGAATCAGCGTTGGTGATGGAAGATGAGGGCGTTGGGTCTTGGGCGATTGGGGCAGTGAAGCTAGATCGAGATTGGGAGCTTGGTTTATAGCAACGCTTGCTCCCCTGACCTGACTGGCCTGACCTGATTGCGATGACCGGGGAGCTGTTCGGCTCAGGCTTGCTCGGGGTGCTGCCATTGAGAGTGGAGTGCACAGGCATGGCGGGAGGCATGCACAGGGCAGTTATTAACTGGCCCTGCCGATGTCAACGGATCCAACCCATTAGCGTGCTTGCTCATTTGCGGACCAGCAGGGCAACCCTGGAACCCGTTTCGCCATTTCGCCAGCCACCGTCTTTGAGCGGTCATCTCCAGACTCCATCACTCTCACCTCATCCAAGCCTGCCCCCCAACAGTTCTGCCATTGTTCTCGGCCCAGTATCGTGATCATGCCAATGGCGGCTATTTCCAGCTCGCTCATTCTTTCGCTTTCATTTAATGCCAGAAAAGGCCTCACATAGATTTGCCACGGCCATCAAACCCAAAAGTCGCTACAGCTTCCTTAAGGCGTGGCCACCCCAATTTATCGCCGCAATCGGGGCCCTCAGCTTTTTGCCGGAGAGGAAAATTCCCCTCACTTCACAGCCTGTGTCATGCGCTTAGAGGCGTTAGTCGATCGCCGTTGTGGAGAATTCACCAGATCTTCGTTTGCTGACTAATTATGACGACATTGGCTGTGTGGGGTCTCGAGCTTTCATCCAGCTGTTGCTGTTGGCCCAGTGGTCGGGACAAAGGAATTGGATGCATTTCTAGGTTTTGCAATCCACCTATGGGTCATGATTTGTTGTAATTCTCCTTCTGTGACTTCCCCAGTGCCACTCTTTTACCAGAAGAAGGGAATCATGGATCTCGGTGGATGAAGTTGTGTAACTTTTACACCAAATTGGCGATATCCATACGGAGGGGAACCATGTTACATCATTGCAATACATAGACGCGCATACGCGGGGTGCGGCATCATAAGACGAACAAAATTGGAATGCGAACTTTGGACGACAGCTACGAGTCTAGACTTTAGAACTGGCATCCCACATACCTATTGGGCCCCAAGCATTGACTGGCACCGGGCCTGTTACGGACAACACAAAGAGATGATGCCTCTTGCAGGTATGGCGCGCGGCGTGTCTTTGTAGTAAAAAATATTATAAGAACGAGTCTAAGAAATAACAGGAAACGAGAGTCGCGGCTCAGATGGGAAGACTCGAAGAGGTGATCAAGGCTTTGATGCTCGATTCCCAGCCAGTAGTCCTCCCCGGTCAATTACGAGTCGGAGATTCGTCACCTTACCAACCAACCTCAAGCACGGGAACGCTGAAATCACATCACACGGCATGGAAGTTTCATACTCGCTGCCCGCTTACAACAAACTATATATGACTATCGTGTCATTATTTTGAACTGTGAAGGATTGAGTTTCCGAGACTTGAGTCAGTCATTCAGATCAAGTCTGACGGACCCTACCGAAATCATATGACACTTTGAGCTGTCAGGTTGCCCTAAAAGACAATGCAATGTTGTAATACAGCTCATTCTTTGCCGACAAGAATTGCATTGTTTATTATGGGCCAACCAGAAACAAAGCGAGGTCGCTTTAAATAGAACTGTCATCTATACTCCCGAGACAAGGTTGTTATTGTCTCCAAGACAGAAGATAGAGCAACAAAGAAGTGCTCATGGTATAAACTTCACCCTACACCCCGCCCAATACCAGACTTATCACTCACCATCGATCACAAAGTCGAAGACTATACGTACAAACACAACTCGCATTTGAAGTACATTTTACCTAACCCTTCTGTCGGGCCCCAACATCCCATACTCATCATCCGTCGGAAACTCAAATTAATACGACAAAATGGGCAACAAACACAGGCACAACAACAATAACAACAACAACCAAAACTCCGGTGGCGGTAACTACAACCAAAGTTTCAACAATAACAATAACAACAACAATGGAAACGGGAATGGAAATGGAAACCGAAACGGTGGCGGCTACCAAGGTAAAAACCACGACGGGAGAAACAATAACTTTGACAAGCAAAATGGACAGGGCAATAAGGACAACAGCAACAACAGCTATAACAAGAACAATAAGAACAAAACCCAAAACCAGCAGTACAACAAGCCCTGGCAACAGCCGTCAAATTTCACTCTTGTGGACGATATAATAGAAGATGGCCAGAGACAGTATGGACAGCTGCACGACATGCTCACCAAGTGGGCATGGGAAGAAGCACGCAAGTACCACTTCTGGGACCAGCAGGCGAGAGTCGCACTCCGTGCGCAGCCTCCCAACCCCAACGAGCCAGGCAGGCCAAACCCGTGGGAAGGACTCGACAGGAAGCTTATAACCCAAGGGTTCTGCCAGTATCTCCACCACGCCCGCATCGATCTCTCCAACATGCGGCACATGGACATTGACGGCGACTGCTTGATGCAGGATATGGATACGCCCGCGGGCCCTGTCAAGAGGTGCACGTGCCTGTCGCAGGAGTGGGTGATTCCGGATTGCTTCCTCGTTGCCTTCTTTTACTTGATCGGCGCATCTGCATTCCGCCGGGGCCAGATACAGATTGGGAATCAAAGATGCATTACGGGCACTCTGAGTTTCCCTGGAATGGTATGATCCAAACAGTAAGTGGTCAGAGGTGCCTTTCTTTTTGCGTCACCCCTGACGACGTTTGAAAGAGAGCAAAGGAGAAGCTGAGCTTTTTTGTAAGCAGAGAGTAAGTTGTGAAAATATGAAATGGGACAGACAAAGGGATAGATAAACGGTGCTTCATGGAAAGCGAAAGCGTGCATTTGAGAAGCGAATCTATTTGTTAAAAAAAAAATTTACTATTTGAAACCAGATAAGACTAAAAGAAGTCAGGCATGGATGATGAAGTGAGGCATGAATGGCAATGTGATGACAAACCGAAGGGAGCAACCAATGAATGTGACAATTCGCGAGTCTCGTTTTGAGGACCATGTACATGAACATCGTTGGCAATAAAGTGTGTCAGGATCACATTTTCATCATAATTTCTGGGATGAAAGAAACTGTATGTCGTTTGTAAATGCTTTAATGGCCAATATCGGATTCGAAATTCGCCAGCGAATGCTTTGCCAAAGATCGATCAACCACATCATCAGGGTTACTACATAAATTTAAAACAAACCGTCAGGGTTAATTCACAGGGCTTTTTTGGGAGGGTCAGTGCGCCAAGAAGAAAAAAACGCCAGGTCACATGACGGAGAATGGCTCGTGCATTGCCGCCTTTCGAAAATTGGGCTTGTTGCTTCTTCCTGCCAGGATTCAGCCAGCGCTCTCGTCCAGCTACACCACCCAAACCCGCCTCCTTTGGGTCTTCTGGGGGTGGACTCCTCGCAACCGACGTAATCACTACGACCCTTCGATTAACTATCGCCGCAACACACTCTAGACTTTCCTATTTCGCCTGAAACAGAGATGTGTTGACGATAAATGTTTCGAACATGGACGTCTCTGGATGCGGGGCTCCCCGGACGAGCCCGGGCGGTCACAAGGAATCTGCCTATCTTGCTTCCCACCTCATACACGTTACAAGTCGCCGACTCGCCACCGCCGCCATGAAATTATTTTACCAGTATGACTGGATACTCAATTTTTGCGCCCGATGATACTCTGACTTCTGGATTGATTTGGACACGACGATGGTAGAATAGCGCGCTCAGCGACAGATCATTGACCAACCGTCGTCGATGACCGCCATCTGGATCAACTTCGACGCCTCCTCGGGCAGGGCAACCGGAAACGGCACCCGTCAATCAACATACTTTATGCACGTCGGCAGAGGATTTGCCGGGAATAATTTCCAATGTTCCCTGGTGGAATTGGAACTTGTTGGACATATCAGGACAATTGCTTGAGATTGGGATTGCGGACAATGAATGTTCCAAGCACTCGTCCGAATTCACCGCAACGGCCATCGACTTCATCTCGCAACATGAGCCAGGCAGACACGCTGGCTCGTCAAGGCCATCAATTCCAGGCTCAGTGTCGACTGATAACGGACGACCTTGTTCACGCGGCATGATGAAGTGCGGTTGTGGATGTCGACATGCCATCTGCCGCGGCCTTCACGGTTGGTTTGACCCCGCCAAGGGCACCCGTGGGCTACTCTGCCCTACACCAGTCTGCATCTCTGGCGGCTGGTATCGATGGATACCCAAACCAGAAAATTGGGTTCTGAGCAAGAACCGGCTCCATGTCCGACTTTTGGTGGCAAGGCATCTAACAAAGGCAGCTCATCATCGTCTGGCTTCATGTGGTGTGGGGCTAAGATTGGGGAGGGCGAGATTCAATCACCTAACAGGTAAAAAGAGAGTCGGTCAACCTGGTTGCAAGACGTGTGACGGGCGGTTGGAGGAAGGCAAGCCTGGGTCGGCATGGGAAGTGCACTCGTAAAGCGTATCTTGCCGTATATAGGTCCCTGATGATCAAGTGTTCTGCAACAGGCCTGGGCGTTTGTCTGCTTCAGCCTGCGGAGACGGGCTGGATGGAGCATGGCGCTCTCCCAAGGAGCCGGCTTCGAACGATGCCCGCTGCTGGCATCTTGGTTCTTTGTGGCCGTCTCTCGGAGCAGGCCGTCGGGGCCGGCTCGAGAGACTGCCCGAGATTTGGTGGGCAAGAAGCAAGTGCAGAGCCGCCACAGTTCCTTGGGTCAAGTTTTAGGTTCCATGCTGTCATGTTACCGCACAGGGCTCGAAGGCTGAACTTCACAACGCCCTTCAGTCCTTATGTTATTGACGACGACGGGTCAGTCGGAGTGTTGGTCGCAACAAAAGCTTTTTGGTGCTGTTGAACAGTCGGCCCCATCGCATGCATCCACAGCACCCGCCAACCTGCTATTGTTCACCACCACCTCCACAAAATACCTGCTATTGTCTACCACCACCACAACTTCGGAAAACTGAACCCGATTCCCGTTGTTGTTGTTGTTGTTGTTGTTGCTGCTACTACTACCGACTAACCAATATCGAACCCGATTTCTTCAACACATTTCGAGCACACCAAGCCGTGCAAAGAAAGGCATTTCGAATTCAGAAAATAATCGCCTTTCTCATCAAGGATTCTTCCGTTCTGCAATCGCATCACCGGGCAGCCACGAAGCGAAAAGGGAAGGGCGGGGGAAAAAAGGCAGCACATTTTCGGCCAGTGTTGACTTGTTTGATTTTTCGACCTGCACCCGTCGATTCCCTTTTTTTGTCCTCCTCCGAAGTCCCCTCCCTTTTGTCTCAATTCACGCCATTGTCGGTGATAGCAGCGTCGAGTTTTGGGGTTCTCCCCGCTGCTGTGTCGCGAGCGTCCTTTATACTATAGTGGGCTCGGCGGGCGCTGGACAGCACGCGTCTAGCGGCTGAAGCGTGGACGGGAATCCCTGTCTCTCGGCTAAGTTACCGCTTGGACCAACTAAAACTCAAAGGTCGAATCTTGTGCCGCCCACCATGGACAAGTTCTCAGCATTGTATCGGCGTCGAGATGATGATGCTGCAAAGCCAAATGGCAGGCGCAGCCACCGAGACCTCACGCGAACCCATCGGGACGGAAATGATCTCGGCATGACTACTTCACGAAGATCCATCTCGCCATTGAACCGGACCCCTGATCCTGATTCGGCTGCTCGAGAGCGAGGAGCAAAGAAACCCCAGAGCCAGAGCCAGAGCCAGAGCCAGCGACGCCCAGACGACCAGTCACATCCACACCCCAGCAAACCATCACGCCGTCGCTCCCTCGAAAAACCTCCACCTCCTCCTCCTCCACCTCCTCCATCGAAGTCTGCTCAACCACGAGGCCGCCACGAGAGATCCCGCTCCCCAGCTCGTCCCAGTCGCACTGATCGCGGCCCCTATCGATTCCCACGAGACCGTCAGGACGAGGCTCGCGATCCGCCTCGTGGCCGTGATCCTGCTGCTCGCTCCCCAAATCGCCGCCATCCCGATCCTGGTCCTGGCTCCCTGAGGCACAGGGGAGGTGACCCCTATCATCGCCAGAGTCCTACCCCGAGACCACAACGTGCATCCTCGCGGTCCCCGCCGCCGCCTCCCAACGGCCGTCCACGCAGTCCAAATCTGTCGTCGTCGAGAAAGCCCCGCCAGGGCCGTGGCCCAAAGAGACCCGAGAAAAGCGCAGCAAAACCTCTGCAGCCTCGTAAAGACTACCGTGGTGCCTCCCCTGGCCCGCGGCGATCTCACTCTCCCGTCTACCGCGACAGATCTTTCAAGCCCCCGCATCTGTCAGGCCGTTCCAGGTCTCCAGTCCCTCCTCCTTACAGGCGTAGGTCTCGGTCTCCACGCGACAACAGCACATTGCCGCTAGCTCAAAACGCTCCCCGCCGGCGGAGCCGATCTCCCACAAACCGAGAGCGTCCTCCTCTCCCAAGTTCACGTCGTAGGTCGAGATCGCGTCCTCACAGCCCCCCTGCGTGGGGCAGCCGACCGCCCACTTCGTCTGATACTGGGTCGCACCGACGACCAAGCCCTGACCCAGGTGCACGTGCACCCTTCGACCATCTCCCACCACCCTCTCCACGGGATCGGCAACGTCCCAAATCAAACAAAAAGGGGAGAAATCGCGACGACCAGCGCCCCAAGAAGTTTGATCCCACCTCCGGAGCCAACAGCATTGAAGTAAACATGGCAGCCAGGGGTGGCTTCCGAGGAGGCTTTAATAATTCCCAACAGCAACCCGGCTATCCCAGCAAAGGACAGTACAACCAAGGCTACTCTCATTCGTCGGGACATGGGACGCCCAACTCTTCATTTCACGGTTCCCCTCCTGCCCAATCACCATACGGCGGGAACGGGCGGGGTTGGAACGGACAGCAACAGTACTCTCCACAAAGGTCAGTTGCGCCTCCTGCCCACGACAAAACTGCTGATTCGAACCGCAACAGCCAATACGGCCCTCCTTATTCCCACAACAACAGCAACAACAACTATGGGCCTCCCAATGGCCCTCAAGGCGCTTACCATTCCAACTCTCCACCTTACCCGCCCAACGGACCTTCATCTCAGTACTCAGGGCCTTACCGTGGAGGTCACAGAGGCGGCTCTGGAGGGTTCCGGGGAAGCCAGTTCGGACCAGGGCGAGGTGGACGAGGCAACTTTAAGAGCGCACAATGGGGTCCAAACACACCTGGAAGTGCTGCTCGGACCCAGTTTACGCCAGGCGAGGAGCCTGAACCGTCCCATGCCAGCTCACACTCGTCTCCCCACAACCATCCCGAACCAGCCCCAGAATCCGAGGATGTCCCGATGGATGACAGCGACAACCCTTTCAGACCCTCCAAGGATTTGCAGGTTGAGGACACCAGCAAGGAGGAGCAGGCCAAGGAGGATGAAATGCCTCCCCCCACCCGGCCGACACCGACTGGCCCACAGTCGCAGACAACGAATAAGTTTAGCTTCAGCATGAAGAATGCCTTGAAGCCGGTTGTGGCGGCACCGCGGCCAGAGATTTCGTCAAAATTTAATGCAGCTCCGCCAACATCACGCGATACCCCTCAGAAACCTGTACCGAAGGCCACTCCACCGAAAGCCGCCCCACCAAGACCTGATCGAGATAGAGGCGGATTTCCAAAGAATGTTCCCACAGAACCAGCGTCGGCAAGAGCCCGCCCCAGCGAACGTAGACAGCCGGAGCCGGGCAGGCATGCCGAACCAGCTCCCAGAACACGAAGAGTAAAGAAAATCATGAGGCGTCTCAAAGAAAAGCCTCTCCTTCCACTAGATATGGCCAAGTCCAAGTCAGTATTCTTCCGGAAACCTGGAAACGAGTCGGTCATCGGCTCAGGCACATATGGCAAGGTTTTCAAGGGCGTCAACGTTTATACCAAGAACCTTGTGGCTCTGAAACGAATACGGATGGAGGGAGAAAGGGACGGCTTCCCCGTCACAGCGGTGCGAGAAATTAAGCTTCTTCGCTCACTCAAACACAAGAATATCGTTGAGCTTCAGGAAGTCATGGTTGAGACAAACGAATGCTTTATGGTATTCGAGTACCTCTCCCATGACTTGACCGGCCTTCTCAACCACCCTGATTTTACTTTGGAACCAGCGCAGAAGAAGGACTTGGCCAAACAGCTCTTTGAGGGGCTGGATTACCTTCACACAAGGGGTGTCCTCCATCGCGACATCAAGGCCGCCAACATCTTGGTCAGCAACGACGGAATACTCAAGATTGCCGACTTTGGGCTGGCCCGCTTTTATGCAAAGCACCACCAGAATGACTACACCAATCGTGTTATCACCATCTGGTACAGGTCACCAGAGTTGCTCCTGGGAGAGACGCAGTACGGACCTGCAGCGGACATATGGAGCGCTGCCTGCGTCTTAGTGGAGATATTCACAAAGCGTGCTATCTTCCCTGGCGACGGCACCGAGATCAGCCAACTTGAGAAGATTCATGCCGTGCTTGGAACCCCAAATAGGACGGACTGGCCTAACCTCATCGAGATGCCCTGGTTTGAGCTTCTTCGGCCAACCTACCGGAAACCCAATGTCTTTGAAGAGACATATAAAGATAAAGTAACCCCTGCTGCCTTTAATTTGCTCGCCTCCATGTTCCGCTACGATCCCGCCAAGCGTCCTACCGCCGCCGAAGTTTTGGAGCACCCGTACTTCACTACTGAGGAACCACCCCCGCGGCAGGCAATTGAGTAAGTCATCCTTGTATGCCGTTGAATTGACAAATATGCTGACTTGTTGAAAACCAGACTCAAAGATATCGGTGGCGAATGGCATGAATTTGAGTCAAAGGCTCTTCGTCGCGAAAACGAGAAGAAAGAAAAGGAGGCCCGGCGAGCACAAAAAGAGGCTGCAGTGGCAAATCCTCGAGAGAAGGACCGGAAACGCTCGAACGAGTCAAATGAAGTGCATCGAGAGGCCAAGCGCCCGCATGTCGACTTGGAAGGGAGGCCGCAGCAGGCGAACCAGGACCTTGAGCTCGACCCAGTTTCCGGCAAGCTACAACCCGTCAAAGCCCAAAACCATGACATACCACAACCTCCGTTGTCTCGAGCATCACAGGCCCCAACCGATTCTGGGATATCCTCCGCGAATACGGAAAATGGTCCACCAAGCTCTGCCGCCGCTACCTCTGGTTCTCTGGCCACAAATAAACCCCTTGGCTAGAGCAGGAGGGTGGGATGGGCGGTTCTGGTATCTGGTGTTATGCAATATCCTGGTGGAAAGGGCGTTGGCGGGTGGCGGATGACTTTGGCCAAGTGTAAAAAAAAATGCGAAGGAGGCACGCAATGCTTGGGGTCGGCTGAGTTCCCTTGGGAAGGACGATAGTCGAGCGAAATGATTGTACGACTACTAGAACTAAGTTACATCTTTATAAATATTATGAGCAAAAACGGTTGAAAGGACGCACCGTCGCGGCGGCAGACGGATAAGTATAGGTGAGGCAGTAAAGTGCCATTGGTCTGCCTGGGTATAACTTTGGAAGAAAGCAAACTATACTTTTATCAATAAAAGAAGACCATACAGTGTTGATGCCCTGTTTACCTTGCTCGGATTTCGGATTGTAAATGGTATCTCTGGTGTCTTCTTGTTCTCACCGTTTATTTGCGAGTGGCCGTCGTTGTTGCAGGAATAGATAGCACCGAAAGCTAGTTTGGGACATGTACAATTTGGGGATATTGGGAACGGTAAACACGTCAATGACCTGCATCAATCCATGTTTCAGTATACCTATTTATCTAGTTATAAAATACTAATAGTCCCAACAATACAAAGTGTTCCATAAGTAGCTATGAACTCGGCTTTGAGCCGTCTGTAATTAAATATAGACAGACTCATTTATAAACTCGCTCATACTAAATAAATAAAACACTCACTTAACCCTGGTGGTTTGCATTAGCTCAAAGTCGACTTAAGTGAATATAAGTGGTACCTTAGGTAAGGTATCTGCTAAAGAAAAAAAAAACTCCTACCTTCTTTCTTCAAAGTATAGATTTGTAGAACCAACCAAGCCTCTCGATTATTTCGCCACTGACACTACAAGTTGACTACCTTGGTTATCCTAAACATGATTGTCATGCCTACCCGTCTATTCACTTACCCCAATCCTTTTTTCGTCCATACTCGGTTATTAGTAAACTCAAAGTGATTCTCACGTATACTATTGTTTTCGAGACCACATTATCCAAGGACAAACACACATATAATTAGTCGGTTGTGGTGGAATAGTAATAATGATACTACCCGGCCCTGCCGAGTAAAAACCTCAAACTTGTATCTGTGTTTATGAACCCATTTCATCCAAATCATGATCATAATCGTCGTAAACCAACATAACCGTGCCAGTCATACCTCTGTGAAGTAATGATGAAAGAAGCTCCCTCCAGATGATGACAATGCCGGCAACTAACCAGATACGAGGATGAAAAGTATGCTTGCCCTCCAAAAAAAGAATATTTGAAAAAATCCACACACCGCAGGACAAATGTGTATTTTCCCATTTTGAGAACCGCGGCCAAGAAGGGACGAGATAGAAAGAAAGAGCCACGAATCCGATCTGGGTATATATATAAATCCCTCCCGCCATGTTCTCAAGGAACCCATTTTTTCTGGGTCTGTTCTCCAGCCCGCTTTATAAAGTCTTCCCTGTATAGATATTTAAATGTCCGAAACATCGTGGTCAATGTCCTGTAGTACGTTGTACAGCATGTGCGTGTGTGTGCCGAGATTTCCCTTCAGATCGATGCCCAGACATCGATACCAAGACAAAGCGACAGTAGGTAGCAAAGCGCTACCCGAGGATGTTTGTCGACAATCCAAAAAGGAAACTCAAACTGTCTCATACCAGTGGAGGACTTTTTTATCCCACGTGGGGTGCTTTTCCCTCGTCCCCAGTCACCTCGGCAGACCTCAGCAACTGTCGCAGACTCCCTTCGGCATAGCTTGGTGTGCCTCGGGGAACACTGGCTCCTTCCATACCAGCCCCTGATGGTGTCCTCCAAGGAATCCAGGTGCCCCAGCCAAGTAGTGACCCAGTCGAAGATCGTGGCCCTTCCTGGTGGGGTAACTCGTCGGAGAAATGAACCTCGAGGCGCTCGACGGCTTGCATTGATCTAGGCGGGCCAGCTTGAGAGGTGTTGTCGCTGAATCTAACATCAGGAGTCGTCCTAACGCCTAGGTTTGTTGTCGACGTTTGCGGCATTGCTAGCTCGCTGACAAGAGCTGCGGCGGGCCTTCGAACCGCAGTGGTATCATGGCCCACGACGCTACGGCCGCTATCCATGATGGCCGTAGCAAACAATGCTGACTTCTTGCGGGCTAGCTTGGCCTTGTGGCCTTGTCCAGCACCTCGGCTCTCTTCAGTAGTTATGCCGCCACTCCCTGCCTCGGCGTTCACAGTCGATCCTGATCCTGATCCCGATCCTGTTGAGTTGCCCCATGTTTTTCTGGCAGCTCTTCCTCGAACTTCTTCAGCGAGCTCGGCAGCAGGCTTTTTCTTGGTCTTATCCTCCTCGGAGGACCGGCTGGATGACATTATCGTCTCCAGGGTACCGTACGCGACACTCCTCCGCCGGGCCCCGCTTCTTCGCTTTCTATGCGAGCGGCTGTTGCTATCATCGTCGTCAGAGTTGATAGCCTGCAGCGTGGGACCTCCATGAATGTGGCTGTGGCCCTTCTTCCTCGGTCCTGATGAAGTTGACCCCCCAACCGACGAGATCGACACACCTGAACCATGAGGCGCCACATGGACCTCGTACTGGTTGCTGAGGGAGTACCGCGAACGCGCACAAATCTCCGCAATCCGATCCAAATCCGACCCGATATCATTTTCACCTATATCGGCCATGAAGCTCTTGAATGAGAAGGCCTCCAGTGGTGGCAGTTTTGGTTCGTCAGGTTCCGGCTGTGAGGATGCTGACTGCCAATGCCACGCAAGAGGCAGTGGTAGTGGCAAGGGTAGGGGCAACTTGTTGCTGGACTTCTTAGCCTTGTGGCGCGGCATGGCTACTCTTTCAACGCTGTTTTCATTATTTCCAGCACTATATCCGCTGCTGCCGTTGCTGCTTCCAACTCCGCTGAGAGCGGGCTGGATGGGTCGACCGGTGAAGGCAGAAGCTGATTTGGAGGGTGATGGCAGCGGCACACGCCTCGAGACACCGCGACTGCTACTCGACGGCCGATACCGCGAAGGCTGAGCGCTGCTGTGTGAGGGTTGAGATGGGGACGGCCCACTGTAAGTGCGGACGAGCACTGGCTGCGAATAGGTGCTGCTCTGGGCGCCGGTGCTCTTGGTGTAGCGGTGGCGGCGGACGGCGGACGGGTAGGTGCTGTTCAGCTTCTGCAAAGCCGAAGTGCGGTGAGCTGCGGTGGTATCGTCAAGGGGGATTGGCCTTCCCTCGGCGGTGGACGGGGCGAGCGAGGTAGAAGATGTATTTGGCTGAAAGAAGAGCGGAGGGAACGAGACAGGGAGAGAGCCACGTCTCGATTTGGCCAGGCGGTCAGGAGCAAGAGGAAGCGCCGACTTTATAGGCGATGGGGACTTCTTGGAAGGGGAGGAGGCAGAAGAGGAGCAGGATGGAGGGAGCAGAGAGGACGAGTAAGGAGGACGCTGCAGTTCTTGAGGAGGAGGAGGAGGAGGAGGAGGAGCAGGACGGGACGAAGAGGTCTGCTCTGTAGTGGCACTGGCACTGGCATTGGCACTGGCACTGGCAGCGTCACGGTCTGGTTCTGCATCATCTTGGCCGCCCGTCTTGGGAGCGGCGTGTGGTTTGGTGTATATATACATGGCATCCGTAAGTGGGCGATGCGGCATTAGACGAGGGGCGAGTATGGGTCACACATGCAGGGTGTGCCGTGGCCGTAGCCGTCGACGTGGACGTGGGAAGCAGCGCGGACGACGGCGTCAGTGAGTGAGTGTCATGGACGGCACGAACACGACAGCATTGGCCGTCTGTCTGTCTGTCTGTCTTGTCCTGCGGGTCTCAGGTTGGCTGTATTTGTCTTGGTCCCAGGTGCCGGGTGAAGAGGCGATGCTCCGTCAGCCGTCAACGTGGGCGTTCTGGTATGGCCTCTCTCTGGTGGTGGTGTAACTTTGTGCCTGTCTCCCGCTTTTCCGTCTCGCGTGTTGTGGTTTTCTCAAGGGGTTGCGTTGCGTTGCGTTGCGCTGCGTTGCGCTGCGTCGCTTCGCTTCCCTCCAGCAGGAAGCAGAAGCAAAGCAAAAGCAAGCAAGCAGATGTGCGCGTTGCTTTCTGAGATTGGAGGGAGCGCAATTTGTTCGATTTTTTCTTCCTTCAAATTCTACTCTGGGCCTGCTCACTGGCTGAGAAGGGAGGGAAGGCGCTGGTCATCGCCAGCTTGGGGTAAAACCCGTTGCTGCCGCTATTGGACGACAGCAGGTGCGTCTGCAAGCAGTCGTGGCTGTCGTTCAAAGGGTTGTCTGAGTGCCGCTTGCAGGGGTCTGTAAGCGGGGGTTGACACTCGACAGGTCGGGCCCCACACGCCATCCAAAAGGTCCATCATTTAACCTTATTCAACGCCTAATGAGTTCTACTCGCTCGTGGCGTTCATCTGGTGTGTGTCATGTCAGTGTTCTGAGTCTTCAGTCCAGAAGCATGACACAAGCAAGAGGCACTTCCTTCTCAGAAGACCTAGCGTCCCGATCCTTCTCTGCATATCGGGCCGTGACACCGCCACCCCTCAAATTGGAAAATCGCACGACTACCCAAACTAGGCCAAATGTCACGCGTCGACACAATTCTGCCCCCAACGCAGCTGCAGCATTGTAACATATCTAAATCAAGTTCGTTCTTCACTTCCGTCATATATCAAAACCAAAAGAATCATTTTCATACATCAAAGAAAAGCAACCCCTTATCGGAAATCTGCTTCGAAGAGTTTTGTTCGAGACCGTAACGGGTACAACAGTGTCATCGAAGTCCCCAACGGGAAACACGAAAACAACGGTCCATCTTTGCCATCGATCATAAAATCCAATCATAATGCGTAATATATAGTTCGTTCCAAAACCAGGCTGTTAAAAAGAGAAAATCAATCATAAGCCATAGTTCTCTCGCTGCCCAAGCTCGGACTGTTTTCCGAAGTCGACCTCCCACTTGCCTCCCCATCGGGTCCCATCAAATTTACTGGGTCTGTTGGACAATGGTGCCATAGCCGTGCCCTCCATTCTGGATTCTCTCGCTGTAGACGCCAGGTGCCCGTGTGGCGTTGAATCTCCCCAGCTTGTTTTGCTCCCGACGGTCGTAGTAGACATATTCGAGGTAGAAGGCGTGCAAATGGCCGGGAATATATCTATTTGAGGTGTGATATGTTTGTCAGCCACTTTGCAGCTCGCGTGTCCGAGTTGTGATGCACCAGGAGACAGAGAAGGGAAGATCGAAGACATACCCCAAGAGAGTAAGGCAGATGTTGATGAATAAATCGGCACCGCATCCAGAAATGACCCAGACACCAGCGGGAGGCACTGTAGTATTATCTCATGGTCAACGACAGGAACATGCAAACGATGTGGGGCATGGATTGCTTACGGAGAATGGTGATCAGGACCAACAAAATTGCGGAGGCGGCACCCATTTTGTCGGATTTTGTTTTGTGTTCGTGGGAATGTTCTCAAATATCCTGTATGCGAAGAGTTTGTAGTTGATGTTCAGGAGACCAGAGCTCGGGATCAGTTGAGTCTGGAAGAAGGTGAACTCTGATAATTACGTCTCGGGGTTGCCTTGGACGCGCGGGATGACGTACGTCATTTCCTCGAGCACGCACGGGCCACATTCAGGGTGCGTCTTGAGACTATGTATGGCATTATGCAAATATTGAAACTCGAGTGGAATTATATTCCTATATAAAACTATCCCGGATTATTGTATACATCGCAATAGAGCTGGTATTGATATCCAAGTCTATCGAGGCGCGCCTGTAGCAACCTACTCTTGTCTCGGAGCCAGTGGGAACCGAGACATTGGTGATTGCCAAAGGTGCTATGTTATGTCAGTTGAATCAGTGAGCATGTGGATCGTCGGATTCACTAAACATCCGTGAAATTTACAAGTGACGGTAGTGGAGCGAGAGGTGTCTTAAAAAAAGTTAAGACTGGATCTACTACCTAATCTTGTTGTCGAGCCATTTCCGCTGGTCAGAGGAGCACATTCGGCTAGTGAATAGGCACTCTAGAGAGCACAGGGCTGATGAACTGGCTGGCACCCATCAGGAGCTTATTTAAGGGGTTTGTTGCTGTGAAGGGTCGCTGTCAAATCAGGGACCTCGCACTTCCCCGCATGATTTTTAATGGTCGGAGACTCTCGGGTGGTGAGAGTGAATGCATAGGTAGTTCCTCGGGCTTGCATGCTCAAGTGTTGCCCCTCATGCTGTGCCGCAACAGCGCAACAACGAACAAACCGACATCAGCTTCAGTGGGATGGATCGAAACAGACGGAAAAGAAAGGGTGGCGGGACTGTTTGGCCTATCGGCTCAACTCTGCTCTCCCAAGTCGAAGCTCAATGGCAAATGCAAGCATATATTACCCGTCCCCGTACACATTACATGTCGGATTTTCGGATGGCCCAGAGCGGTGACATGCCATTTATTTGGGGAGGTCCAAAATGAACCACCTTCCTTGGCCGAACACGGAGAAGCCATTTCACAGACTGTGGAGGCTCGCGAGTTGCAACACCCACTCATGTGGGCTCGGACGCCTCGCCTAATATGGTAAGTCAAAGGGGCAAGACTGGTCGTGTGTTGCGCAAGTCGCAGTTGCCGTTGCGTGGGAGTTGTTGCAGTTGGATGGAGCATCCATCAGTAGACGGCATGGGGGCACCTGGACTCTTGCATGGTCCGTCCAGATTGCGGCATTGGAGCTTCTTGATGATACACTTTCAGCCTCACCTAGCGAACCAGTATATACAAGTTTTTGATGTCTCGGGCTATCTCTCGTGAGGAGTTCCCATGTCGGAGACTGCTTGCTCTTGAGACGCCTGCCGTGCAAGGCTCTGAGGTGCGGTACATACGACAAAACGACGTGTAATAAAGGGTCGCCGACAGGATTTTCCTAATCGGCGCGATGCTGGCTGAAATACTGATTACTGCGTAGACGACATCGACCGGTCTACAAGTAGAGGGCGGACCGAGCGGTCTAATAGGGGATCTGCGCGTACGGCGGCGAGTAGCAGCTTGGTGATCTATCACAAACATATATCACAGTGTCTTGGAGCCTCCGTATGTATTGCACTTGCACATCCAGTCTGTTTCTGTCTCGGCCCTCGACGCTTTTCTACTAGTGTTAAAAGCAAAACGCCTCTCCAAGTCCAGCTGCTTCCACAAATGGGCCCAGGTTGGATGATCGTGAGCAGGGAAAGGAAAGGAGCAGGCAGGTGCAGTGCAGTCGGTGCAGGAGGCAGGGGCGAAGGCCCGTTCCATCCCTTCCAAGTTCCGCGACCCTCGATGCTCGAAGCGACCAAATTGGTAACGAGCTAGTGCGCATCTCAGTGGAAGAGACAAGACAAAAGTCCTGTGATCTTCGCCAGCAAACACACAGCACAAGTCACCAACGTCCCGCCCGCCGCCCGCCGCCCGCCGCGCGAGCTGTGTTGTTCAACTTTCTCCACCATCACATCTCAAGAATTCACTGTGGTGTTCGTACTACGGGTTAGAAAAAGCTGATGTGCTGTTTGCCAGGACTGGAAGGGGCAATTTATTATGCAGTTGATGGCACTTTATTGGCACACCCATTGATGCGCAGGTTAAGCCACTGGAAGCTGCTGCCCTGGTCCAATCGTCCATTGCGCACCGCCCGCAGAAAGAAGTCAAAGGGCCAGTGGTCTAGGCAGGGTTTGGCGGACGAGGCTTGCTGCCCAGATATGCTTTGGACTACCCAGTCACGGTACGGTACAGTAGATACATGTACCTTAGATAGAGTATATGTGTGTCCCTGGGTGCGGCTTGCATGCCTAGCTACCTACATGTACCTAGGTAGTAGGTGGCTGGGTTCCCGGTTTGCAGGTACCCAAGCAAGGTCGGTCGCTGGGAAGATGCAGGAGCGACATGGCGGCGGGCGGCGGCAACGGTCAGATCCAAGACCAAGGTGCCACAAACTGATACATAGGTACGTGGGTCCTTCAGCGGCTGGGACTGGCAGGGAGGCCGGTGCTTCGATGGTGCTTGGCCATTGCCGTCCAATGCAAACTCGAGCAGCAAGGACGGAAACCATTGGAGCCTTGGACCTTCGGTTTTGAGCAGAGCAGTTCCATACGGCCCACGGGGCTCCTCAGTCCTGGATGCGTGGGACTGGACTGGGTGCTGGGTGCTGTCAGGATGGAATAGGATTGGGTGGCCCCGGCCCAGATTGGCAGTCTCCATAACTGACCTTAGGTAACTGGCCGAAGCTGCCCTGCCCAGGTGGCCCTGCTGGCTCTGGCTCGGGAACACTCAGGCCAACGTTCAGGGCCAGCGTAGGGGGCAAGGCCGAATCTTTTTTTTCTCTCTCTCGCCAGTCGTCTCCAATCCCTTTCCCCTTCCTCCCGCTCGCTTCTCCACCCTTCCTCCCAACGTCGAGAGGGTCGTTGAGATACTAGCAACTCGCTCTTACGGAAGGAGAGGTGTTCATTTCCATTGTTTGGGACTGCGTCTGTTTGGTCTATTCTAGAGCTACCTCCCTGCCTTCCATATTAGCTGCTCCAGTCAACCTTACCTCCCCCCAACTCGCAACTGAACTCAACTCTCAGATAAGAGAGAGCTCCGCTTCAACCTTTCGGCAACTTGGATCGAACGTGGACCTTACCCCGTCTCTACTTCTATTTTCCCCCGAGCACCCGCTTCCACGGCTGCTGTGCTGCCGCCAAGGTAAGCTTTCTGCGTCTCCAGCTCCCGTCAACCTACCAAGCGCCCGGACGGAAAAAGGTTTGGGCACTTCCCGCCCGCGACCCGTGGCCACTCGAACCCTGAACTGATCTGACTCTGCTTGCTATCACAAGTTACAGACAATTGCTGTGTACCTCGAATTACTCGAGCATTGTATATCTTCGAGCCTCCCCCGAACTCGAGCTCCGAGCTTCAACTTTGCCTGTCCTGTCCGCGGTCATGGCCACCCAGCAAAGCCCGCCCTTCAAGACCGACCGATTCGTTGTCATCCATGTCGCGACTACCTGTGACGAACACGGTGTCTATGTCACAAGGGACTCGGCCGAGGTCATTGAGCTGGGTTGGATTCTCCTCGATGCGAACACCCTTGAGGAGGTGAGCAACCCCTTTTTCCCTGAAAGAAGTGGAAAAAAAAAATTATTATAAAACTGGAACGAGTTCCTTTTTCTGATCACCACTTCTTGTACCAGGTCCATCGGGAGAGCGTGCTTGTCAAGCCTGTCAACACGCCCATCACCCCCCTCTGCAGTGAGTCCCCGACCCTCGCCGTCTCCTCAATGCCTCCTTTTGACGGCCTAATTCGTCACCGCCGTGACTGTTACTGTGGTCTTCCTTGCTGACCAATCCTTGCCAGCGAGCTTGACCACCCTGACATGGGAACATGTTAGAAACGCCGGGACTTTCAGGGATGCCATCAATCGCTTCGACGCCTTTGCTTCGGAGCATCTGACGTCCAACAACCTCGACTTTGTCTTCGTCACGCTCGAGGCCTGGGATCTGCGTGTCCAGCTCCCCCGCGAGGCCCGCGACAAGGCTGTTGTGCTGCCCCCGTATCTGCAGCACTCGCGGACGTTCGACCTGAGAACCGAATACCAAAGATGGCAGCAGCATCACCCCGAGTCGCTGCCGTTTGGCCCTTCGTCATTGGCTAATATTTGCGCCGCGCTTGAGGTGGAAGCTGTGCAGTCTAGCGCGCCAATTAAGCACAATCTGCCGTTCCACCTACAGGCTCTGGCCCCAGCATCGCCGCGTCGTGCCATGGAGGAAGCTGTCACCCTGGCTCGAGTTCTTCGTGGCTTGATTCGCAAATCTCAACCGCCCCACGAGCATGCTGACGTGCTCAGCCGCCCCATGGATGCCCGCGCTGATGTTCGCGCTTTTTTGTCGGAGCGCAGCAAGGTTCTGCACATGTCTGGTTTGCCTCATGATACCACCCAGTCAGAGCTTGAGAGCTGGTTCACCCAGTTTGGTGGGCGGCCAATTGCCTTCTGGACCCTGCGCACCCCCGAGCAGCACAAGCCTACTGGTACCGGTTTTGCCGTCTTTTCCTCCCACGAAGAGGTATGTATCCTTCCGTCCCATCCCTTTGTCTGTCTCCCCAGTCACTGTGCAACTGAAACAAAGGGCACCCGCTTACCTTATCTTCTTTACCTTCAGGCTGCCGAGAGTCTATGCATGAATGGACGGGCCTTGAACGAGAAAGCCATTGAGGTGTCCCCGTCCTCGAGCCGAGTCCTGGACCGCGCCGCCGAGATCCTCACACCCTTCCCGCCCAGCAAGAACCGTCCCCGTCCCGGTGATTGGACCTGCCCGTCGTGCGGCTTCTCCAACTTCCAGCGACGCACGGCATGCTTCCGCTGCTCGTTCCCCGCCGTCAGCGCTGGGCCCACGGGTGAGATGGGCTACGGCTACGGATACGGGCCACCGGCGATGATGCCTCCCCCTCCTCATATGGGCGGCCATCATGGTCACGGTGGCGGTCACGGCCGCATGGGTGGTTCCGGCGTCGTTCCGTTCCGGGCTGGCGATTGGAAGTGTGGCAATGAAGTCTGCGGCTATCACAACTTTGCTAAGAATGTCTGCTGTCTTCGCTGCGGAGCTAGCCGTGCTGGTGCTGCCGTTGTTGCTGATTCCGGCTACCCTTCGCCCATGGATACTCCTTCGTCTTATAGCATGAGCCAGGCCTCCATGGCCGGTACTCCGGGTCCGGGTACATTCGCGTCTACTGCTGGCGGCTTCAACTCCCAAGGCGGTGGATACGGGCAGCAGCACTTCGGTGGCCCCCCGAGCACATACGCCCTCCCATCTGGTCTTGGAGGTGGTGCCGCCCCTTACCCGTCGCTAAACACACATTTTGGACCTGCTCCTGGCTCTCACTCGGCCGGCCCTTTTGATAGCCGTGCCGCCGAGGCTGCCTTCCAATCCGCAGGAAATGGTCCTGCTTCAGCCGGGCCTGGCAACAACTTTTACTCACAGGGCGAGAACGACCCATTCGCCTTCCTCTCATCTGGCATCGGTAGTTTGTCGGTGAGCAACCAGGATGCTCGTCAGAATGGAGGTGCCGCGCCCCCCAGCAAGTCGCCCGCATAATGGCCGGAAAAACACAAACTCGTCGATCACCAGATCACCGAGCCTCTCATGCTCAAATCCTATCAAAAACCACTTTGCTCTTTCACGTGTGGCTATTTTTCGCGACGACTTTGGGAATGAGAAATAGAGATCATTTGGGCCTTGGCAATATCTTCGGACTTATACTGTTTCATCGAGGTGTGGCGGGGCTTTTGGCACAACTCAATGGGGAGGTGGAGGTGGCGGTGGGCAAAATTGCAACGGAAGACAAAAAGAACAACCACTTCTTACAGGATCCCTCAGGGCGGAGTTTTCTCGACCGGCACATTGTATCTTGCTATACGGCAAAGGGATGCTGACTGGATATTCATATCCTTCATCACCTTGGAACCCGGTTTCTTTCCAACCCCGACGACCCCGAAATTTCGCAGCGGATTAGTCGGTCGAGGGAGGCATAGCGGCGGGGCTGGGAACGGAGGGCGTGCATAGCGAGGGAGTGTGTGTTAAAGGATGTATTTGGCCTTGTTTGCTGCTCTCTGTTGGAGCTTTTTTTCACTTCTGCGTGTAATTTTCTTTTCTTCACTTCATCTTGTTCCTTTCTCGCTCTCCTTCTTCTTTCCCTCTTGTCTCTATCCTACACACCTTTTTTGTCTTGCTGCAGGGAGAGAGAGAGTTCTATTGTAGTTCCATTTATTCCGAGGAAAATTTTGCTGGATGGACGGCGGGGAGTAAAGCGGAAACAAAGGGGGCGAAGGGGTGTTGGTTCGGAACGGAACGGAGGGATATTTTTTTTTCCCATCATTATCATCATCATTTTACATTTTTGTTTCTTTTTCTCCCATTCCCATTCTCCTCCTCTCCCTTATCCTCGTCTTGACTGTGGCTGGCGCTGTCGTTGGTCACACGCACACATACGTACACGCATACACACACATCGCCTTGGGCCGGTCAATCAAAACCACTCAGGTGGTGGTGTGCAAGACAAATAAGAGGCAAAGGGCAAAAGAAGATGAAGGGGAATGGAAAAGACTGAACACCGCGGATGAGATTTGTGAGGGTGGGGGGAGGGATCTTTCCAGCCTAGTATACATTACATACCTAGGTTTGAAAGCGTCTCCTTACCTTTACCTATCTTTGTTCATCACTCTTGTTGCCTCTTTCTTCTCATCTCTCATTCCTGCTAGTAGCCGACTCGGGGACGGACGGATGGACGGACGGAAATGTTGATAATAATATCCCTGGGGCATCGATCTGTGTGCTTGATGTGTTGGTTGTTCCATAGTTGCGAGGTGCCTGAACAAAAAAGAAACTGCATTATTACCTGGCCAAAATTATATTTGTATCATCTCGGGCTCGTTGTGTGCAACTGATACTCGTCAAGCTTAGCTGGAAAATTGCCTCTTGGTCAAGAGCGAGCTATCCATGGGCTCGCTCGCTCCAAGGCATTGTTGGCCGTGACGAATAATATGTGAGTGTCTCACAGTCGAAAAGGGGTAAGTAACCACGGTGAAATTTGAAGATTAGGTACCTTGGTAATTGATTGATTGATTGGCATAGCAGGAACAAAGGGCTCACTGCTACTGTACCTAGGTGTCTACGTACGGTAACTAGAAAACGAAATCCCCTCCCCAACTCCCATTTCGCCTTGCCTTGCCTTGCCATTGCCTTTTCTTGGCCCAGATACGTTGGTATGATATCCATCATCCAAATATTAAACCGAGCGAGCCTCCTCATCCGAGAGACAAAAATTGCAGTTTTGGTTTCCACCCCGTTTATCAACCCTCCTCCTCTACGAATCAGTAGTGAACTGACAAAGAAATGGGGCAGTCGAAGTTAGGTGTTAGATATATGTTCCCTCCTGGACGAATGGGCAGAAAATATGTTCTTGAAAGAAAGAAAGAAAGGAAGGAAGGAAGAGCGATTTTTCCTCTCAGGGAAAGAACAAGATGAACAGATTAAAAGGAGGTCCCGCTGTCAATTCTGATTCGGACCTGACTGATGCCCTTTTTCTTTCTTGGGTTTCTTTCGTTTTCTCTCTTTAAAGGACCGAACCGTGAATGGATGGATGGGTGGATGGATGAAAGATGTCGGCGTCGACGTGGGTACTGTAAAAGAAAAACTGGCGGAGCGCTGGCCTGGCTGTAGGATGTAGGAGGGTGCCGCTGAATAAAGGAAAAATGCCGAATATTGCTGAGGGTTGGGTGCTCAAACTTTGTACCAGCTGCGCAGGTATTGTGTCCTCTCGTCGTCCTCCTCCTCCCCCTCCTCCTTGTCATCATCCTCGTCCGCCATGTTGACATCTCCATCAGAGTCGAGAGGATTGTCCTGCAGATACTGACCCCAGTAGTTGAGCTCGGACTCAGAGTATTCCTCATCGGCCTGAGCCAGAAGCTCCATATCCGCTTTGTCGGACTCTGAATCACTCAAAGGAGGCGCATCATCGGCCTCCTTCTTCAGCATCTCGTCGACGTCGACTCCGAGAAACATAGGGTGCACCCATTCTCCCAGTTTGTTGATAGGGTCGTCGTGGTTGTTGGCAACGACCTGGGGCTGCTCAGGTTCGAGTGATGTCAATAGTTGTGCCAGGGAAGGGTGTGCTGTAGGGTCTAGGCAGGGGGTGTCTGCGACGATCCGATCGTGGATAGCCTCGCAAGTCCTGAAGTCGGCCCTGACTTCTTCGGCTGAGTCGATATACTGGTGCCGAGCTTTCACAAAGTCGGTCTCTGCGGAGTAGCGATAGTGGAGATCCTGGGTAGTCGCTTCCTCTTCTGCCTCTAGAAGTAACTCCCTCTGCTCCTTGGTCAGTATGCTCCATCGTGCCTTGCGCGCATGCTTGGGATGCCACATGCCGCGCTCAAACGGCACGTTTCCACAGCCTCCGAGGACTTCAGCATGTGCCGAATTCAAGCACATCCAATCATCCTCGGGCAGCTCATCGTCGCTCATGTACATCTCTTCGATGCTGGGGACCTCTCGGGCGCCGGTGAGGAGGTTGGTGTGGCCGTAGACCATCATGGCGCGGATACACGAACGGAGGTCGAGGTCGCGCCGCACTGCCTCCATGGCAACCAGCTCGTCTGGCCGCATAAGGTGGTTATTTCCCTTTCCCCAGCCCTCGAAGTGGAAAGTGCCCATCTGACTCACTGGCACACCTCTAACCGGCGCTGCCGCGTAGACTTGGGTAGCGGTGGGAGCGACGTCGTAGCGGATCTTGAGCTCCAGGATCTCGCCTTTGTTCGTGTACTTCTTGCGCCGCAGCAAAGCCCACAACGTCGAGAGACCCTTTTGTCCCAGTATCAACTTCACCAGCACCGTGGACCCTGGGCCATAGATGGGGTCGTTGAAACGCATCGCCAGCTTGACAAAAAATTTCTGCGCAATGTACAGGTCTTCGTTGGTGAAAAAGTGCTCGTTTTTCATCATGGTCACCCGCCGCTTGCTCGTTGGGACATCCATGATCATCCACAGCTTCAGGAGGGTGAGATGTGAGCCCTTGGGCATGCGGTGGCCCATCCGTGCCAGCGTCGCGAGGATGTCGCGGACCTGAATCTCGCGGCGGACCACCATCTGGAACCACTTCATGCTGGGTACCTCGCGAATACCATGGCCGGCGGTGGTCGGAGCCGTCGAGCCCGAATAGGCCACACGGGGATGATTGTCGCTCGCTGGATCGGCTAGCCGGCCGGCAGGGTCTTGGATGAAAATGCGCCTGTCCTCATCCCGGATGAACAGGTTCCTGTCCTCGTCAGTTGGGTCCTGCGCGAACATGGTCTTATACTGCTCATAGTTATAGAGGCGAGCTGCGTTGGGTGCCATGCACATGGTCCAGGCATGGAGGCTGCTCCGCAAATGCAATCTAACAGTGTTGTGGAAATCGCGACTGATGCTGTAGAGACGGAGGATGTCGGCGGGACGCAGGTATTTGCACACCTCGATGATGAGATCCGACGAGGTGCTCAGCGAACCGATGAGATCAAAAGCGGGAGGGATGGTGGGCTGGTTTGTCTCTGCCACCTCAGCATGCCACTTCGCCGTGGCCATTTCGATGGCGAAGATGTCGTCTCGAACCTCCATGAAGGGCAGCGTCAGGGAATGGTCGGATAGGTGCTGCAATCCCGCCTCTTTAATGAACTTCCAATAGTATTCGCGGACCTTATTGCCAATAACAACAATGTTGCTGGGACTGCTGCCGCTGCCTGCTGAGTTACCATGTTCGGGATTGATACGAGGTTGGAAGATCCTGCGGGGGGTTGTCGTAGCCTGGACCTTGACTCTCTTGCGCGGCGGGCTCGACTCCCCGTTCAAGGACTCGACGATGGCGTCGACGTTGGGGACGAAGCCACTAGCTTCGATTTCCGCGACCGTAGCATTTTCTCGGGCACTTCTTGCCTCGAAGTATGGGCGTGACGCGGGACGGAGGCTCAAGTTCTCTAGAGTGAACCCTGGGCCCGGCAAGTCGTTGCCATCTCCAGGGTTCTCATTGTTGTTGTTGTTGATATTGGCCGGCGCAGACATGTTAGAGGCCGAATGGGTCCGAGGCAGAAGTGAGATTCAGGTGAGGAAGCGCGAGTCGATAAGAGAGTGGAAGCACTGGTTGAAGAAAAGGGAATGGAGGCACCGGTTGAAGAACCTGGCATGATGAGAAAAGAAGAAAGGTTAACGAGAGGGAGGAAAGGTGTTCTAGGGGCGAAGAAGGATTTATGCGTTTTGAGGATTTGACTGCATCCTGTAGGGAGCCGCCGCGGTTCTAAAGAATGAGTTGAATGGGTGCAATCATAGGGATTGTTCTAAGCATTGTCCCTAGATATGCAACAATAGGAAAGGAGATCAGATGACCAACAATAGAAGTGGCCGCCAAGAACAATAAGGGGCTCCTGCCAAGAACAATAGCAACGCACAATACCTACCTAACAATACCAGATGAAAAGGAAGGAGCGAATGACCACCAAACGGCAGGAACGACGGCCACGAAAACCAACCGATCCATCATTTTGTCACCTTTTTAATGACCAACATGCACGCAGTGACCAAGATATCTACCTTAGGTAAGTACGTAACAGGAATCTGTCTGGTGCTCCCCTTCCACAACGATGTGGATGGAATACCTCAGAAATCATGCCAATTCGAGACAAGTTTACAAGGAAAGGGAATAGGTAGTTACAGATCTCACTACCTAATGATGCGCTTCTCTCTGCGATCTGCGGGTCCAGTTAGCCCGCCCGCCTATGTGCAAGGAATACTTGAACGGCCAAACATGTCGGAATGTGATTGTGTAAAAAATTTGCTATATCGTCCATCACCTAGATGGATATCTGCCTTTCGCAACCTTGACCGAGGGCAAAGATGAGGACGAGACTGGACGGAGCTGGTGGCCCTCGGTATAGACATACACAGGCCGGGCATTCGACGGCCGTGGCGATAACATATACCTTGGGCTGGGACTGCTGTTTAGGTCAGTATATTCACCTTGGTTGATTGAATGCCTGGCCTGGAGGCATATGGCCATGGTGGCCATGCGCCCGGTCAGGCTCGCCTTTAACCCCTTGGCCAAGGCTGCCGACATTGTTGAATGGATATCAAGTTCCGAGACGGTTTAGACATGATAGAAATCACTAACCTCTCCAAGATTGCATTTGAACCAATAAATTAATTATCGCCCGCTTGCTAAGCTGCTAAGCATTAAACAATTTTTGCCAACACAAAAATGACAAAGGGAAATTGTCCCATGAAAACCAGGACTGCTTTCTCCCCCCCCGGGTCCGTTCCAGCAGCATTTACTTCATGGCAACAAAAGGGAGATAATTCCCTCCCTCGCTCATAAGTCCTTCTTGTAAGCATGCTCCGGCTTGTGCGTAGTCTCATAGTCCACATGGACGTAGGCACGCTCGACATCCGGCAAACTCTCGAGCTTAATCTGGAGCTCCTCCGCAACGTCGTGTGTCTCGGCGAGGGTGGCCTCCGGGCCCATTACGATATCAACCTCGGTGATGATACGGGGCCCCGCGTAGTAGGCGCGAACAGTATCGATCTGGCGGATGGCGGACGAATGCGTTAGGCAGACATACGTGATCAGCTGCTGGATCTCGACTGGCGCCACGACGCCCACCAGCAGCAGAAACTCGGTGAAGGCGGTGCGTAGCCAGATGACCGAGATGATAACACTCAAGAAGATGGCGCCCGCAGGATCGAGCCACCACGCCAGCTTGGCACCGCCCACCGATGTCAAGATACCAAATCCATTGATGAGCAAGTCGTTCCGGTGATCTTGCCACAGGATACGCACCTGGCTGTACTTATCCTTGAGGCTCCAAGTATACAAGAACAAGGAGAATTTGGTCCCAAAAGCAATGCACACAGCAATGATGGATGGCAGATGGAAGTCCTTGAGTTCGCCCGAGTGTTCGGCGAGCTCGCGCGCGCTAAAGGCAATCAGGATGAGGGAGACGGCCGTCATGAGAAAGCAGAAAACAATATTTCCCACTGTCTCGAGCCGGGCCTTGCCCGAGGGAAACCTCGAGGGATCCACGTGGCGTACAGCCCTGTTGGTAAGGATAAGAGTCAAATTGCTCATAGGGTCGAAGATGGCGTCGGCCATGGTCGTAAAGAGCGAAAGAGACCCCGACGTGATGGCGGCGTACAGCTGGAGTACGGTCAAGACAATATTGGCGATGAGAGACCCCCAAACAGCGATTTGAAACTTCAGATGGTCCTCGCCGTGCTCTTGACGTGCCTCGGCCCTGTGTTCCTCTACGCTTTTGAGAAGCCGCTCAATCGTCTCATTCTGTGCCTCGTAGAAGCCTTTCAGGCGCCGCGCCTGGTTGGCATCACGACCAAACGGTTTGATGTATTGACCCAGCTTAGTGGCGCCAGACGCCTTGTCCTGGGTTGGTACACGACCCCCTCCTCCACCACCGCCATCTGAGCTCGAGGGCCGGGCATCACGCTTCCGCGATGTGTTAGCCCTGATCTCGGCCAGTTCTGCTGCCGTCTTGTACCTCTGAGACAGGCCATATGGGTCATTCTCGACGCCGACCAGCGGCAGTCGGCCCGTCATCTGGCTCTCGGCCTCGACATCGGTAGATGTGGGGTGTCGCGCAAAGGTCGTATCGTCGTGTCCGCCGGTGGCCTCGACAGCTGTGCTGTTTGCGTCGTGCTGTGCCTTGGCGGACTGGGCCTGGGCTACGGCGCGTGAGGTTTGGAAGGACGGCAGGGCACTCGATGACTCGTTCTGGGTGCGGAAGGGGTGCGGATGCAGCGAAATGCTGTTGGATAGATCGGGCTCCATTGCAAGAAATAGTCCCAGAGCCTGGGTTTGGAGGGCGATGGAGACGGACGGACGGACCGACCGACCGACTGGCTGCGGGATTTCTCGCGGAATTTCGTGTCGTCAGGCACGTATGTACGTGGAAGGAGAGCCGACAACTCCAACTCCAACTCGCAGGCTGCTTGCTGGTATGTACCTACTCTGGAGGCAGTGGCGGCGGTGGCGGGGATCCTGGTGAGGTGACGGGAGTCAATGACGCACCCACACAGACAGGAAAGGGATGCGACAAAGATGCGCCGGCCCCTTTGTAAGATGCCGAAGGTCGCAGGTCGACCGATCCAAAATCTGAGTTACAGCAGCAAGTGCGGAATCTTGGCAGTCTTGCGCACAGGTTGCGCACAGTTGGAGAGGGTGAACTCTAAAACGGCTGGTTTTGCCTCCGTGCCTGCTTTCCTTACTCCTCTAACGAGACGGGCAGACGGGCTTAAGAGCAATCCCCACCCCTAAGAACTGGGCATGGTGGGCATGGTGTTAGGAATGGCACATCGCAATATGCTAAGCTCACGGCTAGACTAGGCTGGCCAAAGAGGATGGAAACGACAGTCGCCACGTGCGGCAGCCATTGGTGACGAAGCCGGGCTCTCTGCTGGAGACATTTGAGGCTTGTTGGAGGCCGTTGTGCGAGAAATAACAGGAAGCCTGAGGGATGGTTTGCGAAATGCGAGCGCGCGCATCGCTGTTCTATGTTCGGCTTGCAGCGGCTTCGAGAAACTGGTCGGCTGGTCGGTCGAGCGAGCTGCCAAGACCGAAGTCGGCTGCTGACAGATTACCGGTAGAGCATTTCAAAGGGAAGGCCGAGCGAAAGAGGAAAAAACAAGACTTGAAATTATACCAAGCTACGGACGCCGGTCGTCTTCTTATATTGTAACTACCTACCGGTAGGTCGGGGCCTGTCGGGAGGGGAATGACGGTTTCAGGCTTCTTCAACCGAACAAATACCGAGGCAATTCGCGGTGAAGTGTTGCTAGCTCGCGATTTATTCCAAGGCCCACAGCACCCGTGATAGACATACTGTAATAAAACGGGTTGTCCTGTGATGGCTTTGCTTTTGCAATTAGGATGAATGCCACACGTCCTTGAAATACCTACGAAAATACAAGGAGTCAATTCTATTGTGCCTGCTTTTATATGTATCCTTTACATAGAGAATAGAGAAAGACCATCGACCCGAGAAAACAGAAAAATACAAAACCATCGCCCCGACTCCCTCAGGTTGTCAACACGCTAGCATCTTGGCCCAAAAGCCGACCAAGCCCGACATCATGATTCATACGGGAGGTCAACTTCAACTTGGATTTTACAACTTTGCCTCGGACTTTTCCGAGCTTCTGGCCAGGATCCAGTCGCCCACATCCTTGTAAAACTCGGGGCTGCATGGCCCGTCGGCGTGCAGCTGGTGGAACCAGCCGTCGTACGTCTTGAACTGCTTGTCCGGGACGACGTCGATGTACTGTTCGAAATACTTCTTGCTGGCGTCGTACCAAGTAGCCTTGTCCTTGGTGCCGTGGCCGATCCACAGGCTCCGCACCGCCGTGCCGTGGGGCCTCGTCTTTCCGCTCGCCAGCGCCGTCGTGCGGTCCAACAAGCCCGACAGGCCCTCCAGCGTGCCAGTGTCGTGCAGCAGCGGGTCCTCGGCCAGGCTCTTGACCACCTCCGGGTCGCGCGACAGGTTCTCAGGCGGGATCCGGTGGACGAGCTGCTTGTGGGGCAGCAGGCGGCCCGCCAGCCTGCCCGCGAAGATCTTGATCCAGCTCGGCTGCTCGTCGGGCTCGAAGCTGATGAAGGGGCTCTCGAGCACCCAGCCGCGGACGTGGCGCACCACGCTGTCCTGGTAGTGCGGGTCCGACAGGAGAGTGAGCACCTCGCCGCCGCCCATTGAGTGGCCCATGACAAACACGGGCGGGTCCGACGGCGACGCAGGCAAGTGCGGCTTGATGACGGCCACGATGTCGGCGATGACCTGCGACGTGGGGCCCGTAAGCCCCTTTTCGGCCAGCTTGGTCACGCTACGGCCCCATCCGCGCTGGTCAAAGCCGTAGACGGCGATGCCGCGCTCCGCGAGAGACGGGAACAGTCCGTAGTAGCGTCCGACGTGGTCGCTAAACCCATGCACGAAGATCAACTTGGCCTGCGTCGGGCCGCTGGGCTAAATAATAACAAGTACCAGAAAAATTAGTCGCCTGGCTCCTCACCGCATCACGTAAACATCATGTGAGGAGAGGACGTGATAAGAGGAGAGGTGACGTTGCATAGATAACAAGGGATGATGACATACAAGCCACGCCTTCGTGTAGAGGCTCTTATCCCCGACATTGAAGGTGCCCTCCTTTTCAGTGAATGTGGACATCTTGGTTGCTCTGTCTTTTCTGGTTGGACGGCAAGAGTCGAGATGGGGCCAAAGTCTGTCTGAATCCGCATAAAAAGGAAGGAAGGTACAGGTTGTAGTTTTTACGAAATGGCTGGTTTCAGCGGTCTAATATAAGCTGAACCGAGGCTTACTTCTAGACTAGCTTCTAACCGATTGTCACCGACTCACGAAGGAGGCAAGGAGGGTTGCCTCTCAGCCGCAGGCAAACAAGCGCTCAACACTGAGACCCCCACGGCCGCCGTTGGCAACAAAGAGGCTTTGATGGGCTGAACCTGGTTGGTGCAGGCGGGTTGATATCAAAATAGCGCTCTGCAGATCTCCAGTTGGCAGTGTGTGCAAATCCAATGCAGACCGTGTCATTTACGCTGGGTGCTCGATTGATACAACCGCCATTGGTAGAGCGCCAGGGATATATATGTCTTGCGTTGCTGTCAATAAGCATAAGGCGTCAACCAACATGCCGAGAAAAGACAAAGCGTTCCAGACGTTTAAAATGGCCCGCCCTACAAGGCAAAGAATATGGTTTTGTTAGAGTGACCCTTCCACCTTTTCCGCCAGAACGACATAAGTGAACCAACCCTAACCCTTCCATGGAGGAGTACTGTCAGTACGTACCCTGCCAACCTGCCTTGCCTGCCTAAGCGCGCCAGTAGCGTAGATCACCTCAAGCACCACTAACTACAAAGGTACTGTACGGATACGGTACCTAGAAATACCGATTTTAGGGCACTTGCGAGGGAGGTGACTGGTTACCACTAACAGGTTCCTCATTATTCTTTTTGTTCAGATATATATGTGAACAAGAAAGTAAAGAGTGCGTAAATCAGGTCGGTAAAGTGAATTATTCAAATGTTGCCTCAGAATTAGCGGGTCGCTCGCTTCTGAGATGTTGGGAGCAATTGCATTGAGTTGGCGGAAGCCGGGACCTGCGCTGTCCCTGCTGTCCCTGCCTCCTACAGTATACCTACCTACCTACCTTACCTATTTTAGGCGGCCCCTAATATTTTCACTTTTTTGTCATTGCACCACAACATTCTTCCTATTTATCTAGGTATCCACGATCCCTTGACTCCGATCATTGTCCATACAATGCGTGTCGTTCTCGTGAGCGGCGGAGTTATCTCTGGTGTTGGCAAGGGTGAGTCGGGTGTTGCGCCAAGCTCCGATAAACGGGTGTACAATACCTACCTATCTACACAACTTCCATACTGACTTGAGTTCCTTTTCTAGGGATTATCGGTATGGAATATGCATATGTTCAGTATTATTTTCGCCGTCAAACTGACCAAACATCTTCCAGCCAGCAGCGCTGGACTTCTCCTCAAGACACTTGGGTTTCGCGTGACGGTATGGCAACCACCACACCTCCACTACTTCCCAACACCTCGCTTACACCACAATTTCTAGGCAATCAAAATCGACCCCTACATCAATACAGATGCTGGTTTGATGAATCCCCTGGAGAAAGTCTAACCAGGTCCCTTTTCATATGAATTTTACTAACCCACCCCCAGACATGGAGAGTGCTACGTTCTGGCCGACGGAGGAGGCAAGGACAATGAAGACCTTGGGGGTTTTTGAGATACCAAGCTAACACTAGTTAGAGACGGACTTGGACCTTGGGAACTACGAGCGGTAAATTCGGCGGACGTGGAATTTTAAACGACATCACTGACATGATGTTAGATACCTCGGCATTCAGCTCAGCCGGGAGAGTAACATAACCACAGGCAAGATCTACAAACTGGTTATTGTACGCACCCAACCCAATTTCCCTCACAATACTGGAACAGGCCACGGTGACTGATATAACCCTTCTTATTTTTAGGACAAGGAAAGACGGGGAGATTACCTTGGAAAGACTGTCCAGGTCGTTCCCCATATCACCGATGCCATTCAGGAATGGATCGAGCGGGTCGCCAAGATTCCGGTGGATGACTCGGGAGAAGAGCCCGACATCTGCATTGGTATGTGTTTGAGTGAATGGTATGAACTAGAACTTACTGACTTTGAATCTTAGTCGAGTTGGTACGTTGTCGACACCCCCTCCCGAGAATATATTTTGACCTAACCTTTTCATGTTTAGGGTGGCACAGTCGGGTATGTACTCATTATTTGTCATATTAATCCGCCCTTTACCGAACTCCAGAGTATTTGGTACCTATCAGAAACAGAAGCTGACATTACTCTAGTGACCTTGAGTCTGGCCCGTTCGTCGAGGCGCTGGTGCAGCTCAGGCATAGGCTCGGCCGAAACAACTTCCTCAACGTTGGCGTATCATACGTTCCGATTATCAACGGAGAGGAAAAGACCAAACCCACTCAGCACGCCGTCAGGCAAATGCGTAGTGCTGGGCTCATCCCCGATGTGGTAAGTGCCAATAACTCACCAAGCTCATGAACCATCTAATGTTCTCTTTTCATCTACCAGATTGCCTGCCGTTGTGAGCGCGCTCTCGATGAAGGCACTATTCAAAAGGTCGCCGGGAGTTGCCAAGTCGAGTACGAGCAAGTTATTGGCGTGCAGAACATTGATTCCGTTTATCAAGTCCCTCTCCTCCTTGAAAAGCAGGGCCTGCTTAAACTCCTGCAACGGGGCTTGGCCCTCGACAAGATCACTTTGTCGCCAGCTATGGTCCATACGGGCCATTTCCTGTGGGATCTGTGGAAGAAGACCGTCGTCCCAGAGAAGCACCTCGAGCCGGTCAATATTGTTTTGGTCGGGAAATACGTCAGTTTTGACGACGCGTATCTCAGCGTCCGGAAATCGCTTGAGCATTCGGTCATGCGATGCAGGCGCAAGTTGAACCTTGTTTCTGTTGATTCTGAACACCTTGAGCATGATATGCAGAAGAAGGATCCCGCCAAATATCACGGCGCCTGGAAATCCGTTTGCGAAGCTCAGGGCGTGGTAAGTTGTGCCCCTATCAACTGAAATTTAGGCGGAAAGTAACAACTCGAAATAGCTTGTTCCTGGCGGTTTTGGATCGAGAGGTGTCGAAGGGATGATCGAAGCCACCAAATGGTCCCGAGAGCGAAAGGTCCCTTTCCTCGGAATTTGCCTGGGCATGCAAGTTGCCGTTATGGAGTATGCCCGTCATGAGCTGGGATTAAAGCATGCGACCTCTGAGGAGATATCTACTCACGCTGAGCACCGTGTCGTGATTTTCATGCCAGAGGGATCCCGAGAGTAAGCTACCTACCTACCTTGTCCGCCTGCCCTCTGCTCAAACAAGAAAATACCCCATAACGAGAGACACACAGCTGACACAAGCAGGCAAATGGGCGGGACGATGAGACTGGGCACTCGAACCTCGCACTTCAAGCCGGGCACGGAATGGAGCAAGCTTCGTGCCATGTACGGCGGTGCCGAGGTGGTAGAGGAGCGCCACCGCCACCGGTACGAGGTCAATCCGGAATACATCGAAGAGCTTGAGAAGGCCGGACTTGAATTAACCTCGCTCGATAACCTCGGCGTGAGAGTTGAGTCTATTGAGCTGAAGAGTCACCCTTTCTTTGTCGGGTAAGTCAAATCAGCGCTCCCTACCTGAGAAGACCTCCTGAAGCAAGGAAATGCTAACATTCGTCAACTACCCAGTGTTCAAGCCCACCCTGAATTCAGGAGCAAGGTGTTGGATCCATCTCCCGCGTACCTCGGGTTCGTAGCAGCAAGCGCGGGATGCCTCGACGATATGATTGAGGCAGCGCGCCAGAAGAAGGAAGGGAAGCTGGTGAATGGAGCTGGTGATAACAGTCACCATTTCTGAAGTTGGGCAGGCTCGTGTGTCGCCGGTATACAGTAAAGTTATAGACGAAACCCCCATGGAATAATTTCCATTAATGAATTCATTGATTATGAAAAGAAAGAAAAGTAGGAGAGAAAAAATACTTGGAACAACACGTTTAAGGCTGCGTATGATTCGCATAAACTGGGTACCTATTAAGAACAGGAACAAATATATCCTCAAAATAGAACGACTCCCACACGGTCCCGTGAACGAGTTTCTACTCTGTGTGTGTCCGTACTTGTAGTGTCCGTACTTGTACAATCAGAATTCAATATCGCCAAGACATTGACGCACACTCAAAATGCTGGCAATCACTGATCCTTGATATACCACTTGAACACTTTGTAGCACCTAGTTATAGTGCCAGGAATCTGTGCTTTTGGTTGAGGTATTGCAATCAATACATCTTCTTCACTCAATACATAATACTGGTTTAGACAGATGAAGTCCTCAGTAGCATTTTTGTAAGTTCAAAGTGAAAATGTAAAGAGAAAAACCATGTAATCAATTATATGTACAGTCTCGCCACCCCATATAGCATAGCGTCGTTAGAACAACAAGCGCTGCCACCAGTGGTATTCCTTCCACTCCCTTCCCAGGTTTCTCAGGTGTATTGCCGTGCCAACACATCCAACAGATTGAGCTAACAACCCCCTCCCCCACTTTTCCACCTAGCCCAGAGAGAAAAAAATAACGAAAAGAAATGCGTAAACAAAGTATTACGAAAAAGTTGAAAAAAAAAAAAAAAAATGAAAAAAAAAGAACCGTCCCATACCGTCTTGAGATTCTACCTCCATCCATCGCACCAAAATATGAAATAATGATATACCCATTACTTTCTGTTCGTTTCATCGTCCTGTGTCATCCCTTCATAGACATTGGGGTGTCAAAAAGGAGAAGAAAAAAAAGCCACCCCGTCTGGTATACCGTACCGCACCGAACTCCAGTCCAAGTAGTCAAACATTTCCAGATAATGAAACCCGAAAGACCGGTTTTACAAGGTCATATATAGGTGGGATTTATATATCGGCGAGATGGTCCTGAAGATCCGTGCCTGCGAATAGATCTTGCGTGTTTGCTTCGCTGAGGCTGAACTTCTCCCCTGGCAAGTCCTCGTCCGGCGTCCTTATACCGATCCCGCTGTCGTCGTGGCTCGTATGCTGGTTGTTGGCCGACGGTGCTGATGGGAACGGTGCTCGATCTGGCTGCGACTCGGACATGCGGGACACATTGAAGTCATCGCTGGTGCTGCTGTATCGGGATCCTTGGTTGGTCATGACCCTGCTCGCGGCCTGCTGCTTGGGAACGACCAAGGCGCTCCTAGCCGACTTTTGCTTCACGAAGCCACCGTGCTCGGCCAGGAACTGAATCATCTCATCGATCCAGCACTTCGTCACCCACCACGAACCAAAACTCTTTCCTTGTGCAATCGTCAGATCTCGCATTACCGCTGTCCCCAGTCTCTGGACGCACCATACAATGTCTGTATGTGATGCGTATGGAAAGTGGTCGGGCAAAGAGCGCAGAAAGTTGACCCAACGATCAAGCACGTTGGATGCGCTAGAATCTTCTGGATTTCCTTCTTGCGGCGGCCGTCCGTTGCGCACCGCCATCTCGCCATGGAGGGTCAGGCACTCGATTTCCCAGGGAATGTTGACAGGGTCCAGAAGATCTCGCATCTCGGCGAGAAGAAGATTTACAACGTCGTCCATGCCCTGCGAAGGGACACTTTCGGCGACCTTCCGTACGTTGATCATGGAAATCCACTCCATATACATCAAGTCACGGTTGGCAGGGTTGGAAAGCATATTTGCCGCTGCATGGGCAGTGAGGTTGACTCGAAGGGCCCTGTCAAGAAGGCCAGCGAATATGGTAGCTGGAGCCTCCTTGGCCTCCACTACATGGGCGGGCTGCCCATGAAATGACTCTCGAATATGGGGTACGAGTCGTTCCGAGATGCTCCGAAGGGTATCCAAAACAGGCTTGGGCACAACCTGTAGAGTCAAGCCGGAAACAATACGCATCATACGCTGGTACAGGACGAAATCGCACTCCTCGATCCAGGGTGCCACAGCTGGGTTGGCGAACAGCTTTTGGACTGGCATTGTAAGGGTACCTTGGAAAGACCCGAAGAGGTGGAAGAACGTTTTCTCCTTACAGTATCGAATACACTCCACGAGGGACGTACAATGTGACCGGTAGAGTGCGGCGAGAGATTTGGCGGCATCTTGATCGGTACCGTTTGGTAGGAATGGTTCAATTCTTGGAAGGAGAAGAGGATCTGATTGTTGGAACGATTCGCCTGTCTCTGGAGCGAAACAAAGCCTCTGGGCCGTCTTGCTCATCGTGTTACGCAGCTGATCGACGTTGGTCACTTGGGGTTGGTTGTATAGACTATGATGGAATTCGTGTGATCGTTTGACTCTTTTGGACTCTGTTTGTTGGGTTTGTTGATGCTCATGCTGCTGACTTTGTTGTTGTTGTTGTTGTTGTTGTTGTTGCTGCTGCTGCTGCGCGTGTCCAAGATCTGGGGCTGGAAATATGGTCTTTTCAGGTCGGGTAGATGCCGAGGGGTTAGGCATAGTACTTGGTAAGGTTAGCCAGTGCTTTCTTAGATATCAAGATGTGGTGGCTTATACTTGAAAGACTGGGAGAAGCTGGCACTGTCTCCAAGGGGCACTTGAGGTTGCGTTTGTAGCTCTCGGACTTCAGGCTGCTCCTCCTTCAGGGTGAAATTGACATAGTGATATTTGGACTCGCCACGGACACCCAGTCGTCGCGTCTTCAACCCGGGAAAAAGTACTCGGACAAGCTTTCCGAAACTGGCTGGGTTCAGGACCGTGATCCTCTCATTTGCACATCGGGATGCATAGTTCGCGTACACTCTCCCCCGAGGGACGGATCCTTTTCCCTTATCACACACCTGGTTTATCCTACAAACAAGTCAGTATTCTTGAACACCAACGCGGCAAAAAGTCGGGGGCATACCAGAGCATCGCAAAGACCTGGCGGGTCCGCTCCGAGTTGGGGCCACGCTCGTTTCCGTGCAACTCCTCGGCGACATCCTGCAGGTGGCGATGCTTGTTGGTCTGGAATAGCTGTCGCATCTCCATCTCGTTGTTTGCGCTCGACCGCGAACCCGGCTTTTGCTGTCCAGGCAAGCCGACAAACGAGTCACCGTCATCGTTGGGGTCGCGATCCAGCATCTGGCTGTCGTCGGCGAAGCTGGTGTTTCCTGCAAACGAGTCGACTGACATGGACTGGCGGCTCATGCTGTGGCTATGGCTATGGCTGTGACTCGGGTGAAAGGATACGTTCTGGAGCGACGTGTTTATGGCCTGGTCCATGGAAAAGTCGCGACTGGCATTCAGCTGCGAGGCCAGGAGGAGGTCTTCGGTCGTCATCTGGGTGGGCATGTTGACAAGTTCTCTGGCGTGGCTATGATCGGTGGGCATCCACTGCGTCGGATACACCTCTGTTGTCTCTGCGAAGCCATGGTCGAGATTGGGCTGGGTGGTGGTGCTATGTATGGAAGCCGTTGAACCGCGCGATCGAGGGCGTTTCCTCCCCTTGGCCATGGCCAGCGGATCTACAAACCATGAGTATTGGAAACAAAACATTATGTTATTCCACAAAAAGGGGCACCAAATCCAACCGTGTTGTGGTTATGTGGTGGTGGTGGGGAATAGGGTAGCTCCTCACCGTGGGTCGAGTCCATCTGGAGCGCTTGCATCAAACAAACAATGCTATCAAAACAGAGGGAATGGTAGGCAGTGTGCGACTGCGATTGCGACTGCGACAACGGGGGCCACGCTCGAGGCGTCACGCGAAAGAATATAGAAATGGGCTACAAAGATAGATATATTGTTGTCAGTACGGGTCCCAGGCGGTGCGTGTGCAGGCAAGCGAGTCGCGGTGTTGTCTTCCCATGGGGCGGGCTCAATTGCACATTTCCCTAGGTCTTGGGAGAGGAGAAGAAAGAAATCAACAAACACACTGCGCTACCCGGGGCAATGCTCCAACCTCCCTCTTGGGTGGCCCCGCCCCTCCAGCCCCCCACCAAACTGGTCAGCTGCGCATCCTGATTGGCTGGCCTCGTTGTTTTTATTATTAAGCGAGACAAACAAACCGAGTCCGTTCCTTCCAGGCTTGTCATTGTTCTTTCCATCAGAGGGACACAAGGGATCTGAACCAAAGATACACCGAGTACGTGCCTGGAAAGGCGGCGGCTTTTCCCCCTTTGGCTCTTTCAGTGGAAGAATACCTACTTTTCCGGGCCTTGATTTATCCAAACTCCATTGATGCCGCCATGTGTTTTGAATAGCAGTCCATCGGATTGAGTGACTCTGTCACAGGTACCAAGGTACCTCCTGTGTTTATTTGCTCTCCGCCCACAAGATAGTTTTGCCTGACAACGAAATTCCTGTCTTGCAAAGATTTGAGACAACCAGATTTGGTGTCTGACAAAGTTGAATTACCTACTTATACGTCCGTACAGTCTGTACAATGTGTCCAACTCAGGTTAGTCAGCTTTGGCAGGGCCGTGAGATGTTGTCTGGGCGGGTTCGCATTGTTGTTATATCGACGATAATAAGAGAAGCAGCGAAAGACGTCTTCTTTCATCGATCTTAGATTCCGCTTTAGGATAAAGCGTTACAGGTAGGTGCCAAAAAGCACAGCCTCAATCGATGTCGAATTGTATGTAGTACTTGGCAGGCTTACAAAACTATTCGTACGTGGAGAGGTAGAGGGAAATTGTAAAAAACAATGATCCAACCCGGGCTTGAACCGGAGACCTTCAGTGTGTTAGACTGACGTGATAACCAACTACACCATCGGACCTTGTTAAAATAAGTAGCAATAATGCCCTTCTTGACCACTTGCACTTACATTGAGGTCTGCTTAGTCACCTGACTCGAGCCCCTGATCTTCAGCAAGCGGCGTCATACCCCGGTCCTTTGCGCCAGGGCAAGCTTGTGAAAGGTGTTCCGCACACGTATCAGTCGTCATTGTCTGCTTTACCAACCTCGCACCACTCTTGTCCTATCCACTTCATCTTGCATCCAGCTTCAACCTTTTTGTCTCCTCATCGCCTCGCATCGCATCGAAAATATCGCTCTGCGCTCATATATCGTCTCTTTGCCGGATCACCACAGTGAGCTCCTCTTCCTCCTTTGATGCGGCTTTCGGTCCCTACACATCCGGCATCCCCGCCAGCTCCGAGCTGCTTCCCACACAGCTCACTTAGCTCCCACTCCCACCTGCGCCATCTTGCACCCGCAACCTTCGCAACCAGTTTCTGACCAACCCACAGCTAAATCTACACTTCTCACTCAATAACTCGCAAAAATGTCTTCTCCCCAAGACCGCGTCCAGAACTACATCGGGCAGCTCGACAAAGAGGTGCGTCTCGATTGCCGAAGTTGGGCTCCTCACCGACAGTCGCACTAATTTACCTCGTTATTTCTTAGCTGTCCAAATACCCCGCTCTCAACAACCTCGAGAAGTCTACTTCGGTTCCTAAGGCCTACGCTGTCATTGGCTTGGTGACGCTGTACTTCTTCCTGATCGTCTTCAACCTCGGCGGCCAGCTTCTCACCAACCTCGCCGGCTTCGTCATTCCCGGATACTACTCGCTTAATGCTCTGTTTACTCGCAGCACGGCCGATGATACGCAGTGGCTGACAGTGAGTCTGAATGCACCACTGATCAGAAACGCTGTCGCTAACTCTCTTTTTAGTACTGGGTCGTTTTTGCTCTCTTCACGTATGGACCACTTCTACCTGTTTGCGCTCGCGTGACCCATTGCTAACCACATGACAGTGTTATTGAGAGCCTTGTCAGCGTTGTCTACTGGTTTCCCTTCTACTTCACATTTAAGTTTGTCTTCCTTCTGTGGCTGTCTCTTCCCGCATTCAAGTAGGTCTCCCTCCCCTGTAAGCATACATGCGCACCATTGACTCACCGCTGCTTTGTAGGGGCGCCGATCTCATCTTCCGCTCCTTCTTGGCCCCGGCTGTCGGCCGCTATTTCCATCAGCCGACCTCTACCGCCAGCGGCCTGCGCGCCAAGGCCGATGCTCTTCACACCGAGTAAGAGTTTCGCAGGAAAGATAACCGGACCTCCAAGACATATAAGATGCAAAGCGCGTGGCTTTGGATGAGGTCCGTCTCGACAACAGAGCGCAGACGAAGAATAGCAATGCCCCTGTTCCTTCTTGACGTTGGACATGATTGACGACTTTAACCACGCACAAATCGACGACAGGTCTGGGATAGGCACGAACAATTTGGCAGGCATGGATGATTTATTTTCTGGGGGATTATGGGGTTACAGCTGTGAATTGGCGCGCATTTCCTTTCTCGGATCCTTTTTATAGGGATAGGCCAGTTTTGCCGGAATAGACTTGTGCGTTTGGTTTACTGTCTTGTCTGTATGCACACGATAAGAGTGCGAGTAGTATTGGAGGAGACTGGCTACCATCCTTCCAAAGTACATGTACCGGACGAGCGTTTTCATTTACATATTGTTTTCGTGGTGGTTTTGCTATACTCTAGCTTCCACAGACTGTCTACAAAAACCACCGCAAGAAGTCTGCTATGCGAATGTTTGTTTGGCTAAAAAAAAAATGTTATGTTTTTGTGAGTAAGTGCATCCATTACAACGTCATCTCATGGAGTGTTTCAGCTTCAGGCAGAGTAACAAGCGCGACGGGGTCCAAGATTCCCTAGGCTGGTTGCGGAAGTTCCTGGCCCCCACCCCACGCTGTGTCAGCCACAATCGACCCCATCGGCTATCCTTGCAGGGCCGGAACATGCCTGCTTCAGCTGTCTCGAGGGGGCTGCTGCGGCGTCGAAAATCCCCTGAACAACTTTGCGACGACCAATCTCTACGATCCCAATTACGACCAGGCCAGAGAAGAACGACCTGGTGGACTATAATAACGACGCAAAATTGCAGAATCTACCATGGTACGGTAACCGGCTATTACGGAACCTCTCAGCGGTCAGCTACAGAAGAGGGCCTCGACCTATAAGGCAAAGCGACGACAGGGACAGGGCCGCGGCAAGCAGCAGCCCACGGAACGACAACCCAGCACAATACCAACTCCGGACCGCTTCGGCCGTCTCTGTCTGCCTGGACTTTGACGACGACGGCGGCCCCGCGAGGCCGTGTTATCGCCATGCAGCTCAGCCCTTTGCAGTCGCGGCTGGCGGCGTCGGTTCTCGCCTCTTGTCTGCTCCTCGCACTCTACTTCACCCTCTTCTCTCCGCACTTCGCTCTGGCCGTCGAGCTGAAAGAGACATTCCCCATAATACTTGAGGATGTCGATCTCTCTGACGATCTTACCGAGCGAAGCCCACTCGATTCGACATACGAGCCCGAGTTTATGCCCTTCGACAGGAGCATCATCGGACGGGCACCCGATGGAGTCGTGAAGCTGACCAACAACCAGGCCATGAATATAGAAATATCAGAAGGGACTACAATAATCTTTGAGTTTGATGTACCGGGGCTACCTGCGCGGGAGGTGGGAGAAAGCTCGTTAGAGCTGAGGGACACACACATTGCGTCAAAGCAGCGAGACCTCGATGGCAATGTGATGGCAGAAAGAGATATTCCTCTCGACACGGGCAAAGTGCAGGGCCTGGAAAAGCGGCAGGCATCTCGGACCGTATACATATCAGCAAATACCTGCCAACAACCGATGCACGTCGAAGGTTCCAAAACGACACTGGATCCCCCTCAGCTCACACTTTTTGTGTCAACATCCTCGTCCAACCAATCACCTGGACCATCCGCCGCCGCTTCGTCCCAACTCCTTGTCCCGTTCACCGAAGGTGCTGTCATGTATAGCCTCAGTGCAAGTGGACGGGTCTTCATTGGCGTATTTGCCCCGAATGTGTCAGCAGACTTCTTTGGCTCATACGACTTCCGTGTCGCTGCCTCGACAGACGACTTCGTCCATAAATACAGCACGGAACCTGAGCCAAATCTCATCTTCGTCGACAGTGACTCGGAGGGGGCTTTGTTTATCACGCCTAACTTGACAGACAGCACCGATCCGGACGCGCCTGCAAAAGCTATGAGCTCCCAGCCCTATGTGATGTTCGCCCAGAACAAAGATGACCGGTCCCTAAATGGCCTGCATTACTCGTACTGCGGTTTGGAGAAATACGCACAAATTGCGGCCAATAAGGATGGGAAATCTACGAACATGGTTACGACGGCGATGTCGAATAGAGGACCCGGGGGCTTTCAAAGGCAGCAGTTCTACTTCAGCGGGCTCAATGCGAGCGCAAACTACCTAGGAATACTTGTCAGGAGCGCCAACAGCACCAGCCAGGTTGGGTCCGGCGGCCGTGTCTTCCAAGCCACGGAATTCAATACCAAGTCAAGTGAGAGAGCCCTTTCGTTCTCTTTCTTCGTGTACGCGCATACTAACCAGACAACCATAATAGCAACCGGCAACTGCGCCATCATTGCAAACCTCACATTTTGTGACAAAGTCGCCTACGCAGTCCCTAGCAATCCCAACTTTGGTGATGCAACGAAGCTTGCTCAATTCTACGACGAATATGCATCCAGCATGTATGAAAACTTCAACAAATCTCTCCAGCAAATCCCCTGTGAGGCCCCGTCTAGCCAGCGCTACTCACTCGCAAGTAATTGCAGCAGTTGCGCGGCCGCGTACAAGGAGTGGCTGTGTTCGGTCACGATCCCGCGGTGCGAAGACTTCACCAAACAGGCCTCGTATCTGCACATCCGGGCCGCCAGTCAGCCGTTCCCTAACGGGACCATGCTCGATCCGGCCGTGTTGCTCGCCGCAGACCCAAAGTACGAGAACATCACGGCCTTCAATTCGAGCCGCAACCCTTTGATCGACCAGACCATAAAGCCGGGACCCTACAAGGAGCTCCTGCCCTGCGAGGACCTGTGCTACAAGCTTGTCCAGAGCTGTCCGTCCGCCATGGGCTTTGGCTGTCCGCAGCCCGGCATGGTCGGGTTTGCTTCAGGGTATGCCCAACGCACGCCCGATAGTCTGACTTGCAATTTCCAGGGGTCGGCGTATTACAAGTCGGGGACAGTGAGGTCGCTGGCAGTTTCATCACGGGGACTCGTGGGCGTGGCCATCACAAGTCTCGGTTTCGTATTATTATAGTATATGCCGCTATTCTGGTCAAGGTGGGGTTGAATGATAGTGTTGGAAACGAAGTTATCATGAATAATGGATGGGTGGGCATGGTTGTTGGTGTGCTTGGCGTTGCTATCTGGTTCTGCTTTATGAAGTTTTTCTTGGTTGGGGCTGGATGGGTCAGCGGGTATCAAAGCAGGTTTCTACGGAAATAATATTGAGTGAGAGGAAAGAGACGGCTAAAGTTCTCACTTTGGATGACGGCGTTGGAACACGGGGAGATGGAGGGCAGTTTCATTTTCTGGTAGAAGAAATAGTTCTGTCGGTCATCCGTTTTCATGGAGTATGGTTTGCGAAGTGTATGCACTAAAGGGCAGTATCCGGGGGTGGTTGTTTGGTTTTGGTGGATATGGTATACAATGTACATTAATTTTTGGGTTCACAGGTTTAATGATACAAGCTTTTGAACTTCCCCTAGGGCTCTGACGTGCAGTTTTGATGTGACATGGCAGACGCGCATCCAAGGGGAATAGCCTCCCCTAGGCGATTTCCCGGCCCCCTAGTTGTAGGGAGGTGGTCCAAGGCATCCAGGCAGGGAGCTGGAGGGTGTCTCGACACCATCGGGATAAACCAACGGGTCCTTCCTTCATGTCTTTCTGGGTGCGTCACCGCCGCCATGTAAATTCTTTACTTGAGCCTCGAGCTGAGCGATCTCCGCTAATTCCAGGTCAGCGTTTATAAAAAAAATTGTGAGGACGACATATGGTTATAGATACCCGCCCGTAAAAATGAAATGAATTGAATTGAATTGAGAAGTGGAACGAGGAAGCTTTACCTTTACGGTCCTCTCTGATCTCGTCTTGCTCCAGCTTGACCCACCCCCAGTATACCACCTGGTATACGAACATGGCGAGGAGGAGACACTTGGCCACAGGCCGCGTGAAGGTTTTGTAGAAGTTGGCCTTGGAGTTTTGTTAGTTGGATTTTATTTTGTGGCAGTTAAGGGGAATTGAGTGTTGGTGGCTGAGAGTGTAAAGATAAGTGTGTTGAGGTGAGATGCAGGAGGCTCAGTGAAGGAGGGAAGGAAGTGCTGGGTAAGAGGAGACAGGTACAAACTCACGGAAGCCGATTTTGATGACGTCGGTTGTGTGCTATAGCGCATCATCTGGACGTTTGCCGGTGCTGATGGGACTGATGGCCGCCAGTTGGGAAGCGCATTTCTTCTCATCAGCGTCCTCCCAAATGGACGTAAACTCGAAGTTGTCCGAGAAAACGACATGTTTTTGTGTTTCGCTTTGGAATCACCCCGTGAGCAGGAACCCAAGTTGAAGTATGAACCTGCTTTTTATAAGCCCAGGCTAGTAGTCTCGATGAATGTATCGCGTGCCAAGGTGAACGGTGCCGAGAATTGAGGTATCAAATCGATCTCATTGAGTTGAGAGTACCGAACTTCGACGCGGGAAACAACTAGTGAGCTCGGTCCACTGATCTCCACGCCCACCACGTTGTTATCAAAATCTACCAGCGCTGATTGGCGGCTTCCCCAGCCCATTCCCATGGGACACCCTAGAACCCCAAACGCTTTTTGGGACTCAGCTATGTAGAGTATGTAGCCCCAGCCTGCCGGTTCATGCCGGTATCCCCAATTTTAGCGGGCTGGACCCACAGACAGCTTGCCCCCCCCCCCCCCCCTTTTCGTGTCAACGACACATTGCCAGATTGAAGTTCCCATAGCTTGCTTTGCAATCTGTCCCGATTCTTTAGTCTCCCTCCCTCCACCACCCACCGACAACTCATATATCAGTCCGCCCATCCAAAGCATAGAGAGAACCACCGCGAATCTACGTCAATCGATTACCTTTCGCATACTACATCTGGTGACACTTTTGTTCCGGACCTTTAAAACCACTTTGCTAGCACCCCCAAGCTACCACAGAGGTTCACCTTTACACGCTTTCACCAACTACACAATGGTACGTAGCTCTCAACTTCCCTCCTCCCATCAATGGTCTATCACAAACCCTAACGGAATGAATAATGCAGGCGCAAACACCGCAACAACGACGGGCGAACGCCAAGTTCGTCAAGGACCAAGAGGCGCGTCGCGGCAAGTCGGAGGACCAGATCAAGAAGAAGGTTGAGAAAGTGCAAAAGTCGCCCATTTCTCCCGTCTGGCTCGGTAAGAAAAATAGACAACCAACCAACCAACCAATTACAACATTACAAGGAACGCTTAAACATACTAACCTTTACTTTTTTTTTTAAAAAAAAAATATAGCTCTTCTCGCCTTCATCATCATTGGCGGTCTCGTTTTCGAAGTCATCTCCCGTTTCGTTCTCGGCCGATAAACCACCATCGCGCGCGCAACCAATCCACCGCCTACTCAAAGGAGGAAGCTCTTCCTTCGCAGCCGCCTACCTACAGAACAGTAAACACACACACATTACATTACACATACACACACCACAACACCACTACGCACGAACTATACACAGCACAGCGGAGGGAAACAAAGCATTCCCCCCCGATTCATACTATTTCTTATTTTCCAGCCTTGACGGTTCAGGGAGTATAAGGGGCAGGCATTTTTTAACCAGCGAGGATATCTTCTGCTAAGACACCATGTCATGCCGATTTTTTCTTTCTTTTTTTTTCTTTTTCAAAACGACGCGCGCCCCCTTTTCCAACTGGTTTATTTAGTAAGTTGGGAGGGGACGAACGAGCTATGGAAGCTCATGTACGATATACCACACAATTTCGTGCCAGTTATGCTGGGGGGAGGTGAGGGCCGGCTTTGAAGCTGGATTCGCTTCGTTTCAAGCCAACCGTTGTTTCGATGAAGGGCGCCGTTTAGGGTGAGGAGGGGAACTATAGGCAAAGAGACAAAAGTTGAGGGCATTTTATTTATCTGCCTAACCGATATTCCATGTATAATACATACAAAGGTGAAGAAGCCACCCCCTACTGAGGTAGCAAGTTTAACGCATCGCATTTTGTGACCAAGCCATCCGGCCATGCGCCGCGCAATACCTCCTTCATTTCTTCTGATCAAGCTCCGAGACCGCGCTTCTGTCCACCAACCTCAAACTTCAGGCGTATGCCCGAGTTGAACTGTTGCTCCAGGTCCTTCGAGGCTTTATCAATGTCGACTCGCGGCCGTGAACCTCCCTTTGCTTCCACGGCAGTCGTGGCGGTGGTAGCAGCGGCTTTCTTGCCACCGAGGAGTCTCATGAACTTGTCCTGGCGTGAAGCACCGCCACCGAGCTTCTGGGCATTCCACCGCTCCGCCAGGTCTTCGGCTGGTACCGCCGCTGCCGCTGCTTTGGCAGGAGAGGTCTTCTTCTCCGCCATCGGAGCAACTGGATTGGCGTTGTCGTCTTTTTCGCTGCGCTTGTCTTTCTTCACCTTTTTGGCGGGCTTCGGTTGCTCCTCCTCTTCAGAAGATGAAGAAGAGGGAGTATCGATCTTGCGCTTCTCGTCGGCCTTGGCCTTCTTCCTCTTGGCGGCAGCATCATCCTCTGAGTCTGATGAGTCTGAGTCGGAGGGGGTCGTTGCCTGCTTCTTCTTCTTCTTCTTCTGCTGCTGCTTTGCTTTCTTTTCCTTCTTCTGCTCCTTCTTCAGCTTCTTCCCGGCCTTGCGCTGCGCCTTGGCTGCCTTGGCGGCCGCGATGGCGTCCTTCTCCTTCTCATCTTCGTCACTTGTCACCTCCTCCTCCTCCTCTTCCTCTTTGGCGGCTGGCGGAGACTCTACGCAGTTCTTCGTTTTCTCCTTCTTGTTCTTGTCCTTCTTCTTCGCCTTTGACTTTTCGCCGGCATCGACGTCCTCTGACTTGGGCTCGTCCTTCGACTTCTTCGCTTTCTTCTTCTTGGGAGACTCTACATCCTCGGCCTCTGCCTCAGCCTCGGCCTCAACTAGAGTCGGCAAAACAGTAGGCCGCTCTTCCTCCCGCTTGCGTTTGCTGTCCTTCTTCAACTTCTTCTCGCCCTTGAGATCCTCCTTGACTGGCTTCTCAGTCACCTCTGCGACAGGCGTGGCCTCCGGAATTTGCTCTGTCTTGGACTTCTTGGACTTCTTGCCGTCAATTTTTGTGGGTGCAGCCGCCTCGGGCTTGGCGTCCTTCACCTTCATCATGTTTGTTGATTGCTGAGACGAAAGGTTGATAAATGATTTGATTTGATTTGATTTGATTTGATTTAATGAGTCGTCCAGAACAAACACGGGTCGGATGGAGTGTTTTGCCTAAAACGTAAAAATGAAAAGGCGAAAATCTTTTTGGCTTGAAGTTGTTGAGAAGTTGAGTGGGTAAGGATAAGATGTCACTGCACTGGCGGGGGGCAGGTGCGACCCTCACGATGAAATCCACGAAAAACTTCATGCATGCGCAACCCTAACCCTTAATCTTTCCGCCTGGTTTAACTAACTTGGAATTTGCAGATTCGCCATGACAGATTTTGGGATTTTTTGGGAAAGTTTATTTACTGTTTACTATGCTGGTAACTAACGGCGGCGCAATTCAGTTGGTAGGGAATGAGGTTGGCTGGTTGAAGAAAGCCTTCCTGGGGCAACACCGATGTGGGACTGATACTCTCAAGAGGGCTGTACAAATACGTATAAAAAAGGGTATCAAGACCAACAATATACAACATAGGTTGCGCACGGAGCACGCACCACCCCCCGTCCCTCTTCGTATCGAGGTAAACACACCACTGTGTCTACCGAGACGGACTGAGCGGCCTGTTGAATCCACCGACACGGTTCATGTACTGCCGGTACTCTGTCTTCTTCTCCTTGTGCACGCCACTCGTATTGTTTCCTAGAACCTTCTTGTTCTTCGTAGTACCGAAGCCACCAAAGCCCATCATTTGCTGCATGGCATCCAAACCCTCGTCTTCGACGACTAGATCTTCTTCACCGTCCTTATCCATTGGCTCCGCAGCAAAGCGGTCTTCTCGTGAACGCTCGTCTTCCTCGTCATCATGGTCTTCCTGACTGTGCTCTTGGTGCTCTCGGGATTGTGGCCGGTGCTCTAGCGGTCCATGGCTACCTTCCCGTCGGTGGTCTTGTCCTCCCGTAACTCTGAACGATACCGGCGCTGCGGGAGCCTTTGGCGGTTCCGCAAGCTTGAGATCAGTTCTGGTGCTATCAGGCTTCGCTCGGGTCGGGAGATTTTTGTCTAGCTCGTCGCCATCGGGGCCTCGTCGAGGAGGACTAGCAGAGCGTCTTGGCGATGACACTGGGTGGCGACGTGGTGAGACCGAAAGACGGCCTCTATCTTTCTCGCGACTCGGTTTGTCTAGACCTCTGTCAGTAACGCCGCCGAGGTGGCGTGGGGAAACCAAGGGCGCAGTTTGTAGCATACCTCCTGCTGCTCTCCCGGACCTGTCCCAGTCATCTCTTCCGCTACCCCTCTGATTGCCGCCGCGGCCCCGGTCATATCCTCCTCCTCCTCCTCCTCCTCCTCCTCCTCTGCCTCCTTCGTCCCGATCGCGATGGCCACCTCCTCTGCCCCGCTGGCCGCCGTCTCGCGCCGCACGGTCGTCGCGACGGTCGTACTCTCTGTCACCGCGGACCGGGGATCGTGAGCGCCTGCGGTCTCGTGTTTCCCTAGAGCGCGAGCGGTATCTTCTGTTGTCTCGGTCGCGGTCGTAGCCCCGCTCTCCGTCTTCCTTGCGGTCTCTTCGCCCGTTTTCACGATCGCGACCTCTACCGCCTCCACCTCCACCTCTTCCTCTAGCGTCGTCGTAAAAGGATCTATCTCCTCCACGGCGAGATCCTCTAGCATCTCGATCGGCCATTTTGTGGCTGGTTGGTTATTCTTGGCGAGTCCACTGATGTTTGGTTTCTGTTAGTAATAAGTCGGACCTTGCAAGTTGGGAGCCAGTGACGTGTGGAGGGGAATTTCAAGCCAGGCCCAAAAAAAGTTGCGGCTGAAGTGAGGCAAACTGGAGAGCTTCCAGGTTGCAGCCTGTAATCCCTGGAATGTGGGGACAGGCAGTGGGTCCACAGAAGGATAGGAACATAACGGAGCTTATGCAACATTGGTAATCCCTGTTTTACGGTGCAAGAAATACCCAGGTAGGTTCGCTGATATTAATCAACATAACTTGTTTAGTTATTATTTTCAACAGCCTTCTTGTCTTTTTATATTTCGTCTTCCTCGTCATCCCAATCGTCCTCCCGTCCCATCTCGTACAGAATGCGGCCGCCCTCTCCTCCCCCTATATCTGTCTGCGCATCAAAGTAAGGCAGGACGATGCCCTCTCTATCCTTCCTCTGCTTTTCTGTCAACCCGAGGCTGAACGTCGAGTCGACTTCTCCACCGGCCGCCTCCTCTTCATCGTTAGATCCCGCGTCTTCCGGTGCAGCAAACAGCGGGTGATCGGAGAGGACCATGATGCCAGCAGTCCCAGCCATGACGAACTTGGCAGCCACCGACCGGCCACTGCGTCTTCTCATTTCCATCTCAATTACCGGCCCATCGACAAGGGCTTCTTTGTCGTGGCCCTTCTTCAGCCCGATCAAGACACCCTCGCGACCTTCGCGCAGCCCCCATTCAGGCTCCTCCAGGCTCCTACTCTGAGCCCGCTTGATCTCGACAGCTTGGTAGAGACTTGAAACACGGAACACGGTAGTGGCGAGGTGAGACAGAAGGGTCAGGGGATGAGGTTCGTATTCACTGACTGTCTTGGGCAGCACAAGGGGAACATCGTTGTGGTATACCGCCACAAGCGAGGCGAGGGGACTAATGATCCCCGCAAAGAAGTCAGGGAGTAGCTGAGGCTCTCTACAGGCCAAAGGGTTGAGCGAGTCAATGATGATCAGGTATTCTGGCACCGTAGTCAGCTTTTCCGTTGTGGAATGAGATATTGGTGGAATGTGTGTGCTTCGAACATACTTTGAAGAGGCGTGTCCTTGGGATGAGCCTTAAGCCCGGTCGGCACCGCATAATACGAGACTATCTCAGACGCCAGAGCCCTGAGAGATTTCCCTCTCGCCTTTACGAAGATGTCGACATCGTGGGGCTTCTTGACTGTGGCGGCCGACACGAAGACGACTTTAGTCTTGCTAATCTAAAGGCTGAATTAATATTTTCTATTGAAGCGGGGGCGAATGCAAATAATTATAGCAAGAGTGGTAGGCTGGCGCTAGTAAAAACGTCTCTCTGGGGTAGAATAAAACTAGAATATCATTATAATGAGGCATTATTACCTTGGCTCTGGTTATAAACTCGCGCACTAGCGGCGCTGCGCTCTGCTCTAGGCTGTCGAGGATGAGAGTGAGAGGGCTTGCGCTGTCTCTTTGGTTGAGGAGCTTTTGGAGCAGCAGCAAGCTGTGATTTCTCTGCTGGGCCTGAGCCGAAGGCGCCATGGCCGACAAATATTATTCCGTACCTACCCCAGCGATAACGGTACCTGAAATCAATTAGGAACTGACGTCAGGTAATGTTGCGACGGTAGAATGGGACAATGTTGCTGTTTCAAATGTATGTGGGAAGGTGTGTGTGTGTGTGTGTGGGGTTGTGGGTGAAAGGGAAGTTGCAATCGCGTTCCAACTTTCTTTGGTAGTCCCCTAAATGAATCACTATATTGCATCCGTACATGTACATTTTTAGCATCGTCGGACCTCCACTCACCCTCCAAACTCTTCACCACAATAACGTATCCCAGTTACTGCGACATCCCCCACCCATCCGTCCATAGTGAACCCGGGAACGGCTAATGGCCTGAATCCGCCGGATCGTTCGTTTTGGAACGTGGGTACTGTCTTATCATTTATACAAGCTCCCCTCCCTTCTGAGTACTTGGTCGTACTGGAAATCCCACGCCCGGCTACTCGGCTTCGTCGAGGTATCATCAATGTGCACCTGATACCTGTTTATTCTAGCCGTGTGAGTGACACAGCCGGGAGCCGCTTCTACCAGCAGTCTAGATACCTAGCGCAGTTCTCCAACCTGCCGTGCTCCATCTCCCAGCCAAGCGGAACGACCCATATTCACCCTCACCCACACCGGACTACACACACTCTCTCACAGGACAGCCTGGTTGTACAACACCTATGATAAACTTACATATGGCAATGTCTTCTGCTAATAGGATGGCTCAAATGGGTCGAGTGACTCTATAACTACTATATGGCCCGAGAACAGCGCTCTCGGCCAGATAGCTACGAATAATAAGTGTCAGCGTTGGAGCTTCTCCTGATCTTCCTCCATCTGTATGTTTCCCTCACAACCTGGCGTCACTTGTTTGCCAAGACCATTAGCTCCCGTCTTCACTATGCCTCCTTTACGCACCCCCAGCTTCCCCGGACCAAATGCAGTTCTTGTGACTATATTATATAGTCCGCTTGGGTCAGGGTCGCCTGGTCGTGTTCATATCTGACAGTTCCTAGTTCGTTCCTGCTGGCAAAGCTGTGCTTGCATGTATTGTCTTGTTGATACGTTGCGGATACTCCTAAACCTATCATGATCAAGGTGATTCTTAACTCTATTGCGGCAAGCCTACTTTTGTCGCTGTTGCTACTCCATCTCGCCTCCGCAGCGCCGCTTGCCGAGGAAGAACGGGCCCTCCAAGTCCCCATGGCCTCGCACGTCGTCCGTCTAACGAGGAACACCGTCTCGAAATCCAGGGCCGTCTTGAGTGGTCGGTTCCAGAGGTTGAGGGGTGTGACAGATGCTCCGACCGTCCCGGTCCCGGCTGGTATTGCCACGGCACTTCCAGCCTACCACGATGTCGAATATCTGATTGATGTCAAGGTGGGAAACGCGACGTATTCCCTCATCATAGACACGGGCAGTAGCGATACTTGGCTAGTCAAGGAAGGCTTTCAATGTCTCAACGCCTCTCGCCAGGCTGTGAGCTTTGTCAACTGCAACTTTGGCCCCGTGTTCAAAGGCAACTTCTCTGGGGGCCAGATCTCTAGTCAGCACTTCAATATCAGTTATGGCAGCGGCAACGGCCCCTTTCTAAACGGCCAGATGGGCTATTCAGAGTAATAATAAGTCTCCTTTGCCTATATCAAATGTCACTACTGACGCTGACGTAACCCCCCCCCCCCCCCGGGAGCGTAGTCTAACCCTAGCCGGCGTTACTATTCCCAAGCAGCAAATTGCCCTCGCTACTGTCGGTGCCTGGAATGGAGACGGTATCTCAAGCGGTATCCTAGGGCTCGGATTGCCTGGGCTGACCGAGGCGTTCAAGGGCAACACCCCTGTCGAGGACGGGTTACAGAATCTGGTAAACTACAGCCCTGTTGTCACCACAGTTTCCAGCCAGGTTGGCAATGGCATCTTCAGCCTGGGTCTGTCCCGGAACGCATCCGCATCGTTTCTGGCACTGGGCGGGGTGCCACCGAATGTCAAAGTCGGGAACTACGCAAGCATTCCTATCGAAAAGGTAGATCATACATGTCACGCCTGCATGATACGTGACCATAACAATTCCAGAAAAATCAACGCTAACATAATCTTTCGTCGACAAGATGAGTAAACAGTTTGGCGGCTCGGACTATTTCTTCTATACCATGACCCCAGAGAAGATTCTGTGGAAAAATGGAACTCAAAGCGGACAGCAGCAGTCGCTCCAGGTAATTGTTGACAGCGGAACGACCCTCAACCTGCTTCCATACAGTGAGTTCCTCCCTAGCCCAGCTGCTTATATAGATGGACTCGTGACATTAACGATTTCAATTTTTTCTCCCCCACGACATAGACATTACACGAGCTATCAACGCGCAGTTCTCGCCGCCTGCCACATACGTTCCCGAACAAGGCGGATGGTTCGTGCCCTGCAACGCAGTCCCGCCCAGCTTTGGAGTGCAAATCGCAGGGCAGGTGTTATTGGCCGAACCATCCAGTATGATTCTGCAGCAGGTGAGGGATCTGAGCACGAACTATTGTGCAACAGGTATTGGTTCAATCGAAGGCGAGCCATATATCTTGGGCGACGTCTTCTTCCAGGGGCTTGTGGCGGTCTTTGATGTCAGTTCGAACATGGAGATGAGATTTGCAAAAAGGTTATAAGCTCTCAAGTAGTGAAAATTTCAGCCGCTAGTTGAGCCAGCCAAATCTACTGGAGTCCTTTTCTTGTGACGTTGCCAGTTTTTGCCATTGTGATATTGTATTTGGCTATCCAGACAGACGACATCTATCTGGATATTCTGCCCGTCCCCCGTCAGATCAGACCAGATAGAGCATGGATAGGCTCCACAACCTACAGCCCTATTTCCCCAAGAGAGCAGTAGAGAATTAAGAACGACCCTCCCAAAAAAAAAACTACCTAATTACCACACAAAAGGTATCATGATCCACCATCAAGGCAAACCCAACCGTTTATCTATTGACGAGATGACTGCCCCCTAAATATCAGGCCTCATCCTCTCTCCTAGAAAAGGAGGGAAGAAGCAAGGAATGGCAGATACATGGTCCCTAGCGAGCTACCTACTTGGCTAGAATCCAAATTGAGATCTGATCAGATCTGACGACTTTGGTAATCCATATCGACCTTGTCAGGGTCCCGATGTTTGCCTGCTCTCCTAGCAGCGGGACTGGCTATGGATATTGCACATGTGAAAGTGTGGTAAAGACCAATGGCACACCGCGTGTCCCCGGGAAGGGTAATGTTGGGGTATTTGCTAGTGTTTATATTTTCAGACAGGCGTCGTTTGTCTGGCACTTGTTCACCTAATCCGACTTGAATATTATTAGTGATTGTTTTTAGTCTCTCGTGTCATGCTCAAAATGTGCACTTACCCATTATGAGGTCCGAAAGAAAGGCGAGGCGAGCGGTTGGGCGGCGCTAGCACGCGCCCGCCGTTAAGAACTCGACTATGAGACAAAGTCTATGTCGGGTAGGTCAAAATATCGTGGTTCGTTTTGGGGTGAATTCCCATGATGATGGTATCGTAAAACGGCGTGATCAGAAAATCTTCCATGATGAGATGGTGTTGTATGCATGCAATTGGTTGTCCAAGCTTGGGGCAAAGAAGTCCCCTCCGTTGGCATATTTTTCTTTGGCGTAACTCAGACTTCGTCTTGAATTTTACTACATGGATGATCTTGAATCAGGGTTGTGGGATTATGGGAGGGCCGGCCGTACTATGGACGATATTCTTGCGCTGATCTGCCAGATTTTCTGGTGACGAGAGGCGCAGGTCAGAAATTTGAGGTGATGTTGAGGCCTCTGACGGCGCACGGCCATATTTATCGTCCTCTCTGCCGTCTCCGGTGGGTGAGTCAGAGTCCATGAGGGGGGGATGGTCTTCTTTGGGCTCTTCCGCGGGTTGAGTAGAGATCTTCTGGAGGGAATCGTCGGCCTTTTCACCTTCTCCGGATGCGTTTTTGAAACTAAGTTACTCATTAATTACGCAATGATGGGTGTGGAACAAAGTGAAATGTACCTGACTGTTGTGTCCCCTGAGCTGTGAAATACCAAGGGCGCCCCGGGCTGAGGTGTACCTACCGGCCCTTCAGAGGCCTCAGTAGGAGTATCATTCGAAGACGCCCTCGAGGCATTGGATTTCAGATCTCGTCCATCCTTGTGAATGTTGTTGGAGAAAAGGTGAACTTCAGGCAACTTGATTTGCCAGTCTTCCTCAAATCTCTGTCGAAGGTAGTCGTCAAAGTCGCCACGTTTGTGCTTTTCATGCGCAACCCAGGCTTGGTAAAGCCACTCCTCGTCGTGTCGACCTTGCTCAATGTTCTCACAGTAACGTGCGCAGTCGTGCCTGAAATTGTCGTCATTACGAAGTGACTCTAGATTGGGGCGAGCTTTCTCCGTTCCCGCGTCGAGAATATGTGTATCATCAGGGAATTTTTCCAGGATGTCGATCTTCTCTTCCTTAGTAAGTACGTTCCAGGCCTCTGGCAAAAGCAGGATCGCCTGTAGAGATATTGGTCAATTTCTCAGGTGCTCATAATAGGGAAATCGTGACACATACTCTCAAATCGGCCTGTGCAAGAGGGGACTTTGGGTCTGTATAGACGAAAGGAGCCTCCCACTTTTTGTCCTTGACCGTTTTCTTGGGGACGGCAGGCGCACGTCGCGGCTTTTTAGACGGTGTTGACGAGCGGCGACTTTGCGAGGCTTTTCGTTTGTGGGCGTTGGACTGGTCACCCTCGCCAATCTCGTTGCCGTTGTCTGAAGTGCGTAAGGCGACGGACTCTTGAGAATCTGGAATTTCCTCGGCTGACTTTTTGATTGCCTCGAGTAACTGCGCCTGTTCCCGCTCCCGCTCTCGCTCTCGCTCCATAGTCAGCAGCTGGTCCATAATTGATGGCCCTTGTATTGTTGGCTGAGTATCAGCGACTACATCTTCAGCAAAAATGCTGTCCCCGACCTCGATGACACTTCTGGGAGGTGATGAGAGTGGTGAGCTGCCGCCAGTGTCTGACATTTTGGACAGAGGACACGCCTGAAAGCTTGTGGGGAATAAGGTATTTAAAATAACGGAGAAGGTTTTGGATTGAGTTTTATCTATGTGGAATAAATCCAAAGAAATGGAAAGTGGCTGCAGTGAGAGAGCACGCCGCCATTCGGCGACTTGCGTTGACTTGAGATCGCTGATGTGGGGTGTGTTCTCTCGACTTGAAGGCTGTATGTTTTGGTGAAGTGGTGGTTCGTCGAAAAAGAATTTTCCCTAATTTCGGTAGAATGTATTTCTTCGCGGCATGCAGGTTTGGGAACAGCACGAGTGAGTAGGGGAGGCAGGAAAGTGAGAGATATACCACCTTCCATCAGTTTTGTCAATGGGAGACAAACAGAGTGATGTTGGAACATTGAAGTATGTACTTCGTACATGCATGTATTGTACACATTACAGCTCATTGGCTAGCGTAGGAAACTGCTAGTGGGGGCGGATGTTCGGGATCCCCAGGCCCAGGCGCCGCATCATTATACTATACTACCTAGCAAGTTCCAGGGGTGTGTCAATCAAGCTGCTCATTCCCAAAGACAATTTCAACATCGTCATCTATGAAACCCCCCCCCCCCCCCCCCCTTCCCGTTTACGACGGACACGAATCACGTTTGCTTTTCCTCGGCGACATATTAGATAGCCCCTATTCGCAACGTGTTTGCTTCTCCTATACCGCCAATTCCCCGAAAACAAAAATTTCTGGGACCAGGGCAGCCTAATAAGTGACGACGGCCGACGCCCCCGAACAAAAAAGCCACGTACTGTACATTACATACATATCCGCCTTCGAAAAGCGCTGTCCTTTCACACGAGTCTGAACGGAACTCCTTCCACCACGGTGTCTCGCAACTCGACGAAACAGTAAAATACTCCAAACAACGCCACCATGATTCGATCAACACAACTCGCGCGGATAGATGGTATGTCATTCTCTACTTGGCTCCAACATGGAGTTTTCCGGGATTGAGATGAACGGTGCATCTTTGCTAACACACAACTCCTTTTCCCACCATGATAGGCCTGATGCTATGCGCATCCGTCGACGATGAGCAGACCGAAACGGCGCTGTCAGAAGTCAAGGGGCAAGTAAAACTCGTCCTGCGCCGATTAAACCGCAACTCGGAGCCGCAGGCGAGCATCGAGAGCGGGGCGTTCTACACGCTGCACTACCTGATCTCAGCGGACGTCGTCTACTTCGCGATAACCGACCGGGCGTACCCGCGCAAGCTGGCCTTCACATACCTGGCGGACCTGGCGGCCGAGTTCGCGACGACGTACCCGGCGCAGCAGGTGATGAGCCCGACGCTGCGGCCGTACGCCTTCATGGAGTTTGACACGTTCATCGGGCGCACCAAGGCGACGTACAGCGACGCGCGCGCCACGCAGAACCTCGACAAGCTCAACGACGAGCTGCGCGACGTCACCAAGGTCATGACCAAGAACATCGAGGACTTGCTCTACCGCGGCGACAGCCTCGAGCGCATGGGCGAGCTGAGCAGCCGCCTGCGCGACGACAGCAAGAAGTACAGGAGGGCCGCCGTGCGGATTAACTGGGATTTGCTGCTCAAGCAGTACGGGCCGTTTGCTGCGCTAGGGCTCATCATATTGGTCTTTATGTGGTGGAGGTTTTTCTAGACAAGGGCGAGGACGCGAGGAGGAGTACTCGCGAAGATGGTCGAGGCATGGCAAGAGGCGCAATTGCGCGAGAAAAAGGGGATTATACTCGGTCAGTGCATGCCAGGAGTAAAAAAGGACGTGGATACGAGAAGAGGATTAGGCTGGGGCGAAGCATGACAGTGTGTTGAGAGGGGTCCCACGAAAGGGGTGATGTTTAAGAAGGGACATGGAGAGCAAAACATTGACGAACCTTCCTACAAACCGAGGCGGGAGGCTAAAAGATGGTGTCTTCTAGAGGGTATCACGGAGGGAGACCTACCACGGATATGCATCGGCGGCTCGGATTCCGCTCAGCATGGAGTTTTGGGGGGGAATGGTACAAAGGGTTTCGCAAAGAAAACCCAGACAGGTTTTATGCCAATAATAATTGTATACCTTTTTTTTTCTTCTGTAAGTGATGTCCATGTAAAATTAGCACATTACAAATGCTGAGGTATCTTGCTTGGCTTCTCAAATTTGGTTCCAGCTTGTGCATGTCCTCTCCTGATTGGACTTTCTCGTGTGGTATGGAAGTCTTCATTGTCTCGTGTGTGACTTGAAGGAGTCGTGACCCCTTCATCCCTCCCCGCCCCCCTTTCTCCTGAATCCTGGGAATCCTAAACAAATAACCGGGCGTTCTCCTTTTCACTCCGTCACCCATCCAACGCCTGAAATTCGACAAGACAAAATCACGGCGTCCAGCTTTAAAAGAAATTGTGAACAAAAGGAAAAACCACCCCATATAGTTGACCCCAAGAACGCCGTTACATAACCCTGCAATTTGATGAAGAAGGCAGCGCCGACGGTAGCGCCAACGGTATTGCGGGAACCGACATGGCCGTGTGGTACCACTCGAGATGTGTCTGGAACGACTCCAGGTCCTGGAACCCCTTTTCGTCCTGAGCATATTTCACATCCTCCTCGCTGTCCTCGCCCTGGTCGAGGTACGTGTACTCATCGCAGTACGGGCACAGTATCCCCGCTTGCCACTCGGCTGGCCCGGGGGCCAAGTGATTCGCGATGGCCAGCGGCGCGAACACGACCGTCTTATCGGTGCTGCTGCTTTTGCTTCGCCCAGCGGCCTGCCAGTTTGGGTATGTTGAGCCAGCGGGCAGTGGGGTTCGCTTTGAGGGCATGCTCTGCAGGTCCGACCAGACGATGAACCCGTCGCAAAAGTCGCACACAAACGCCGCGTCGAGGTCTCCTAGCCGCTCAAATCGCCCTACTGCGTTGCAGCACGGTACGAGCTCTTCGAGGCTAGACCGCCTTCGCGGGTCGCCTGGTACCTCCCCTCGCTCCCGCGCTGCTTCGTCCGCGACGGCCTGTTGGTGCTGCTGTTGCCAAGGCGGTAGCTCCTCTTCCTCCTCCTCGTTGGCTTCCTGCTGCTGCTGTTGCTGCTGGCGTTGGCGCTCGGCATCGATGCGCTTTTGTTGTTGTCGGTATACCTGGAAAGCGCCGAGGCAGCGGTTGCCCTCTTGTTCGGCGGCAAAGATGCGCCGCGCCGCGCGACACTGCGCCCGGTGCAAGTCTCGCTTCAGTTCGTTCGTCTCGCGCGCCCATACTGGGTTTATAGGCCCGCCTTGTTTCGCCCAGTCCTTGAAGTTCTGTGTGTGGTAGTTAAACTTGGCGCGGAGGTTACGCAGTTCGTTGACGGATACGGCTTTTTAACAGTTATTACAAGTTAGCATGGGCCTGTATCTATCCTTCTTCGCCACACGAGAGCAAACAGCAAGGTTTGAAAAAAAAAATTACTCACCCGTCCTATCGTTCTGGTAGTAGAACTGGCCATGAACCAGCGGCGCCATCTCCTGATAGTCCTTCTTGGCGTCGTCGAGGGCCTCCTCGAGGGTACGGATCTGCTCGAACTCGTCGGGGCCCCATTGGCGCTTGTCAGCAAACATGAGGATGCGCAGCGCCTCGGTCAGGGATGTCGCGATGTTGGCCAGCAGTGATCCGACCGTGTCGCCGCTGCCATCCCCGCCGCCGACGCCGCTCATCTCTCCAGCTCCTTTTCACCCCGTCGTTCGTAGCTCAAACAGCGATTGAGGGTCCGTTCGTCTCTTCTCTCTCCCGCCCCACCCCCTTTTGGTTTTTCGCCGCGATAAAATGTGTGAGCACGAGACCGTGGGGGTTTATGCGTCTTGCTTTATATGAGGTAGAGACTCCTTGATGTCGTTTGTCGCTGGCGGGCGGCGATGGATGCCTGCCTGCTGTCGCCGGTGTGCTGAGAAGGATGCGCGGCGCTCGTTGCGCCGTCATCCAAGGTCCGGGATTCGCGCAGAGAGGGGAAAAAGCAGCAACAATTGCTGTTGCCGCGTCGTGTCGAATGCCAGAGAAAGTCGATCGCGAGAGCAACGAAGCCCACCGTCCTCGCCAACGGGTTTAGGGGTGGAGGTCCTGATATGGGCTTCTTGGCAAGTTCGGCACAGGGGGCGGGGGGCCAGGATAAGCGCGGGGCTTTAGGTGGCCTCGGGAGGCTTTCCCCTCTAAGAAACAGTAAATAGGACGGTAGGTCGCCAAGGGATCTAGTTCCTAAGACTTGGGACTTTTTCTTGAAACGAAAGGACGGGCTCGTCAACGATGCATGCTAGTGATTATTTAGCGAGAACAAGCAGCTGTCTCGGAGGACGGAATGTACGACCTGATTCAAGTCTCATCGACCTGGATGACGCCGTTCTTGGGTCTCGGAAATAGAGCGATTGCGGGGGGGGGGGGGGTCAAGTTCTAGTATACACTACAGCATGGATGGCATAGACTGACAGGGATTCATTCGACTTCGTATCCTACATACACTAAAGAGTTGAGCAAGCAATTGGTTTGATGACTCTAAATAATATGGTTTGCCAGAAGTCCTTTAGCTTCTTGCCCATCTCCCGCCTGAGTGTGAATGGCACGCAAACAGGCCAAATGCAGGACACGTAAGAGAGTGAGCCGAATGGAACATGGACAGTGGAAGCAATTGGCGAGCTTACGGGCCGCTGTCCTGGTCGCGGGGGAGGGTGGGCAGAACCGTCAACGGTCCAATGAGAGGCTGGCCGCATATTCAGCCCTATAACGACGGGCTAATCGGGGATTTGCAGGCGCTTGACGCTAAACGATGATGAATGTGCTGAACCATGGCATGCCCTTTTTGTGACTGTCAAGCTTCAGGGAGATGAAGCAAACTGCCCTATCCATGCAATTATCTCTCTCTCGTCTGCAGGAATCTTCCTTCCGGAGAAAATTCTGACAACCGGTAATGTCGTTGCCCGTGGACATGCATTTGCACATGAACCAACAAGCCCAAAGAAAGCCACGATGCTCAAGGTTGTCTCTCGTTCAATGGTGAAAACGAAATCAACTTCCAATTATGCTATGGTTTGATGCCTAATATTATCGTCTTCTAGCTTCCTTTACCCTTTATTTCCTCTTCGTCGCCGAACCAGTATTGATTCCACTTGCCTTCACCTTCCCTGCAGCACTCGCAACCGTTGTCCCTGGGACAGCAGCAGGTAATGCCTTCACCATTACCTCCACCTCCTCCTTCTTCTCAGCCTCAGGCTCATCTTCACCGCCCTGGCCGAACTCGTTCACACGAGTGTAATCGACCTTGTACTTCCATCGTTGGTAAATATAGACGAAGAAAATGACGTCATCACGGAGGGTAGCGAGACGATGGAGGAGAGGCATTTTGATGGTGAAAGCAAAAAGGTCATCGATGAAAGTGTTGAGGAACTTATACATCATCGCCTTGGAAGGCATGTGCGCAACGCTCTTCAGACGGTAGTTGATGTACAGACTGGGAATCATCATCAAAAATCCGTAGGCGTAGACGGACCCAACGAGAGAGGTGATGATGTACGAATACCACGACTTGTGCGTATCGTAGACGAGCGAGTAGACGGCGTACGCAATCAATAACGGAATGCCACCAATGTACATATACTTAAAGGCAATTTCGTCGTACTCCTTGGTCTTCTCTTCGGTCTCACTGAGCTGGTGCTTGTCCTCGAAAAAGATGCGGTACGGGATGAAGGACCCAGGTGGCGCGGGGCGAAGCCGGACGTTAACAACGGTTGTGACCTTCCACAGCTCAATGAGGATGCCGACGCCTTGGGTGCCCAGAATCATCCAGCTGGTGTTTTGAGACTGATCAACCAAGTACAGGAAGATGACAGTCTGCATGAAGACGTTGGCAAGAATGGACCGAACCGAAATACCGACGTTGTCCTTCTTTTTGCGATAGTGGGCAATGTCCGAGCCGAACGCAAGGGTTTCGAGAATCATGTGGACAATGCTAACAACGATTGTGATACCAAGCAGAATAGGGTTGGTATCCATGAAGATCCCCTTGATCATCTCGATCTCGGTGCCATCGCCGCCACCGGGCACCGCATTTCCATACGCGGCCTGGCGTGCGGCCTCCTTGGAGCTGAATTCAATCGATGCCATCGTCTTAAACTTCCAGTCCGCCAAGTTGTTGAGATCGATATGCATTGGCAGCGTCTTGACGGTCTCGTTGAGCAGCGTCATATGTGTCTTCAGCTGCCAGAATGTGTTGATGAAAAGGATAGGGTAGTACCAAGAGTTCTGTCCGCTTCCATCCCGCGCACCACTGGGCTCGAGCCGCAAGAATTGGCGGGCTGCAGGATGCATTTGCGGGAAGTTTATGACACCCGACTTCGGGATGAAGGAGAGCGAGATGTTCGGATGGTAGTAGCTGGCTATGACAGGACCCGTTGCAGCTGCTTCTTCCTCTTCCGGCTCCTCTTCGGCCGTCTCGTTCTTGCTGGAAAGCAAGCTTCTGGTCTTCTTAACCTTCTTTTTGGGGATGTACTGTGTCAGTGGGAAGACGAAGTGGCACGCCGAGCCTGCATCGTAGCCGGGTCTCGTAGGATCCAGCTCTGCTTCAGGAAGGCTAACATAGAAATGGCCCCACAAGGTGCCATTCTGCTGAACAGTCGGTGGAACATTGATGGTGGTATCCACGGCACGCTTGTCGCTGAAGTTTCCGACCCCAAACTCCTTCTCCTCAAAGACAACCGAGTCCTTGGGGGTGTCTTTGAGAGGCGTGGGAACAAACGACGGCGAGATGGTCACGATGATGTTGACTTTGCTGTCCTCGGGCCATATCGGCGCAACGAGTTGAGGGACTGGGTTGTAGGAGGCACCTTCGTCGAGATGGTTGGACCGCAGAGCGAAAGGGGGAACTCCTCCGGGAACGGCCACTTTGACAACATTTCCCTCGGCGTCTTGGGCTGTCGTTGTGACCACGTTCGGGTTCGCACCCGAAAACTGCTTGATCGCAAATTGAACCGCCATGTACATGGCAATGGCTTGAGCGACCTTCCTAAACATGGATTGCTGCGAGACTGTTAGCAGGTTCCCACCGAATGGCGCACCTCGAGACAATTACTTACGCCTTGCTCCTCCGGCTGGGCAGGACCAGCAGGCCGACCGCTGCCTGCAGCATTTTGCGGCATCGTGAGGATTTGACGAAGCGCTATACGCCCGTACAAGTTCCTTGTCGTTCGGTCAGGCTTGAGTTTGACGGTGAAGCCGACTTGGTAGACAGTGTTGGTTGTGAAATCGGAGTAATAATCAAATCTCTGCGACGCGCAGCCCAGGTTCTGTGGAGGTCTTGACCTTTATAAGTTACCCGCAAAGTCGCGCCATCCCCTGCCTGAGGCGTTTAGTTTCCGTCCTACCCCCCACCTTCTTTCTTATACATTGTCTCACGATTTGATTGGTCTAATTTCTGCCGTTTTAGTGATATATAATTGGTTGACTCGGTGAGTAGTCAGCTTTTGAATACTTTGAAGCGATTTAATTGGCCGACCTAATGTTCTTTTGTTCCTTGTGCTCTTGGCTTCTTTGTTCTTGAGTCTCCCGCTCGTTTGGAAGTTGACCTGCCCTTTGAGAGCAATTTAATTAGTCGACCCCGATGCTTCTTTATATTTTGAGTTTCTTTATTTCTGTTAAGTTTTCCTAAGCTCCTCAGTCTCCCTGCCTGTCTAAATCGGGTTGATTGGTCAATCCTAATACCTACCTGGCTTGCCTAGTAAGTTTGGTTCCCTTATGTTCCTGGGTTTCGTTTGTTTAACCTATTTCCCCCGCTTTTTTATAGTCTTCGTTTTCTAATTAAGAGTAATTGGTTGGCTTAAGTTGTTAAAGCTCTTATACTGATTGTTTTTTTTTCTTTTTTTAAAGAAGGCCCCTTTCTTTGCCGGAGTGAGGACCCGAGCGCAGTCATTCAATGACGTTAGCGTAGGGGCACAGTTCCAGGTCCCTGGCAAGCCTAAAGCCATGTCAAGCCACGCTGCCAGGCCCGTAGCCACCTGCGGAACATTTGGCTCTGTGCTGTAAAAATGGGCCCAGCACAGTGACAACAGCCAATGGCGAAACTTCGGTGCAGTTCCTTCCTCTTGCTACAGCAAGCTCCACTGTCCAGTCAGGTCCCTGATTAACCCCATATTTACGAAGGTTGGGGCCAAAAGTGAATGGACTTGCCAATGTAACTTTTTGGCAAGATGGCTCGTGCACACTGTGTTAGATACGGAGAGCTATCGCTAAAAGCCATAGCGCATACTCGCTAATTTTTAGAGAGCATGCACTAAATTACAGCACATCCATAACCAAAAATAAAAATGTGCAGCACAGTCAAAAGTAAGTTGAAGGGTTAGGGTTACACTGTGGCCCCGTTTTTAGTAACCTGGGCAAGTCCATTCACTTTTGGCCCCAGCCTTCATACTGAAGTCGGGGATTTTGGCCTGGTGACCCCTGTGATTCGAGATTCACTGTTCCCATTCGGCTAGGCATCTTGGCATCTCAACTCGGGAGCGAAGGTTATGACAAGTTGACCACTCGAGCCCAATATTTGATATTATGGTCACCATGTCCAACTCGGAAGCTGTTCCTCCCATTGCTAACCGCCACGTCGACGACGTTCACTTTCCCACCACATCCTATTTACCCTATCGAGCTGTCGAGGGGTCCCAGATGACCTTGGGGCCTGCCCAATAGGCGGCGAGAAAGCAGATCACGAGGGACGGGCTTTTATCGTTGTGCGGGCCAGCCGTTATGTCATAGCCAAGCTCCATCAAGGTCCACAGGCGCACTTGCACTACCTACCCAGGTGTTTTAAACTTCAACATTACCCAGAGCTGCTTCCATTAGCAGAGTGGTAGGTAGGAAAGAGCCGCCCGCCCAAGGAGATAAAGGAAGGTATATTTCCCTTATGATAGTCCCAATCCTCGCGTTCTTGCTAAGAGACGATATTTACTCTACTTACCTCCTGCTTTTGCCTCCTCATCCCTTGACTTCTCCTGGATCGGATTTACTGGGCTCTCCCCTCCGATTTGCCGACCTTTTAAAACTCCACACACGCAGCATTGGCCCAACCGATACAGGAATCCGCCGTTGTCCGTAAGAGTTTATTAATCGATTCATTGGTGGTGACTTATACACGTCGCCAACGCGGGTTTCAAGTGACTCGGAAAGATCGTGAACAAGACAATCCTTTCTCGAACGCATAAGTAGTAGCTCGCTAGCCCTTCTAATACCATTCATTCTCTTGCGAACAAAAACTTCGCCAATTGCCTTAACTTTCTTCTTTCTGTTCTCAACGCTTTAAGACCAAAACCATAGACAAGATGGAGTCCGGCGGCGCGTCCCCGTTCCCCTCGTTCCCAGCGTCTCGCACGCCTACCCCGTCAAGCCTGAACCCCGATGGCACCAGACGGACCAAGATCTGCGTATACTGCGGCGCCTCGCCGGGCAAGAACCCAGCACATCGCGAGGCGGCTCGCGCGCTCGCTAGGGTCATGGCCGCCAACAATATTGCCCTTGGTAACCAAGCACCCACCCATCTACCCCTCTCTTGATCTTACAAGGTCAATACACCACTAACTTCTAATTACCACACCGTTCTAGTCTACGGCGGCGGCACCGTCGGCCTGATGGGCGAAATCGCCAAGACCCTGGTCTCGCTCTCCGGGCCGGACTCGGTGCACGGGATCATCCCCGAGGCCTTGGTCCGGTACGAGCGCGACCCAACATACACATCCACCCAAGTCAAGACGGGCGGTCCCCTCGCGGTCCCGGAAGAAAAATTATTTGGCCGGACCACCGTCGTAAAAGACATGCACACGCGGAAGCAGATGATGGCGCAAGAGGTGCTCGCAGGCGGGCCGGGAAGCGGCTTCATTGCGCTTTCAGGGGGGTACGGCACCATCGAGGAGCTGTTTGAGACGGCCACATGGAACCAGCTCGGGATTCACAACAAGGGCATCTGCGTTCTCAACATCAACGGGTTCTGGGACGGGATTTTGACATGGATCAATAAGAGTGTGGAGGACGGCTTTATCCACGGGGACAACGCGAATATTCTGGTGCAGGCTACTAATGCTGAGGATGCCATCACGGCGTTGAGGGAATACAAAGTGTCTGAGGCCGTATTTAAGTTATCGTGGGGGAACGAATAGACAAGCCCGTGACATTTGCATACTAGGCCTAGCACTTCTTGTATCGATTCAAAAACAAGACAAGACAAAAATAGACATGGAATGGATGCGGTATGAGCTACACTCATCCATTCCGAAGTAGACTTTCTAGCTTGGACTCGTGCCGCTGTTCTTAATGATGGCTGGCACTCATAACGCTGTCTACCTTTGCCTCGTCCACAACCACGGCAGCTCTACTAAAGCGTCGAGTCCACTCATTCCTCGGGAATATCTTCCTGATGGTATTGTACAGTACGATCCGGAAGAGGAGCATACTTCCCAAACCGAATCGTGGATGTTAGGGAAGAGAGAGATGTGTCTCCACCCTATTCATCATCAACCTCCATACTCTCTGCCTCGGCGGCAGCGGCCTCCTTGTCGTCTGCCACGCTCTCTATCCACGAGTTCACCTCCTGCCCGTCAAACACCTTGAACGGCTCCACCTTGGTGCTCCCATCCTTTGCCTTGCTGACGCCCACAATGCCCACGCTCGTATTCTCAACCGTCAGCTCCCGGTCTTGTACCAAGCTCTCCTTGAGCGCCTTCAGGCCGTGGCGGACTAGCTCCTCGCGGCCGCAGCTCGCAAACTCGGCCAGGTTCTTCTCGAGATAGGTCCGGGCCATCTGGCTTCGCGCGCCAATGGCAAACGCCTGCATCTCCTCCGTCATGCCGCTGGGCTGGAACTCGAAAAGGTGGGGCCCTTGCTCGTCGACGCCCGCTACCAGGAGCCCGACGCCGTAGGGCCGCTTGCCGTAGTGCTGCGTGTTGATCTGCGCCTTGGACCCAATCTGGTCCACGAGGCTCCGCACCGGCATGTTGCGGCCGTATGTCAGCCGGTGGCCCAGGCACTGCTGCTTCATGAAGTTGGACAGCACGCGCGCGTCTGACGTCAGCCCCGCGATGGCGATGCCCGTGTGCTCGTCGATCGGGAAGAGCTTCTTCTGGTACGAGGACAGTTCTTCGGCATTGCGCTGCGGAGGAGGAGGAGAAGGTGTTAGCTGGAACGACTGCAACGGGCATGACGAGAATGAAGGGCAAGATGGGATATATATTATAGAGATGATACAATGACCAAAAGAAGCCTGTAGGGAGTGCACACATACCTTAATTGCTACCAGAACGGCATGTGTCTTGCTTGCGATTCCCACTACCACCGAGCCTTGCTTCACTGCTTCCGCCGCATACTCGACCTGGAATATCCGCCCTTGCGGGGAGCTGGTGGCAAGAGAAACATGTTAGCAAGCCATATATATATCTGTGACTAGCCTTTCCAAAGTCCACGTTTAGGTGGCAGTGCTGAAGTTCGAAGCGGGAGACGATGTCGTGGGAAGCTTGTGTTTGCTTACAATGTGACGGAATCGTTGTCGTAGTTGTTTCTAAACATGATGGCGGCGAACCCGACAGGTCAAGTCAGTTTCGGTGGGTAAAATGTAATATGAGAATCAACCGACGATGTCTGGTAGTTGTCGGTGCGCGGGGCTGATGTTGGAAATTGCTGGGCGGAAGAGAAAGATGGTCGGTGGTGGTGGTGATTGATGGGAGCTGCTTCAACTGCGTTGGTGGACGCGACAGGCAGCTCCTAGCTTCGTCAGGTCGTCCCAGACGGCCCCAGGCAGCTTGCCATTGCGAAGAGAGTGCCAAGAAATAAGTACCTAAGTACCTGTTAAACCTTCTCGCGCCGAAAAGAATCCGCTTTCAAGCACGAGCCACCGACCGTCAGCTCACTCAGGCCGTAGCCACAGCTTGACAGTGTCAGTCAGCTGGCTTGCAGCAGGTGGCTGCCAGAATCCCTGGGCCCCGCCAACCCGCCAACCCGCCAACCAGGGTCAAGGCTGACGACGTTCGGGATCGTCACAGCTCCAACTGCCTGTCACTGCTCCACCACATCATCCAGCCCATCCGACCATCGCAACGACGCTGCCGCAATTGTCCCCGAGCACAACGAACGTCACATACTACACACTCCATTAAACTCTCATCGATATAGCCTCTGACCAAGACGTCTGCGGCAACCCCGACCAACGACACACCAAGGACGACAGTTCCATAACCCATTCTCACGAACCACCCCGCGGGCGCATACGCACGCACATAACATACCATACTATACCATACCGCCACAGGAAGCGCGCTGTGCCTTATCCCTCTTTCGGGAAAGAAACACACAAGACAAAGAAAGATACCCAAAAAGACTAGACAGTCAAGACGGTCAAGATGCCGGCGGCGGGGTTAAAAACCATCATCGCGCTCTCCTTCGTACTCGCAGTGGGCTTCCTGCTTGTCATCCTGTCGTGCGCGCTCTTTCACGTCTACTACTCGCTGCTGGTCGTCGGAACATACGTGCTGGCGCCCGTGCCCAACTGGATATGCAGCCACTGCGCGAACCCGGACGACTTTGTCGAGAGCTCCGGCGCCGCGGTGCTTGATCTGGGCCGGTTCTGCACGGGGTTTCTGGTGCTCATGGGAGTTGGTATGTTTTTTTTTGGTTTTTTTTAACTCCGCATCCCTAATTTATTATGAAAGGGGGAAGAGGGAGATACTAATGGTGAATGTGGGATAAGCACTTCCGGTCATCCTCGCCCATGCAGGCCTCATCAACTATCCCGCCATGATCATGTCCGTCATTGGGGGTCTGTTGATCTACGGAACCATCATCAGCTTCGCCATGTTTTTCCAGGAGGAGCAGGAATTCTAAAGCTAGGGCTGAATCGACCCAGTGAAAGGAAAGGAGAAGGAGCTTGTGGGTTTCAAAATATTGGGAGGATAAAAGGGGGAGCGAGCGGGGGTTAAAAAAGGGGCCTTCTTCTTTTAATGACATGCCGCCCCTCCCTCCCCCCCTCCCCCCCTTTTTTTTTTGTGTATTGTACAAGTTTAGCGCAAGGTCAGAAGGACGTGGGAACGGACGGATGGGAAGTTGTATCTCCTCCAGCAATACGGTCTGCGCCACTCCTGTGAAGGGTGGGACAAGAGTTCAATCATATTATCCATCTTACATATCATTTCGTGACGGCGATCAAAACTATACAAAGAGTTAAGCGTTGTCTTCTTTTTCTTGGAATCGCTCCGTTGAGTGGTGGTGTGTCTAAAGTAGTAGTGGCCCAGGAAAAAGCTGTAATCCAAACCGCCGCCCAATTTATTTATTTATATGTTGCCCGCCCAGATATAGTTCAGGTACGTTGAGTACCAATACCCCCATTTCTTTGTCCTAGCACAACACCAGGTGATGATAAATGCCCCGTTTTATCCCATTCTGCAATATTACAACGGCGAAAAAGAAAACAAAAAGAACAAGAGATACCTAGAAGATCAGATCTTCAGCTAGTTTCGGCAAACACGCGAAGCGGTCCGGCCAGCTTGGTGAACATCTCCTCGCGCTCGCCTTCGGGGGTACTGAGGATAGTAACGGCGCCGCCGGCTCCAATATGCCAGACCTCTTGTCTCTCAGGCTCTCCGCTTCCTTCGGCCGGAAGAGAAGCAACATGGTTTTCGTCGTCCCAGCGGAACAGGCTCCGGATGGTCACGCTCCAGTCGCCCCGTCCCGTGGCGCACATGTAGCCGACGACACCCGAGTACAGACTCCGTTCTTGGTGCTGCTCAATCTGCTGCAGGATCTCGCAGCTCCGCTTCTTGGGCGCGCCGGTCATGCTGCCCGGCGGTAGACTAGCAGCCAGCACGTCCAAACCGGTATAGCGCTCGTTTTTAGTCTTCTCGCGTTCGCCGGAGGGGAGTTGTCCCTCGACGACGGTGATCATCTGGAAGACACTCTGGTATTCCTCGACCTTGAGAAGATGCGGCACTGACACATTTCCGGCGCCGCAGATGCCGTGGAGGTCGTGACGGACCAGGTCGACGATCATGAGGTTCTCAGCCTCTTCTTTGGGAACATGCAGGATGCGCTCGGCCTGGGAGAGCGTTGCCACCGCTTCAGACTTGCGCACCGTGCCCTTCATGGGACGCATTGAGCAGCGGCCCTCGCGGTCGTACTGTAGAAACCGCTCCGGAGAGGCGCTCACCAAGGTGGCCGTCCCGAGACGGATATACGATGCAAAAGGGGCGGGCTGCCGGGTGCGTAGCGTCTTAAACAGCTGCCACGAACCCTGCGGTGGAGCTAGCAGAGACGACCGGCGCCGCTTCCGCTGTTGAGGGTTTGCGGCGGGTCGCTCGCCATTTGAGTCGCTCCGGGGCCGTGTGATTCGAGTCTGGTCTGTCAGGCAGAGCTCATATGAGTCGCCGGCAGCGATGAATTCTTGGCATAGCTCCACCTTGCTCTCATACTCCTTTGTTAGGGGCGTCTGAAAGGTTGTGCTCCGGGATGGGCGCCGCGCCTTCAATGGCCGGTTAGCCGCGATATGTTGGGCATCCTTCCGTGGCGAGGAGTGGTCATGATGAAGTCGACCTTGCACCTGTTGCGGAGATAGCAATCGAGCTTCTGTCTTGTCAACCCATGAGCTTGTATCAGTTCCGCGGGCCCCGAGTTGCTGGATGTGAACTACTCCCGCTACATGGTCAATGACAAGGCTTTTTGTGACCCAAGCCAGACAGACATCTGGACGACGGTGTTGCCGGGGAGGATCCAGACGAATGCCAATATCGCTCAAGCCCTGCTCATACGTGATGTAGCCCATAAAACCGCCGACAAAGGGGACTTCCGCCGGCTCTCTGGCCTCGATATGTCTCGCTTCGTGGAATGTGGCCACGAGCCCCCAAATGCTACCATCAGAGCCCAGAGGCACCCGTTGCATCAAGTCAGCCGGTAGCCCCCCGAGGGACTTGAGCTTAACCGTGGTATAGTCATCGCCGGTGTGATATTCGATGCGCAGCGCTCCTTCCAGACCCGTGGCAATAATGCTATAACGACCCCGGACGTCTGGCCTTGCCGACGCCGAAGCAGTCGCATTCGCCGAATCGAGAATGATGCGTTCCGAACCCTCTGGATCAACCGCCTCAACCACGTCCGGGACCTGCATGCCACGGGGCAGAGGGACCGTAACCGAGTGAAGCACAGGATCCAGCTCCAGAGTCTCCCACCAGTTGTCCGCACGTGAAGGTGGCAGTAGCCCAAACGTCGTTGAGAGTAGACTCGGCTTTGTGGCGTTTCTAGCCAGAATGGTGTTCGCACCGCCATCATCCAAGACAGGAGGGGGAACCCGTCTCCCATGTGCCTCGTTCCACTGCAGAGCCTCGCGGAACCAATTCAAGATGACCTGGTTGCCCTCCCTCTCGGTACACACAGACTCGGGGTGGTATTGCAAACCCCAGAAAGGCCGTGTGCGGTGCTTGACGGCCATGAGAATTCTCTCCGGTTTGCCGCCGCCGCCTCGGTCCTCCTCGACCCAAGCCAGAGGCACCATATCCGGACACCCCGGCAACGGACGCCATCTTGCCTCGGTGTCCCATTTCGTATCCGGCACGTCGTGCTGTCCAATGTCGCCGCACAAACTGTGATAGAGGGTGGCCTTGAACTCGGCCACGCCGCGGAAGATATTCCCATCACTCGTTTCTGATTGGTGAACAATATCGCGGACCATCCCATGGAGCCCGCGCTGCAGCCGCCGGACCTTCCCGCCACAGCCGGCAACCAGACTCTGAAAACCAAGACAGATCCCCAGGACAGGAAGTAAATCACCGTCTGCAAGACCCCAAACGCGGCTCATGAGGCCGACGTCGGCGGGATTGTCGGGTGAGCCAGGGCCCGGACCGCAGACCACAGCCGCATAGTGACTCAACTCCTGGCGGAAAGCCTTGTCGTCAGGCAGAGCCGAGTCGTCGATTGGCAGAACAAAAACATCGACGTCCAGCAGCGTGGTGAGCAGGGCCGTGATGTTGTTGGAGAAGGAGTCATAGGCGTCGATGAAGAGGATCTTCGGACGCTGGTGCTGGTCCCAAGGTTCCATTTCCCTTTTTCCCTGCCGCCCCCTTTCCTAAAAGGAAAAAAGAAGAAAAGAAAAAAAGAAAAAAAGAAAAAAAGAAAGAAAAAAAACCCCCCCTTTGGGTTGCCCACCTGTTTTTTCTTATAAACCACTCTCATTCACTCACTCAATGAGGGTTTGGTTCAAAAACTCGGGGGATTGCCGCCTTCTCATACCCCCCAAACCAAACCTAGACAATTTCCCCACTACCACTTCTCAACTGCAGGTTGCTAGGAAAGGTGTATCATGGAACTTGACGGATATATAAAAGTGTAAAAACGTAATCAGTCAGATTCGCCAGATTAGTTGGCAAAATGTCTGGAACGAGGAAAGAAGGTGGTAATGTCGAAGAGATGAGATGATCAATGGGAGATAATAACAAAAAGAAAACCAGCGGTGGCGGCAAGGTTTTTGCGCTCAATCCCTCCCTCTCTGTCGGTAAAAACCCTAACCCTAACCGATCATGTCTCTTTCGTAATGACAAGGACAATGCATCGGAGTAACTAACAACGCAAGGGCCGAGCGAGATACGACCAGGTACCTGGTACCTTTTTGTATCTATCTCAAAGGAAATCCTCATCTCATTTTTGCATATGGGATGGCCGAGCGGTGTTTGCCTGTTTCGTTGCTCATTCCCCAGAACATGATATAGCATTGACCAATACGGATTAATTAGGGGTAAACAGGTAGTTAGTTGAAACAAAAACAACACCTAAATTGGTAACAGAGGATACTTACTCCCTGTTGCCATACATACATAGCAAGATCATTATAAAACTACTATATTATCCACTAGGTACACCTATACTATATTCATTTCATCACTCTCTCCATCTCGTCTCGTCTCATCTCAACTCATCGATCATCATCCTCATCCTTCCGACTTTTACGAGGCCAATACAAGCTTGCCTGCTTCGCCTAGTTTTACCGTCCTTCCGGACATAAAGTATATACTCCCTCTTCAGGCCAGGTAGCCAGTATACAAACACCCTCTGCCCTTGTAGTCAATCAGTTCAGCTGCGATCCTTAACCACAAACCGGCATGGTATTCTAGAATGCCAGATCCTCCTCTCCTTGGCACCCAGCACCGCATCCATCATAGTTTCGGTATCGGACCTTGGCCTAGTGGTCGACGAACGCTTCTCTTCCGCAGTCGGCGTCCACAGGCGTGTCTCTTCGACGCTGGCTGTGATCTCGAACTCGCCACGGCAAAGCGCCGTGACACCCGTCAGCACGTCTGTAGTCGAGCGGCCAGGGAGCAGGGGCAGGGCCTGTTGCAGGGTGCCATTCCAGGAAAACTTGCGGGTGAAGTCGAGGGCGACGTTAAGGGGACGATGGCGCAACGCGGGCATCAGCCGCAGGGACGGGTAGATGGGCTGGTCGGTGCGGTTGGTGATGTGAACCTTGACCTGGAAGAACCCGTCCACTGCGACCACGTTGGCCACTTGGTCCGCAGAGGAGGATGAAGGGTCCACCAAGAAAATGTCGATGCCGACCTCGTCTACCTTGATGGCTTCGATCATGCGCGAGTTTAAGCGCATGCTGCGCAGCTCAATATCGCCAGACCTGGTAGCGCCCGACGTCGCCCGCCAAGTGCCCTTCAGAGAACCCAGCATCTTTTCCCTGTACCAAAATGCCTCGCGGTTGGCGCGTTCTACTTCGGGCGAGATCTTCGTACTGACGACGAATTGGCGTTGGCGGGATAGATTGAGCGCGGGGATAAACGCATGAGGCTCCTCCAGATAAATCCTCTTTATCGGAAGAATCAAACGGCTCGTGTTGCCAGGCAAGATTTGCTCCTCGACCCTCGACCCATCGTCACATTCGATCTCGACATGTATCTGACTCGGCCAAGCATTCCGCAGATCTAACAGCAGCAAGCAGTGAGTGTCGTCAGTCAGTTCCTCGGCCGCCCTCTTCTGGTGGCCCGTCCGTAGCCACAATGGCTCAGGAACGCTACCATGGAGCGGGAGGACGTCCACGCGGGACACCTCGACGCTCGCATTAACAGTGACTGTGAGTTCCATAGATACCTGGCGGGTGTAGAATGTGTTTTCAACTTCGTTCTGCGGACCACCGAGGTGAGCATAGTCGATTTGGATCAGACCATTGGTAAGCCCAGGTTTCCCGAGTATCTCGAAATCAAACGTCGATGATTGACCTGGTGCAATGAACCTTCGGCTGTCATCACGTTTTCGCAGCCGTAGCGCTTGCTTCTTGGCCAGGATGAGTTCATACTCGTAAAGCTCCGAGGGGGTCGCATCACGGCTGCCCAGAGCCGTCTGGAGAGGCTCCTGTGTCGAGTCCTGAAACGAGAAAAGTAAAAAGTCGACCGGTGTTGTTTTTGACAAGTTTTGCAGTGTGATTGAAAAGCTCTGGCGTTCCCCTTCCAGGATCATAACCGAAGACTGGGGAAGTGTAGACGACCTGACCACCACAACCGGCTGTTGAGCAATAACATTTAGCTCGAGACTTTCCGGTTTGAGACGTTGGATAGCGGATGACGGCGTTGATGAGTTTACACCCAGAGAGCCAAGCCCGATCGCTTTGATTTTGTCCTCGTTCTCGGGAGCCCATGGCTCTGGGAATAAGGGGAACCGCCTTTCCCGGCAGCCTCGAACTTTGATTACGGCACCGGTGATCTTCAGGGTTCCTGCACTCTTTGCCACCCCGGATATTCTCAAAATCTGTGTCCGGTAGGCGCCAATCACAGTACTTTCTACTGCCGACTCGAACTCGGTTCCCTCGACATCGAGGCGAATACTTTCAAGTTCAACCTCAATCTCATAGGGGTTCTGAAGTGTGAGCCTAAAGGTTGCTGTCTCCCCAGCAACTAGTATCCTGTCGACAGCAGCGGGCTCGGGCTGCTTCAAGAACGGGTTATAGATGAAAGGGTTCACATCTTGCGAGGCTCTTGTTGCAGTTGCATCTGGGAGAATACTCTTGGCGTGAGGTATAGGAGTCCGAGTAATAGGCAAAGGTTCCAGCTTGACGCCTCGGACAAGGAACTCGTCCCAATAATCAGCCGCCAAGTGGGTAATGCCCATCCGCCTGGACAAATTTGTCGTTTTCCAGATATTGGCCGCCAAGCGAATTTGCTCCTCTCTTGTTATCGTCGGATAGGCATCCTCTCGCCGCGGGCCAGGGGCAATACCGCTCCCCGCAGTTCGCAGGAGGTCGCTCGAGTACTTCAAAACACCACCGAAATCTGGCAGCGCCTCGGAGAAGTTGATGCAGGATCGAAGGATGTTGAGCTTGATATCCCGCATGCCGAAGAGCCTTGACGCGGATTGCTTTTGAATTCTCAAAAGGACTTCGGCGTCGGAGCTGCCCTTTGTAATATCTGTCGCAGCAGAGCTGAAATCATTACCGACAACTCCATAGGTCTTGAGCAAGAGTCCCAGAAATGCTTCAATTCCATGCTCAATGTCCCCTTCGCCAAGGTCCAAAGCGCCACCTGCACCATTGGCACCATTCGTCTGGGCATTGAGGCCATTCAGGCCAGCCAGTCCGGCAGCCGGATGGATTCCAACATCAGCAGCCCCCCGCGTCCGCGCTTCGACTAGGCCGCCGATCAGGACCGAAACAAGTTCTTTGACAACCATGGCCTTCTTCCGCTGGAATCCGAGAACCCCCAGCACGGACGCAATCCCGCTAAGGATCACAATTCGGTCAACAGTAGTTAAAAGCTCCGAGGCAGATGCAGGAAACGCTCGAAAAAGAGTAGCAACTATCTGCGTCCGAACCGGGACGATTGTGAACCTTGGCGACGTGGTTAACGGCTTCTGAGGTATCGTGCCAAATACCATCATATCCAAGGATTCGGTGCTAAGTTGCCCGTTCGTAACATGAAGCGCGGCGAGCATCTTGCAGCATCTAATAGTCGCCTCCGAAAGGGGCAGTGGTGGTAAATGTTCCGCTGAGACTTTCGTATACAAGCTCATGATACGCTCAAGCAGCTCGGGCATATAAATTTGAAGGTTTCGCAGCCATCGAGGCTGGTTGGGGTCCTTGCTCTCTGCCTCCTGAATTGCAGCTGCAAGAGCAGTCCCCTTCTCCATGGGTGGCAGCATGATCGTCGGTACTTGGAACTCGATGCCTGCCCAGCCTAGCAATAAGAGGCTGATAAGGGCCAGCTCCAAGGCCTTTCCATGCCAAAGATGGTCATTAATCGACTTTGCTACAGTCGCGGCCTCGCTGAGCTCCTTGACGGCATTATTCCACAGCCCAGCCTGAAGATAGAGCGAGCCAATCACAACTTGAACCCTGCACTTGCCCTTATTCCTCCATCGTTCGTTAAGGCCGCCGGAACCAAACCCCTGAACTGTGACTCTGTCTTGGCTCTGCGTTCTGCCATATTCTTCGCCTGCGCCAGGGCGCGCCACACCTCTATGCTCGGGGCTGGTGGGTTCCAAAACATGCTCCCCTGAGATGTCGTCAAAAGTAGTAGGGGGATTCGCGAGTGCGCTTTTACCGCTAACGGGAGTGGACGGTCGGCCGGGAGTAGAGCTGGCGGACCCAAACGGCATCCCCTTGGACGGCACCGGCGGCATTGACATGCGCACATGGCTCCTATCGTTTAGCCCGCTTGCAGAGCTGGATCGGACGCCAGCCGGCAGAGAATATTGCGAGTTCCTCCTAGCAAGCGCACTTGGTTCCTCCCCTGCCAGTGTCCCGTTCAGCTGGCGCGTAGCAGACGTGTGGCCTGGAGAATCGATGTATGACATCCCCTCGAAGGATTTAGCCAGCCCTGTCAACTCGGCCAGCAACAGTGCCGAGATGTCGCACATGACAGTCTTCATAGTAGTCCTCTTGTGTTGCTCGGCGGGGGGGATGGTGACGAGGCCCTCGGGAATCGGTATGGGTTTCTCTTTGGAAGGCAGGTAGTCGAATATTAGCACTTGGTGCACCAATATCTTGGGATGGCTGTCCCTTAGATCCTCCAGCTCTTGGCACAAAGCGCGTATATTTATTTCCTCAAACGTCCTGGCCCCAGAATGTCTCTTCTCGCTGAACGCTACCTTGGAGAGCTCGGATCCATCAGCTACGGCAATTAGCACGAGGGGTTCCCGATACAGGTCGAAGGGTGAGAGGGCAATGTGAGAGGGAGGAGGTTGGGAGGTCATGAGCTCGTAGAACATGGCGCCGTCGGGGAACGCCAGGGGCGAGAACATGTCTGGGAGCGCACAAGGTCAGCAAAACAGCGTCCATATATCCTGGAACTCAGAACCGGGCGTTTCTACTTCTGTGGGGCCGGCCGTCGGGGGTGACGTCGCGGAGATGGACGATTTGTTCAGCATTGAGGCGGTCTACGAAGGCATTGAAGCGCTCCCGTTTTATCTGGCCAATGGGCAGCACCAATGCCCTCACCCTCGCCGGCGCAACGGGGAGGAGAGGATCCAGAGTCATGATGGCGCCGCGGAGGTGTCGCGGACAGCAGCAGGGGCGTCAGGTCGGGGGCACGAAGGACATATCGAGACTTGGACGGAGAGGCGATGCATCGGGCGGGGCGGAGCGCTGCTGACGGGTTGGCTCGCGACCAGAATCGTTTTTTTGTGTCTGCCGTCGTAAGCGCAAGTGGCAGGCCGTTCGAGCTGTGGTAACAAAAAGTCTGCGAGGTGTGTATGTGTTTAGCTAGGCAGCTCTGGAAGCCAGATGCTGGCCTTTGAAGTGGTTGCGAAATACCTCCACAGCGCAATCCCCCAAACGGGCAGCTCATGCACGAATTACGCAGCGGTCCCTGGAATTAAGTGAAGGCCACCAAAGCCGGCCAGGCAGCGTGTGGCGAGCAGGCCCAAGCGCGACGATCCCCTGAAAAGCTGCAGGCATTGTGATTGGCCCGTTAGCTGCTTTGGCCAATCTGTCAGAGACTACGGGATAACCCCCTATGATGTGCCTGAGCAACAGCTTTTGAGTCAAACCCCCTTTTTTCATTCCAACCACCACGCGACAAGATAATTTGCAGTAAATATACAAAATGAGTTTTTATGGTCATTCTTTAAGATCATCAGGAGATTTGCATGCCTGCCGCAAGATAAGTTAACAAGACCAATTATCCAATATTGAGCTACCCCCTTTCCCATCCAGAACACTCCTTTTAAACCCCACAAAACGTCCCATATATACCCAGCCTGCCGATCTTGAGCGTTCAAAAATACAAAAGGAAACCCCGAGAGCCCATGGCATATGGCATATGGTATGGCAATCATGATTCGTTCATACACCACCTGAGACCGAGCCTGTCCCTCCCATGTGGGTGTCCAAGACAGAACGCCCTTCGCGGGCCTCGGTCTTGAGCTCGCTCTCGAAGATGTCGACGGCCAGACTGGCCTCGACAAAGTCCTCCATCTCCTCGGTAACTGTCTTGAGCTTCTCACGGACGGCTGTGCTGCCCTCGAAGCCTACGATATGCCGGGCAGGCGGGTTCTCGTGACCGCCGATCGCCGTTAGGGCGTGGACCGTCTCCATGACGAGGCGGTCAAGAGCTGCGGCAGGCAGGCGCGGGTAGCGTGACTGGATCTCGTCTTCTGACGGCTCCACCGCTGTTTCTGGGTTCGAGTTAAGCACGTTGGTCATCATGTCGCGGATGCTGGGCGCAGCTGGCTGGGGGTTGCCGCTGCTGCTGCCGCCATCACCGCCGTCGTCAGAGTAGTAGTAGGCTGCCGGTAACTGCGGTGCCAGGATAATTTTGTTGGTGAGGCTCTGTATTTCCTTGTTGGGCTGCACTATGGTCACCTTGATGTTGAAGGGTGCAATCTCATATGCCAGTGAGTCGCAGTAACCTTCCAGGGCCCAGGTGGCTGCTGTGTAGACGGACATGCCCGGGGTGCCGATGTGACCGCCGATGCTGGTCAGAATCATAATGTGGCCTGTATGTTGCGCCCGGAACTGTGGCAGCGCCGCCTTGATGAAGTTGACTTGCGAGAAGAAGATGGTCTCGAACTGGTCACGCACCAGGTTGCGTGTCTTGGGCGACGCCCCGAGTTCTTCCACGGTGCCGACGACGGCTGTCCACCTGTAAGCTTTGCATAACTCGTATGAAAGGAGGGGAAATACTTGCCTTCATATTTGCAGCACAGCAGAATGTCGATGCGGCCAAAGACCTGGACGGCCTCGGCGACAGCGGCACCGCACTGGCCCATGACGCGGCCATCACAGCGAATGCCGCGGATGCGATCCTTCCAGCCCTCGCGGTCCTTGCGATTGCTCTTGCACTCGTTGACGAGCTCGCGGAACTCGGCGCTACGCTCGTCGTGCTCGAGCTCGTGCGGCGGCAAACAGGCTACCACGTAGTCGCCATGCGCCAGCAGGAGCCGGATGAGCCGGATGCAGAGCGGCGACAGCGACGACGTGAGGAACCATGTCCGAGGCGAGTTGTGCGTCGCTGTGTTGTCCATCAGACTTTACTTTCTTTCTTTTCCTTGTCACAGCCACTCTCATTCGTCCCCCCGAGTCACACACCACACACTGGTGAAATGACAAGGACAAAAAAAGGGGGAAAGGGGGGCACCACAGTAGGCAGTCAGAAAAAGGGGGGACGTAAATAAAAGAAAAGAGGTGGCGCACGAAATGATGCCGCAGGAATCGAATGCGTATGTCTAGAGTTCGAAGTGTTTGTTGTCGGCCCAGCTTCCGAGCTCTTGCGCTCCGCCATGCTTGGGTTCCCCCCCTCCTAGGTTGTTCCAAAGGTTAGGCGACCGATGACGGGAGCAGGCGAGAAGATGGAACCGACTGTCGGTGCGTTCGTGCGCTGCGGCGGCGGGCTCGGGTTTTTTTCTCCAGCAGTATAAACCCAATGATGGAATGGCAGATCTGTTTCTTTTTCTAGGTTTCTAATAAGAATCAAAATAAAAACGCAAGCATTTCTCCAGGAAACGGCAACTCGAAGGTTTTGGAAAACAGTATCCGAGAAAACGAGAATTCGCTACATGGCAGACAAAAAAGACGGCGTCGAGTGTTCGTTTATTGTACTGCAGTCTGTCTTCCCGTCCCTCTTGTGGAACCACCAATGGAAACAGGCCCGCCTAGAAAATCAAAGGTTCCAGACTTGAGGGGACACAAAGCCACTTCTTATATGAGGTGAGAGTGCTGCCTGCTTCTCACCTAGTTACTTCTTAATAATACTGGTGATAGACAATATCCCTGCTGCTTAGGCAGCTCGACACTATAACTTGGGGCCTGTCCATGCCACCATAGTATAACCACGGCGCATGTGCGGGGATCAAACACCAAAAAACTTCCTGGGGGTCGCTGCCATTTCTGGGCCCCGGCGGAGACCCACCCGAATTTTCAGCAGGTCCAGGCCCTAGACCAACTGCCCAGGTGTGGACAAGGAAAGATTGCGAACTAGGTAGGTATTGCCTAAGGTATGGTCACTCTTTCCATTTGGAATGAATTACAGATCCATAAACTTTCCCAAATAAACTGGAAGGTACGCATCCCTTAGCTTGGATAATGTCTCATTAATCGGGGTTAGGGTTATAGCCGTGTAAGTGAAGTCGAGTCAGCTGCCACGAATATTTTGTGGACGATTCGCGCTTATAGAAGATATCTTGTCAGTCAAGTAGTCGAAGGTTGCTGAGTTTTGTAAATTCCATTGTAATCAAGATCAAAAATTAACTGTATATCGCTGTACGCAAACAGCGAACTTGGGAAGTATGACGCCTCGGAAGCTCTAAGTCAGTGATATCACTGATATGATAGTTGGGACACTCTTGGGTCAACTTCTCAGTTGTAAGTCAAGTACGTCTCTCAACTCGGTAGATTTTCACCCGACCCTACGCAGTAGCACAAGGCAGAATGAGCCACACAGTTGAATCGCCCGCTCATCGGGCATCCAATCGGACCTCTTCCTGCTCCTAGAAACTTCATATGTTCCCGATCAAGAACCAAACAGTCGGGCCAAAGGCATGAGAATGTCTTAATATCACCTTCCACATCTCCAGCCTCACTAATTACATACAACCGAGGCTCCAGCTTCAGACGGACATGATGCAGCAGATCTTCTTTCACGCTGAAATCGAGAAATGGCTTTTTGAAGGAGCGCATAACGAACCGAGCTTTATTGCAAATAGCATCACTCGTTCCTCGCAGATCGCCTTGTCGAAGGCAAATGCCCTACCTTCGGTTATGCGGCTGCTCACTGCGACTAATGCGACTTTCTGTGGTCAGTTGACATAAGTCCCCATACAACTGAAACACCTCGCTGTGGAAGTCAACGGCCCTACGCCGATCTCACCAGAGACATGAAACATATCTTTCTGTTGCAAGACGAGCTACATTACGATATCAAAGCCTTTTCATCGAAACTCTACGCCAAGAAAGAAGAAACCCCTTTTGTAACGTCAGTAGCATCGCTTCAATGTGGTCGAGGCATGGGCTGCGGCCATGCACCATTACGAGACCTACAATGGAGAGTCGCAGTTCGTTTTCTTGCACATATTATCTGTCTCTGTCACTCCTGAATTTAAGCATAGAGCGATGAAAAAACAGTGGGCGTACTCCCAATCTTGAACTCTAGACCAGCAGCTCATTGCAAAGATAACACCAACCTCCGTGAATGATTCTCCCAGAAAATGCCAAAGGTAAGAAAGGGAGGTTTCACACGGGTGAGGTACAATACAATCAGAATAAAAATGAGTTATTCGATTCTGTGGAAACTGACAAGTAGTCCGAAATAACGCAAATAGGGGGGAGGGGGGGGAGGGTGCTTCTCACCATGAGCGAATACAGCAGCTCATATGGAATGTTATTTCAATGTATATGAGTGGTTGTTAAGGTCAAAAGAAGAATGAGAGAACAACTCAAGTACAACTATGATTATGTTACCCACCGAGGACAAACCATATCTCAGGAAATAATAAACCTAGCGGCGGTGAATTTCCTTGTCTGTCTAATATTAAACACTCCCTGAAGCTTTAGCAAGATTTCTTCAACTCGAATTTCGAAGGCGAATCTTTTCTTGGCACAGACACAAGATACAGATACTCAAACCCATGACATGGTATGAGAGCCAAAAAGATAGGGGGGAAAATAGCCACGATGAGGCATTCATGACAACATTTTACCAATCTCCTTCGGTAAAGGTCGAACTTACAGCCTCCAGATTAACAGTCTGACGCGCTAGCCAATTGCGCCACGAAGGACTGAGGGTTTTTTGGATGGATATTCGGTTCCGAAGAAGTGGATAGGTACTATTCCCACTCTTTTCTTTTTTCCCGGATAGCCACAGACATGGAAGGTAGAATGCCTATCCTGATGAACAACAGCCATGTATGTATTTCGAGAAGGCAAGGTCAATGTGGGTCGCCTGAAATGTTGGCGCGCCCTATCTTTATTTCCATCTCCGGAGCATCACAACGACGTTTTGGTAACTCGGCCTCTTGGTTTAGAAGGAGGGGAATGTTATGGTGGCCTGCCAAGGGGAGCAGTTCAGGATATCCATCTGCGCGCCGAGACGGAATGTGATCTCTGTTGATGTTTATGTTGGAGGTGCAGAAAGGGGTTAGGGGTTAGTTGGGGTTGGGCGTGGATAACGAAAAATGAGGCATTGGCATCGAATTTGTGACATCCGAGTTTGTTTAGTTATTATAACTAAAGTGATGGATTCTCTTCTCGTAGCCCGTTATTTATATTGTCGTCAATTGCTTTTCACCACTCGATGCTGTACGAAGGGACCTTTGTCGTTCAGCCATCGAGGTCCCTGGAAAAGGGTCTCAAAGAATAGCCAATGGATCAGCGCAGTGTATGTTTCTCCATTGGATGCGGGGACGCGGGGTAGGTTGGCAGGTGGTGGTGATGCAAGGGACAACATTCATTCGCTTGCCTGGCAGTTGCGCGGTGGCTTGGTGGCTTGCAGACCGGTGCGGGACGGCAGCAGGCCGCAAAATTTCCCGCCATTGTCAGACCATCATCTTCAAAATTTCATATTGCGATCCTGGATGCTGAAAAAAGAGAGGCTTTTTGCCGCAAAACTTACCACTGCAGTAGCAAAGGATGGAAGCCGCGGAGATTGGGCGGGTCGATGATGCAATGTAGCCCTCTCAGAAGCACACAATTCAGTTCGCAAGTGGAGGTGTTGTTGGAACACGGAGAACAACAGGCCATTCCCTTTCCCATGCTTGCCCATGCTCGAATCCAGATCGATCCAAGAGCAAGCCATACAAGCCATGTCTCGCCAATGAAACATAAAAAAAAACGGTGATGGCGTTGACCGGGCCTTGGCAGCAAGAAGCAGCAAACATGGAATCCCGACCAACACCACTCAGTAATCTTGCTGAAGCTCTTATCTGCCTACTGATCAAGAGACCCTTGGGAAAGAGATCTCGTATCTGCCTCTCTGATTATTAGCCTGTTACAGCGATGGTATTGCAGGCTCATCAGCCGCGTTACTTCTGGGCCACCCTTGCTTTTTTATCCTTGCAAGAAACCAAAATTGGTTGCGCGCGGAAGGCTCTTGTCACACCCCACGATAAAAAACGTTGAATTGCAACCAGGCACAAGCTTGGGGAGGAGAGTGGCACGGCAGGCAAACCATCAGTGCCATCCTAGGATTTCTTGGAAGGCCCAGTCCACAACCTGGGACGTCCAGCGCGCCCCTAGGGCCTAGTGGGAATTGCCGATTTAGCGGGCGCTGTTGTTGTTGTCAGCAAGCTTTCAGTCACAACAGTGCAGGAGCTTCCATCACTTGGGTTGGAGGTTGCTGCTCCTTCTCCAATCCCCGACTTCCAAGGTTCCCTCTCCGCAGCCGCTGCACGACCTCTCGTTTCTTTCGCCCAAACCGCACCACACCTCCAATATTTGTATCAGTATTACCCCTACGACTGCCTCTTGTCCTTCGGCTCTGTGCTTCTTTCTTCCCTCCACTCTGAAGTTGCCAGCGGGGACCTTGCGCGCGCAATGGCTGTGCAAGGAGGGGAGGATGTGTACGCCAGCGTGAGTGGTGATTCCCGCCCCATTGTTTCGTTTCGCGATGCTCGATGCTTGGCCCAGGCTCGCCTGGCCATGTGTATGCTGCCCGCACGACTTGAAGCTCTATAACCCCGCACCGAACAGCGTAAACGACCAGCAAAAACTAAGACGTGTCTCGGAATAGCTTCTTCTAACGGACAGCTATCTTCCTGGTGAGTTCTCGAGTACCAATTGCTATTGTTGTTGGTGTCTGTTGCTGAACCGTTGTGCAACCTTCTAGGAGCCCTCGTGCTCGCACACTCGTTGCGCGATGCTGGCACCACCAAGAAGCTCGCCATCCTTGTCACGCTGGACACGGTGTCGACCGATGTCATAACACAGCTCAAGGCAAGCTTCCCGCTATTTCCCCCGCCGTCTTGTGTGCCCATTGACTCCTTGCTGACTGCTGGACAGGCCGTCTATGACTATGTCATTCCCGTCAGTCGCATCCGCACCGGGCGGCCGGACAATCTATACCTTATGAACCGCCCCGACCTGCACTCGGCATTCACCAAAATCAATCTTTGGAGACAGACGCAGTTCCGCAAGATCGTCTACTTGGACGCCGATGTCGTTGCCTACAGCGCCCCCGACGAGCTGTTCAACCTTCCCCATGCCTTCTCTGCCGCCCCCGATATCGGTTGGCCCGACTTGTTCAACACCGGCGTCATGGTCTTGACTCCGAACATGAGCGACTACTATGCCATGATGGCCATGGCCGAGAGGGGAATATCCTTTGACGGCGCCGACCAAGGCCTCTTGAACATGTACTTCAAGAACAGCTTCAACCGTCTCAGCTTCGCCTACAATGTCACGCCATCCGCCCACTACCAATACGTGCCTGCTTATAAGCATTTCCAATCGAGCATAAATATGGTCCACTTCATCGGCGCCGAGAAACCGTGGGTCCAGGGCCGGGACAAGTTCACTGGGAGCTCGCCATTTGACGAGATGGTTGGCCGATGGTGGGCTGTCTACGACCGACATTATCGAAAAGAGGTGGGTTTCTGACTTGGAGGTCTGGGTGCACCAATGTCACGTCACTAACGTTTAATAATAGGCCACACCTTCACTGCCGGAGGCAGCAGTCCCTGAAATAATTCAGTACTATGTCAAGGGAGAATACCAGCCCAAGATTCGCTATGTGGTACCTGTTGGCGAGCCGCGCCACGACCAACCAATCGTCTCCCACGGTCAGCACTATCAACCTCCGCCAGCCCCATCGCATGTCGAAAGCCAAGACCAGCACCAGCATCAACAAATTTCCCATTCCCATTACGAGCAACCCGAGCATCAATACCACCCTTACCATGAACACTCTCACCATGAACATCCTCACCATGAACATCCTCACCATGAACACCCGCCCCATCCTGAGCACCACCACCACCACCACCACCACCAGGGCGACCACCATGATCAGCATCATGACCCGCACTACCATCACCACGATGAGCAATCTCAGCCTGGAAGTTTTGTTCAGGAGTCTGAGCATTCGGCTCCCCTCCCCAACGTCCTTTCCAGCGTCCCCAGCGAGTCTTTTCGATCTGAAGAAGGGTCACATACTGAGGCTCGAGAAGAGCAGGTACCGGACCACCAGAAATGGGCTTCCCAGGCACCACCGCAGTCGGAGCATAAACCTGAGCCTTATCGACCAGCACCCGCAGAAAGCTGGGATGCTCAAAGGTTAGTCTGCTTCTTGATTACCGATTTATGACAGCACGAATCTAACTCGAATCCCAGACAAGCTCCTCCTTCCGACTCCAAGCCCGAAGCCTTCAACTTCCCACAGACACACTACGAGATGTCGTCTGACCCTACCCCGTTCGTCCCTCCCGAGCGGTATCCGAGCCCTCCCAAGGGTATGTGGTACGAAGTGCCAAAGGAGCCACCAGCGCCCCCTCGCGAGAAGCCCAAGGCAATTTTCCCTTGGGAATCCCAGAGACCACGCGCTTCTCGAGTCTTCCTACATCAAGAGCAGCCTGAGTCTCCTGTAGCCGAGTCACCAACCGCAGCTTCTGGTGAGCGAAAGATCTCGACAGAGTCGCACCCCGGGACTGAGCAATCTGTGATAGGGTCGTCGACGATGGAGCAACGGAGCGAGCCTCAAACGCCGCCTACTCCCGTCACGCGTGCTCCTGCCCCAGTCCCATGGTCTTCGTTCCCGCGGTCCAATGCTTGGGATGACATACCCGAAATTAGTCGGTATGTCGATTCCATCCAAAAGCACCGGCGCGGGCGGAGCCAGGGTTCGGTGCCAGGCAGTCTTTCTCTAGCTGGAGAAGACCAGGAAAGCTGGGGAAGAAGGGTGACCGACTTCCCCAGTGAGGACGATCGTCCTAGTCTTCCTGTCACTCCCGCGCCAATCCGAAGACCGAGATTCTGGGGTGGTGGTGCCCCCGTCTTTGGTCAGGATAGCGAGGATGAACATGGACAGCTGCCGGTCGCGGAGGGCGTACCAGCGCAGTCCGATTGGGTATGTGTGCATGGTCATTGGTGGACTCCTGCAGACTGCCTTTGCGATTTGACTAACGTCCTACGCTATCACAAGGATCCGATAGCGCAGCTGCAGAAACTGGCCAAACAGCAGTCAGAGGGGCTGTTGCAGAGGCTGGGTGGAAGCGGTGCTCTGGGTGAAGACGCCATTGGTACAGAGGGCAGGGAACTTCCTTCTCGTCCTCTGCCTTTTGGGTCTGAGGGTGTCAAGTCTCCTACTTATGTTGCCCAATCTCCTCCAGTTGTCAGCCCGAAGCCGGTCAAACCCGACTCTGGAACAGTGCGTAATCTTCTAGCTGTCGACCATGATGAGAGTAGTCAGCAGCATCTCACAAACCCTATCCTTGCGCCTAGTTACCAAGGCCCCGGCGCGTCGTTTGAGAAAGGCGAGGACATTCCGACATTTGAGACGCCAGCATTGCCGTCGGAGGAAGAGCTGGACGTTCTTCAAACTTGAGGAAGTATATCGCGATTTTAAATTCTAATGTTCACTTGCTGCGGAGCGTCCACATCATGCGGGGTCTTGTCCGTGTATGGTAATGATGTGGGCCACGGATCGCGGGATCACCCAATGCCACTATAGATTGATAATCGTGTGGAGATTGTGTCATGGGATGGACGAGGGAGAAGGGTTTCGGTTCGGTTGATGGGTGATAATAATGGGGGCAAGGAGTAGGAAAAAAACTAGCGACGCTAGCTCGACAGGTATCAGGATCGGGACATACCAACATGCCGGGACCCTAAACTAATCACTGTACATCGTTGTTGCGTTTTGTTGCAGCGTGTGCTCATACGGAGACGAGTTTTGATGAGAGCAGAAGCGATTCTATTGGCATTAGCGCGTTGCGGTCGCTGTACTTTTGGTCACTTGTGATTTGCGACTTTTTATGCACGTCTCCTTTGTCCTCTCCTTTTATTCTTTAGCATCCCTGCTTTGAATAGTTTGCATTGCTCGGTGCTTGTTATCAGTGGAAGTGCCAGCAGCAAGCAAAAGTATCAACAGCCTTAATAGCGAAGGGTTGAACAAGGGGGAGAAAATGGTAGAAACTTGTTATTACCAGATCAAGCAAAAGCATGGCGTGGCATCGAACGGGAAAATTGATAACAATGCGGTGGACATCACCTATACTTTGAAAAGGGAGCATTATCGTATCACAATATTTTATTGACTTAAGAGGTACCCAAGATGATGCTACCGTCTGATGTTTTATCTGCCGCCAACTCTTATATAATCTTTGATGTGTTAAGGGTATGATCGATGTGGTAATCTATCTATTTGTTTATCTATCTGTAGAGGGCATTAGGTATAACCATGAGTCCATGTCATTGACCTGACTCCAGCTCACCATTTTCTGGTATTATCCTATTACAAAACAAACCTCGCCGTGGCTCTATGAACAAGGAAGATAATACCGTGTTGTATTTACTTTGTGCACTTAACTAAGGTACCTAGGTATAGTATAATTATCGACTCTTCTTCTTCCTCTTTAGTCGGTCCGCTACCTTGCTTCGTCAAATTTCGGGGCAATACATTAATCTTGTAGGTTTTTAGTAGATCGTGCATTGCTATATCAACGAGGGTACCGGTATATCTTATTACACCGAATAATGCATACCGAGTGTGTGGTAGATTGTAGGTCCAAATACCAATTAATGAAAAGGGGTTTTAAATGACAATCAAACGCAGTCAGTATAGATGGATGAACTTGTGACGAAAATAGGACACACATTCATAATCTCATTATATGTAGATAATCAAACTCGAAACTATACGCTGAGTACTTAGCTTTTTGCCCCTGTAAGAAAACAAATACCAACTACAAAGCACTGTCCATCAGCTCATGACCCACAGCTCCTCCTTCAGCCATCTTGGAAACGCCGGTGGCTTGTCCCAACCATCCAAATATGACTCCTTAGGCATGCCGTCGCCGCTTGGTTTGGCATAGACAGCCGAGACATACCAGACAGCCTCGCCCTTCTTGATGGTATGCTGCAAGGTCGGGATGGTAGTGCGGCTCTCAACAAGGTTCGAGTTGGGGTCGGCGTTGACGAGCGTCGCTGTGCGGCCGACGCCCTCGGGCTCCAACGCGCGAATACCCACGGCGCCCTTGGACACGGCGAAGGCACCTTGAGAGCCGGAGGCCCATGCTTCGGGCGTGCTGAGGTCGTAGTTTCCAATTAGCTTGGGGCTGGTGCCCTCGCATTTTGTGGCGTCGTAGAGGTCCAGGTATCGCCCGTCGGGTGTACGCTGGTTCGAGATGGCAAAGGCGCCGTCGGCCGTCATAACCTCGCGGCCTGCTGATATATGGTGCACGCGCAGATGCCAGTTCGGCGCCGCTTCTGTTGGCGGGAGCAGGTAGGTTTTGATCTTGACGTCTGGAAAGGGGGACCAAAGAGAAACGAGGACGGGTGAGCCATCGCGTGTGTCCAGTCGAGATTCAGACAGACGTCGTGTCTTCCAATACTCGCCGCCATCGTCAGAGAGGCCGAGTTGAGAGGCTAACGCATACTGCTCCAGCGTGAACAAGCCTGGTGGCACAGAGTATGCGTAGGCGCTGCTATAGGCGAAGCCACCGTACTTTGAGTGCGTGCCCTTCATTGGGTAACTGCACGCTTGACCAGATGAAAGGAGCATGCAGTGACCGCCTAGATTGCTACAAATCTCATGTTAGTCGGGGGGGGGGGGGGGGATTGGAGATGGGTATATTTGGTGACCAACCTCATGATATGCCCAGGCTGCTCGAGGGCCTTCACTTTGGGAATTACCGCCCAGGGGTCTTCCTCCTTGGAGGCCCAGAAAGGGTGAGTTTCTGGCACCGCCAAGCAGATAAAGGCAAGGCATGCCCAGTACTGACCGAGCGTCAGTGTGGCTCGATAATACAAATCACCAAAAAAAAAAAAAAAAAAAAAAACGTACTGGGCTTCCTGGGCTATTGTAATTCTCCGCCATATACATATTTGGGTAAGAATACCCAATGGTCAATGTACCGCTGGAACTCCACATATCGTGCTGTGTCTGCCACCACCTGAAATGGCGGAGGACAATACCTTTTACCATTCCCCAGGTGAGCGGTGCTGGCAGCTCAACGCCTGCATATGCGATGGCTCCCCAGAAGGAGACCATGGCGAATCTGTAGCCGACGCTTCGGCCAAATGGAATCGACCGTCCTGATGAGATGGGTCAGCATCTGCCATCTATTGAGATCCATGGTGACATTTCACTTACCCTCCTTGTCGTAATAATGCACCAGGTCAAGGGCACATTCTTGGGCTCTTCTCTTGAACTCGGCAGCCCGCTCTGGCTCATCTTCTCCCGCCAGCTTGGCATACAGCAGCTGGAGGAAGTGGATAGCAAAGCTAGAAGAGTAGTAGTCCATTTCTTTCGGTCAAGTCAGCAGGCAACCAAAGGCATCAGATAAGGGGCTAAGGGGGTTGAGTAGGATATACTGACGATGGATTCCTTCCGGGCCATCATTAGACCAGCCGCCACCACGGTAGAACGTGTTTAGATGCTCGATATCGGCATCCAGCCGATCCTGGGAGAACTTGCCGCCCTGCTTCTTCAGGCCCAAGTTGGCAAAAACACGGAACCAGAGCCAATTTGTATTGGGCATGCTGTATCATTATTCGGTTAGTTAGTGACCGGCAAGTGTAGATATACTCTCCTGTCCCCTGTTGGGTACCCAATTTGACTTGCGTACTTCTTCTCGTTGATCGAGTTCCCCAACCAGTTCTCGACATTCACCCTCTCGGCGGCCGTCAAAGAATCCCAGATGACAGGCGCCACGGCGAGTGCGTAGCCCAGGGGGCACATCTCGACCATGCGCTGGTCGTTGTCGCGGGGGTACCCCCAGTATTCCGGGCTGTTGGGGTCTGTGCCGGCGCGGATGCCGTCGATCCACCACTGAGTCCCGTGGTACTCGCCACCACCGGCCAAGAGACAGGCGAGCCCCCACAACGGGCGGCAGATGCCCTCGACCTCGGAGGCCGACTGGTCGAAGCGGACGGCGGTGGCGCCCGGGCATCGGACGCGCGATTTGAGCGGCGAGAAGAAGGGCTCGAGCGGGTCGAGCAGCGTCCTCAGGAGCTCCTGTACCGACGAGCGGTCCGTGAGGTCCACTTTGGAAAAAGGGTGACGGCCATCGTAGCCGAGCACCAGCCCCGTCTTTGCGTCGGCCATTTTTGGTGATGATGATGATGGTCAGGGAGGAGAGTCTCAAGCTAGGCACTACCTACCTACCTAGCTCAGACAAGTTTATATGAGAGAGAAAGGTAATTGCAAGAACAGCAGAGAAACAGAAAAGGAGGAGAGAAAGCTAAGAGAGATAGCGTAGCAGATACCGTGCCATCTGCACACGCCATGCTCACGGGCATATTCATCCCGAGGCAAGCCAGTGGAGACAACGGCCTGGAAGATATCGCCAGCCATTCGTGGGATGAGGGGTTTAGGGACCGTTAGGTTGCTTGGGGGTTTGGTTCTACAGGGGGTTGAAAGTTCGCGGCTAATTGCCGAAAAGTTGGAGAAGGGGGAAGCTCTGCCGTCGTTACCTGGAGATGCACGTTTTGATGCAATGGTGAGGTGGAAGGAACAACTGAGCGGGGGGCTCCAGCCTTCCTTGAGTCTGATTGACTTGGAGTTGGTGAGGAGGTGCCAAGACTAAATAAACACAACACAAGGGACCATTAAAAACTATTTAGTAGAAATGAAGGGTTGAAGGAGGGATGTTATTGCTTTATTTTTGTTTTATTAGGTATCGATTGGTTTTGACCTGGCATCAGGTTTACGAGCCTTAGGAAAAGCGTCTTCTCTCACCCCTCTTCAAACAGCAAGTCGATTCAATATTCGCCTTCACGGCGTGAGCGTCGATCCCCTGGGCGACCCACCGGACTGCTAGTTATATTTACATTCGAACGGGCACCGAGTCAAGGTTGAGGGGGAAGAGCCTCATCTACACGTTCTTGAACAGACAAGACCCTCGATATGTGTTTCTTTGGTGTATCATCCAATAACTCAAGACATAAAAGATACCTCACGAGAAATCGACAGCGGGACGAAGGGTTCATTGCCAATACCCCAACAAATATTTTCAAAACAAATCCGAGATATCGTTCATCTACAATCATCTGTATATCTCGCCCCCTTATCTCACCCCTTTCCCCCTCGGACGTCCACGTCTACCTCAAGTTAGGGATCTTGACAATATACATACATATCGATAATGATACAGGTGTGGTTTAGTTTTTTTTTTTTTTTGCTTTCCTTTGCTGGTACTGGCTTTGTTTGCATAATTTGGAGACCCTCCGTCATATGTCGTCCATCAAAAAGTATATAACAAAAAAATAAAAATAAAATAAAAATAAAATAAAAATAAAAAAAATCGTTCCACAATACGCCACCCGTCATCATGTTCGGGAAAAAAAAAGCAAAAGTCCCCTCCCCTCCCATACATCTGTTTGTTTGTGTGTTATGTGTGGGTTTTATCTCCTTTATGTTTCAATTATGACCCCGTGTGTGAAGAATCCGATGATGAGTCCCCAGAAAGAAAACAAAAGATTTCGTAAATGTGGGGGCTGGGGTGGTTCACATTATGTTCGTTGGATGCCCCCAAATTCCAGCAATAGGTTTCAGGCTCCCTTCGTTCCCGTTGTAAAGGTGGTGGGTTGTCCTCGCTAGCTTTGCTCGCTCGCTCGCTCGCTCTTCCTGTCTTATCGTCCCATTCAAGTCTATAAAAAATAATATCAAGTAGTAAAACATGGTGACTATCTTTCTTCCTCATTTAGAAGGATTCACCCCTCCTACTATTTGGTCTTTTATCGCTGCTGCGGCATCGAGACCAGCACCGCTGCCGTACAAGACGCCCGCGACCAAGATAACGGCGACGGCAGTAGCCAGGCTCATGAACAGGGCTCTGCGAAGCGCGGGCGGGAGCCGGCTCTCGTCCGCTTTCGAGTCCAACAGGCTCCGGACATACGACCAGATGCCCAACGAAACGCCGACCATCTGATCCCACCCGACCGAGTAGTACACCAGGCCGCCGAGCGCAATGCCGTACCCAAGGAACTGCAGGGAGGAGATGGAGGTGTGCCAGATCATGACGGATGCAATGACCAGGAGAATATTCTTCAGGATGCCGCAGAGTGTCATGACGAGGCCCGAGGTCTTGCCGATCTGTTTCGTGGAGTGGCTTCGTCAGCAAACAGGCGACAATGAGAAGGGATAAGAAACTACAACATACCAGGAATACACTGCAGACATTCAGCATGAAGGCCACCATGGCATTGAGAAGCAAAAGACCATAGCCAGCCTTGGCCAGATCGGCAAAAACGAACGTGCTCGCCTCGGACGGAATCGCAATCAGAATGTTCATGGCAGCGCAAACTGGTGCGTAGTAGTACAGGCTGACGAGGGGGTCCATCTTCTGGCCGTCGTCGGAGAGCAGGACCTGGATCATGACAAGGCGGACAGCCTCGAAGATGATGCCGCCGATCTGGAACAAGAAGCCCGTGAGGCTAAAATCGATTTCGCCAAAGCTGGCGAGCGCGACGCCGGCTACGATGAACAGGATGTTGAACAGGCGCCTCATGGACGGATCCTCGATGCGCCAGGCCCAGGCGGTGAGCAGCACGGCGACAGGGGCCGCCGACTTGAGCATCTGAATAAAAGCCACGCTGAGGTACAGGTACACCATGTTGCTGCAGACCAGGCTGGCGCTGTACAGCAGGCCGATGGGCACGATGGCGCGCAGGTATAGTTTGCCTGTCATCTTGACATTCTTCCGGCCGTCGAGGAGGCTGGTTGTCCGCGCCATGATCTGGGTCGCGATCGTCGCGAATACGAGATGCCAACATGTTAGGATCACAGCTGTAGGAGCAGGTCAGTATTGAGTAGGTGTGGGCATCGAGCCAGCGGGAGGATGGAGGAAGGGCGACATACGATATCCTACATAGGGAGAGTCAGTAACCATTTCGTTGGCGAAGCAGAAATCACGATGCGGGGACAAAGGGGTTGAATGGACGGGTGGATGGCTTACTGAATCCTCGGTTGTCGATCAACCACTTGTTGAAAAGAATGGTGAGGTTGGAGAAAAAGATCCAACTCCTATACGGCGAGCACGGTCAATCACGAGTGCGGAAGATAACCTAGTCGATGATGGGTGGGCCAAGACCTACGTGATGAAGAATACAGGGTGAAGCGATCGCGAGGCAGGCTGGGGCTTCTCGGCCGCTTGCCCGCTCTCCTCATCGCCCATGAGGGCTCGCCCGTCGACAGAGTCTCGCGTCATAGTGTCGATGTGTTGTTGTCTCGTAGGGAGGCGTGGTGGTGCCAACTAGGAGAGGCGACGACGTAGGAGACAGGTGGAGGCCGGTTTCGATCTCTGGGAGAACTGGCGATGTAACGAGCGAAGGAACGAACGAAGAAGGGAGGGCGTTTTCTCTCCAGGCAGCGCTCGCTCAGTTGATCACCGAGACGGCATGGGCTACGGAGGGTAAGGAGCAAAAGAGACGATCGATACTGAAATGCTTCAAATTGACAACGGGCTCCTGGAAATAATCGGGAATCGAAAATCGAATCGGCAAGGCAAGGCGAAAAAGGATTGATGATGGGAAGGGTGAGCGCCTCCTGGCTGGCTAGGTAAGGCGGTAGCGTTTGCGCCTCGTAAAAAAAAAATAGGGAGCGCGCCAACTGAGATCAATCGTCGCGAGGGCCCGGTGGGCTAGTCCCGGTAGTGCCTGCGCTGGGGGTGCACGAGGGGGAGTAAGTACAGGAGCGGCACAGGAGACCTAATTATTGCGAAAGTGGCTGATGTCGCCGTTTCGTTACATGGCTCGCGACGTGGGACATGCAACAGATAAAAGATGGAAGTCTTGAAGAGGGGGGGAAAAAAGAGCGCAAGAAGATGCGCATGAGGTTGTATACCTATCTATGTACGGTAGGTATGTATTCTTGCTCACCTCAACAAGTCTCCTCGGATTGAACATGAATTAAACAATGGCCTGGCCTTTCTTTTTGTTTGTTCACACTGGGGGATCCTTTCTTGGAACGAGATGACGGATCCAGGCAAGCCAGGTTGGCAGCTACCCGCTTCTTTCTCAGGGGCAACAGGATGAGAGGGGCCCCCCTTACAGAAGCCAAGCCTCCAGGTTATTGGCCAGTAAAAGGGCGCCATGAATGAATGGATGAGGCCAATTCTGAAGGATCAACGAACAATTTTGAATTACTTGTACCTACACTGACAAGAAGGACACGAGTCCCAGACTCCCGGTCTCTGCCAACTTCAGAGTCGAAGATACCATTGGCCAAATTTACCGAGGTAGGTACTCCGTCGCTCAAAGAATGGTAGGTAGGTATCCGAGATCTAAAAATGCCCATAACAAGAGTATTTCCAGCAAAGGAAATTGCCAGGGGTGAGGCCTCGATCGTCTGGACGTTAATTGGGAGTAATCAGGGGTCTACCCCCTCCTCATTTTTTGTCCTTTCCCATGGTGCAGTACCTATGCGCTCATCAAAATCTCTTTCAAAAGTCCGCCTGGTCTCTGAGGTTTATTAATGGGTTATCTATCGCTGTAATGAATACGCAAATGACACCTCTACAGAAGTGAATTGCCAAGCAGCCCAAGCCGGGCCAAAGTGTCAAAAACGTCAAAACCCCCTTCAAGGCGCGCCAGTCCTAACCTTATTAACCTTTTTGACAGCCCTACAGACGCCAACGTTCATCCGAAGATTGATGATCAGTCCACCTACCTACCTTATTTCTATAAAAAAATAAAATAATAAAAAAATAAAAAAGCACTGACTGTATATATACGGCGCTGAGTGGCACTGTTCTTGGTGTTCTGTTCCGACACGGTAGGTAGCCACTTTTGAAACAGAGACATCTCAGTTCCCACAGTAAAGCATCTCAATTGATGTCCATTGAATAATGGAGGCCTATGATAAGCTATGAGCGGCAGCTGTCGTGTGCCACCCTATTTGAAACACCGGCCGCTCATGGTTAAGATACACCAAATGATAAAATTCGTATGTCGTCAATCGAGCTACTGACCTCGTCAGGTTGGTGCCGGCATTGCAATAAATGATATATGCCAAAAAGAATACGCGCTGGTAACCAGAATCCCTGTCGCCTTATTTTCCAATCCCTTGAAGCTGTCCGGTCGCGTCATGACGCTGCTATACTAATGTATGCAATCCGGAACACCAAGTGAATAATGATCGATCCCAACAAGCCATCCGAAAACTAGAGACTAAAAACCATCCATGGCATCCTTTCTAAACGCCATCGCTATGCATAATTACACTAATACAGGTAGTACGTAGTAACTCAACTCCTCCCTCCTCAATCAAGATCTTCCTCGTCATCCGGGAGCGGAACAGACATCGCCCTCGAGACATCATCACCATAAGCTATCGCACCTCCAAAAAACTCGGGCAAGGTCTTCTCGATCCCAGCAACCCCTTTTCCTGTAGGGGCAGCAACCATGCCCGGCCCCGGAATGACAACGGGTAAGTTGGCTGTAGTTTCCTGTGACGACTTTAAACTGGGCGAGTCCGCCGTTACTGCGTTGGAATCATCGATGTCAGAGGTCAGAACGGAACTTGATTCAACACAATCGTAAAACAGCATGAAGACGCCTCCTTGAGCAAGAACTGTGTCCTCGTCCACCTTTGTGACATCTTGGTCGCTGAGCCGCCACCATTGGGACGATTCGTCTTCATTGAGCAAGGCGTTGTATGCCTCATTTTCCGCTCGCTTCTCTTCCGAGGTCAGCTCGGGCTCATCAGCTGCCATTTCAACAGCACCAGTCTCAATCTCGTCCGCCGCTGGCTTCTCGGCAGACCCGGGTTCTGCCTCGTCCATGGCCAGCTTCCCCTCAGAAGCAGAAACAGGCTCAATCTCATCCGCCGCCGGATTCTCTTTGGAAATTGTCGCTTTTTCATCTCGGCTTAGTAAATCGGGGACGTCGTCCTCGGAAGAGAGCTGAGGCGGATGCTTGGCCATATTGTCTTTGCTTTCTTCTGTGAGCGAAACCGACACCGGATGCCTCCTGTAGCAGACATAATGGCCGTTGTCATGGTGTCCGTAATGTGTGACGACAGCCCGCAGATCGTAGATAGGCCCGGAGATCCTGGACGGATGTTGACCGCCCGCCACCATGGACGAGTTCGGGTCAAGCTGCCACTGCTCTTCATCACGAGCGCTACGCGCTGCCACCTCTTCAGTTGAGACGTCACCAGCCACATCCTTGGCCTGATCGGCAAACCTGTCGGCGCTACCCAGACACCAGGGCCCTAGGTCCAGAGTCTTGGGAAACCTGATGGCAGTCAAGTTTTTGAACATGCGTCCGGTATCTTCATCGAAGCCAGACCGGTTCATATGAATCGCCAAGCTTTGAGGAGGGCGGGCAATGACGGCCTGCTTCGTTTTCGTGGAACTAACTCTCTGCTTAGGGGGTAGTTTGCACTTCTTGAGCGTCTCATCATCGAATGCGTCTTCCTCAAGCGCCTCTTCGATAACCGCCAGCCTTGCGGGTAATTCGGAGAAGGCTTCTTCGGGCTTCCCGGCGTGGCGAAACTTTTGTATGATGGTGTTGATAAGATCCCTTAGTTTTAGAAGTGAGCATCTAGCGCATTCGACGCCCTGAATTGACTCGACCTTTGTGAAGTTATCAAGTATCTGATACAAGTCCTGCTCGCCCCGGTTAACACCAAGACTCAGCGTCATACAGTTGAATGGTATCATGGAGAGCCCTTCGCAGTATCCGCAGTCTATGCATACCACTCGCTGCGCGACTAGTCCCTCAAGCGGATTCCGTGCCATTAGAAGCTCTAATGCCGCCTTGGTATGGCCCGGCAGACTCTGGTAGCCACTGTCATCGCTGTGCTGGCTCGCGGAAGCGTCATCCCTTGTCCACTCCTGCTCAAAACCTGACGGCTTCTGGAGAGCTCCCGCAGCCTTGGCAATCTCCTTGTCGATATTATCAAGAAGTTTCGAGAAATACTCCTGCGCGTCCTGTTGCTGCCACGTGCTCATATTTTTGAGAACCCCTGGCGTCCATAGCGTCCTTCCATTGTTCGAAGAATTGTTGAGATCGCCGATTAGGTCGCGGAGTGCACCGACGGTGCGGGCATCGCTTGGTTTGCCCTGACTTCCTGTGAGGGATAAGGTTGAGAGGTAGGTTGGGAAGGACTTGAGCGACGCGAGGCCCTGAAGGATACTATTTTGGTAGCAGGAATTGTCGTAGTTCCCCAGCCCAGCTGGCTGGTCGGCTGATGCTTTTGATTTCAGAGTGACGCCGGACAGTCCGCTCAGCCCACTCAGGCCCCTCCGCCCAGCCTGGGAGACGGACTTGATGAGCCCCCCCGGCTTGTTCATACCGAGTATCCTCCCCAAGACCTCGCTCTTGGCCACATGAGTGTGAGGTGGGCTTTGAAGCATGTGAAGCGGGAAGAGCGGTGGATTGAGCCAGTGGTCAATGGCGTAGAGAAACCTTGCTGGGAAGGCGGACACGAAGCAGTCCCAAGCAAAAGTGGAAAGCGCTGGAAGCCGCCCTTGCTGCGACGAGACTTGGAAGACGACGGTGAGGGCAAGGAGAATAATCGGGACGAGGACGGCCGGGCTGCTGGCTCGATCCCACAGGCGGCCCTGTGAGTAGTATTGGTACAGGTCGGGGTTGGCGTAAGAGTCGTACTGCCTCAAGATGCGCTTGGTATCGGAATTCATCGTGATGCAAAGAGGAAATGGCCGACAGGAGCACCCAAGGCCAAGCTCGCAGCGCGCGTCGAATAAGGTTAGTTGCTGATTCCTGCCGTAATCAGGCAATGGAAGTTGGGGTGGGTGATGGCTTGGATTTCCAGCAAACAGCCATGACCGTTTCGAGGGGTTCCGTGGATCGGCAAATCGTGATGGGATGGAATTGTCGAGCTGTGGAGTTATGTAGAGGCTCTTCTACATTACTGCCCCCAACATTGTTCCTGGGGCAGGCTGGATGGAATCTTAAAGCCACGACAGCTTGGCAACCTGGTGTCTGGCACTGACCATTGGCTGACAGGAGAACACTAAGCCCCGGTGGAGAACCCTGTCCCCTCGCTTCGGCTCACTGGCAGCACTAAGAAGAAAAAAAAAGAAACTGACGTACCGGGGCCAGAGATCACTTGGGAACCCCCACCACGACGGAACAGGAAAAAAAAAAGGAAAAAAAAAAAGGAATAATACAGCCCCTCAAAAGTTCTCGAAGATACCTGTGTTATACCTACCAGACAATTCAGGACTCCTTCAAACAACAAGAGCTTGCCAACAACAAACAAAATGGCGAAAGGCGGAATTTCCAAGCCCAAAAAGGGTATGGGCGCAAAGACACTCTCGAAACAATAACTCATTTTCTCTGTCCTAACAAAAAACTCTCCCATCTCTCGCAGGCACCTCCCTCCACTCCCGAGCCGCGAGACGAGCCACCTCCCCAGGCATCGACACGGACAAGTCCCTGAAGCATGCGAAGCCGCCCGTAGACACTACCCGCGACAGCCGGCCGGCCGTGCTGGCAGCACACCACGCGGCAGGCGTGACCAAGAAGTCCAAGAAGTCTGCCCTCAGCTTCAAGGCGCGGCGGCGCCAGGAGAAGAACATGGACAAGGCCGAGGCGGTCATGGACCGGACGGCCAAGAAGGTGGAGCGCAGCAAGGGGCAGGCCAAGACCATCTTCTCGCGGAGGAGGACATGGGACGAGATCAACAAGCAGGCGCTCAACGAGATTCCAGTGCCCAGCATGAAGAAGGCGGTGGCGGCCATGGCCGTACCGCTCAGCAAGGATCCTCTCGGCGATGCTGCAGTGGCCGCGATTTATGGCCCCCTTGATGACGACGGCGAGGAGATGGTAGAGGAGGAGCAGGAGGAGGATGTCGTGAAAACCATAGAAGCTGCTCCTGCTGCCGAAGAGCCTGCGTCTATACCGCCGCCGGGGCCCACGGGCGATGATGAGGATGTGATTCTTTGAGTGGTTTTCTCTCCCAATCTCTCTCTCTCTCTCTCTCTCTCTCTCTCTCTCTCTCTCTCTCTCTCTCTCTCTCTCTATTGTTCAGCGCATCTGGTCGTAGGGCATGATGGTAACGGGTTTTGGCGTTTCGGGCATATGATATGGGATACCACGGTTGAGGTTCTATATGGGGAAAAAGATACTGTGCTGGGTTGACTCACATATCTTTCTCTCACGTTTTACATGATTACCATCTTTGACTGATTTGTGAGGCTTGTGATATCTTGAAAGTTTGTACATGTACATGATTGCTGATATTGACGATATGTACCTAGTAATCCAGGCAGTGGGCGACTGCCGAGTCCGATTTATGTTAGCCGCAAGTTGTCAATAAAAGCTTCCACCCTTTATTTTTTATTCTGTTATGAGGACTTATACCCAAAATGACATATAATACTCGAATTGTGAGACACTTTATTTTTTGCACACTACGACAAGTTTTAGAAGATCCCCTTGCTGGTCTCGAGATTTGGTGGCGAGCGCCACGGAATCGAATAACTTACAGGGGTGGTGGGGTATTGGGAGTGTTGGCGGTGTCAGCCCTCCATCTCAACAGCACCTCTCAAAAAGGGAAAGGGGAAAAGCCAAGCCATCGTGCAATTTCAACATCCTCACCGACATTGGAACGTCAAACACTGGTCACGAAAATATTCATGATTATATATATATATATATATTCACACCGATTCCCACCCGCCTCGCCTTGAAATACGACTTACATTAGCGGGTATGCTATTGGACTATCAGTTCAAGCCGACTACCTAGTCATCGATTGATAGCGTGCGTTCCATTCTGATCATGGGGCCGCTCCCGTGTTGAGCTGGGAAGGTCACTCAACGCCAAGTGTGACGTAAGTGAGGTTGTCAATGACAAACGGCAACAATAACAACAACAACGATAATAACACAAGGCACGTCGCAAAATAATCTACTTGCTCCGAAAACGCCCAAAAAGTCCCTCAGATCCCTTATCACACACCCAGTCCCAACTGCCTAGTCCCTTTTTGAAAACCCCAAAACCTAAGCACCCCGGGCATCAAGCCCTTTTTTGCCTCGCCTCATTAAACCGGGGGAAGTCATAACTTTCGTGACAGGTTAAAGAACCCTTCATTCTCGAGCGAGGGTAGCACCGGACCAGAATGTACGGGAATTATGCGTGCCTAAAGGTTGTTTGCACATATATGGGGCGTAAATTTTAACCTCCTCCAAACGTGGGTTGTTCTTCCGAACTGAACATGGTGTCGGGCATATGATCATAGTTGATCCCCGGTTCTCTCTTCAGACTGGGGGAGCTGAGGCATGGAAAGCCGCTCTCGGTGGGAGGGGTGTAAAGGGATGGCCCTAACAGACCGTGAGTTCGAGGACAAATCAATCTGTTCCGGGCTGTCACTTACCTTGAGAATAGGACATGCTCCCGTGCCTTTCCCCCGCTCCAATGGCATCAAACTGAACACCCTGCAGGGCTTGATATGCCGAGGCGATGCTGGGGTTCCGGCTGCGCGGCGAGGCATCAGTCATCACAGTCTGAGGAGTCTGGCCAAAGTTGGCAAATGTCTGGCCGAAAAGCTCGTTGGAGGTCTGGACAAATCGTCTAGCCTCGTTGTTAAGCCACCGATCGATATGAGGGTCGTTGCACTTGGCATGCACCATCAAGTGATGCTTCAGGCCGCTGACCTCCCCGAGCAATCCGTTATACTCCATCTGCAGGTGGGCATGCTTCGTTTCCAGGTCGATTTTGTGCTCCTCCAAGTCAGACACGTACTGCTTCTTTTTCTCTCGACACTTGCTGGCAGCTATACGATTTCGCTCCAGGAACTTGTTCCGTTTGCTCTCATCCTCCACAACGCTGGGTTCCTTTTTTGGCTTCTTGGATTTCCGTTTCTTTGGCGGACCCTGATCAGGTGGGGTGATGTCTGTGGTTGCGCTTCCCGATTTCGAAGTGCTTTGCGAGATCGACTTGCTGCTTGACGTCCTGCGAGTGGATGGCCGGGACATGCCCATGGACAGGACTTGGATTTGTGACTGCATCCCGTCCTTGTCGCTGTCCCCGCCATAGAGCCCGGGGTCGACGAACATGGGCTTCTGATCGGCTGACATGGCTTCAATGTGCTCGGCGAAGCCATCCCACACATCTGGTCTCGAATCCAGGCCTTGGTTGTCTGGGGATGTCGGGGAGCCGCAGACGCCTAGCTTGGCATCATATGGCTGGAAGGACTGTAGGTCAAGGCCGCCGCCGTCTCCTACGTCGTGCTCTGGACTCTGATACGGGTTCGGGTCCTCAAAGTCCATACAGTCGTTGAAGAAGTGGGACGGCGTGTCCATTGCGTCTCGTTCTCTTCTCCCTGCCCTCGGCCGACGAAAAGCCAATGCCAGTTGATGCTAGCGATTGAACTGACGGCGACACAGGGCGGGGTTGTTCCTCTCTGCGGATGTGGTCCTGAGGAGGCGGTGCTGGGTGGGAGGGAGGAAGACCCGGGACACGTTGTCCTCACGCCGGGGAAGCCACCATGGACGCACCGGAGATGAGCTCCGGAGCGGACTAAGGTAGAGTTGGGAAGGACCGAGAGGGCGGCCTAGTTGCCTTCTTTCCCTCGGCCCCTTGGCCTTTTGGTGCGGCCCCTTGGGATGGGATGCTAAGCCCACGCCTTAGCCGAGCTGTCCGAACACGGAATAAAACAGAGGACGAGGCAACAACTGGAAGTGAGGGCCTCGGGGGGAATGGAGGCTGGAGGGCGGAATCGATGTTTTGCTAGTGAGAACATGGCCTGCGCCATTGTCGCAGCCGACAATTGTTTTCGACATACCTTCTTGTTTCGCGAGCTGTGTTGGGCCTTTTTAGAGCGAGGGCCCGGTGCCTGTGTGGCGTGGTGTGGGTGCGACCACTGCTGGGCTGGCACAGCTTGTGGCTGGCAGCTTATAAGTTAGGGGGGACTCGCGCGGGCGCCTTGCACGCTGCCCTCGCTATTATGTGGTTTCGTCGGGAATGTTGTGCCACCACGGCTGTTGGTTCGAGGCTCGCCAAAGAGACTTGCACATTCCTCAGTCGCGTGTTTGTGGGAGTGGGACAGGTAGGTTGAGGGAAGCTCGGTATAGAGGCAGGATGGCAAACCGATCGATCTCAAGAGAAGCTCCCCTGTCTTGGTGGGGCGTACATACAAGAGGAGAGATAGCTACCTATGGCAAGACTGCAGGCGTGCAGGGAACAAAGGGGGGGGGGGGGGGGGGGGACAGGCTGGACGGGCATTTCCAGTCCAAAGCTGCAGGAGAAACAAGAACCAGCCTTCGTTGCTGCCAGACACGCCAGACACGCCAGACAAAGAGGCTTCCGTAGGCCGCACAGATGCGGCTGTGAGTGTGAGCTTTGAAGCTCGGCGAGCAAGCGGAGGTACAGGTAGCTAAGGCATGTAGCTACCTAGGTAGGTAGGTACCTCTTACAGACAAGGTACGTATAGGTGGGTGAGTTAAAGCAGCTCGTCAAAACAACTGCGGCTTCTTCCTTGTCCAGCAAACATTGCCCCTGGGTACGTATGTTGTGAACGGGGGCCAGCACGCTTGCGTCGACTAATGAGATCTCAGTAACAAGGTAGGTAGGTAGGGCCTCAGGAAAGCCCGCCGCCCACCCATCAAAATCCGGAGGCAACTTTGGGTCCATGCTACTGTGTCAATTCAACTGGTATACTACCTAGGTAGCTACCTATCTAGGGGGGGTGGGCAAGTATACCTACCTATGTTTTAGGTTATGGCCCATGGGGTAGGTGCAATCCTCTCCGCCCCTCGCCTCTGCTAGCTCCTACTAGGGTTGTCTGACGACTTCTCGCTTATCTGCTTCGTGTTGTATGGTAAATGCATGATTTTATACATACACTACGACCCTTGGCGAAAGCTGGCGGCGCAGGGAGCTACCTGGGCTGTGTTCCGTATTCCACCGCAGGAGGGCCATGATTTGTTTCGACTCAGCTTCCTACATTTTCGTCGAGAGCCCCGCATAGATATGTCCCAAAATCCCATTCGACTGTTCGGAGCAGAGTTTGCCGTTAAGAAGGTCGGAAGCCCATCAACCCCGTGGCTGTCCCCTCTTTCCTCCCCCTTGACTTTGCTGACTGGGAGTGGGGTGGTGTCCTGAGGGGAGGGTTTTGTCCGAGCTTCTTTGCGCCGCGACATTTCCAGCTTTCCTCGCTGCTCAAATACTCTTGAAAAGGTATAGATACGTATCCAGGAGAGGAGCAGGTGATGATCGCTAACATCTACAGCTTTCCTACCATGTATACTTGGTAAGGTGAGATGTATTGTCGATTGCCGGGGTGGCTGGTCGCTCACAGCATTCCTCGCTGCCAAGCAAAAGGCTTGGGCCCACAAAGAGCGGAATGGTGCTTGCAATGGCAAGGATCGGCAAGCATGGTTGCTAAACGGGCGCTAAGTCCCGGCCAGCTATTGCACTTTATTATAATCAGTACTGCTAAAGTACCCTGTATTCACTTCCTTCCCTTCGACAAGATCGATCCACTGATCACCAATCGGCAGGGTTGCTAGCTGTGGAAGCAACCAACGGGTGCCCCGGCGAGGGCCCTTGACAACACACAGCAAAGCGCCGAAGAGCCGCACCATTCCGCGCGTCCCTGATGCACGGCCTTCTGGGAGTCTACTCTCAGCAACTGTCCGCCGTGGAAGGCGGGTGCAGACAGACATTCGATTGGTCCACGGCATTGCGACCCTGGATTCTGTGCATTTTCATGCCGGCCGAATCAACATTCCCTCTGCATCTTTCAGGGCCGTGTGATTCTACGGACGTTGACTGAGGTATCTGTTAGAGTTTGTGAATCATACGATTTCAGGGCCCATCTCCTGTACCTCAGAACAAGCTGACAGCTTAGCTTGCATGCATATCACCTTACCTTAGGCAGACAGCAGGCCAAGGCCATCTCCCACGGCTGTCCGGGGAAGGTGTGGGCACCGCACGTTATAACAGAGCGTGGCAAGTAACAACCCGAATGTCTGTGCGAGCTCTGAAGACACTCCTGGGGTTCGGGGTAGCTCGGCGACGGGTCGTTGGCTGTCAAGCTGTACTCTCCGGCCTACCGCTTTTGTCTGTCTCGTTACCAAGCAAACATACTGTACTTGTACCCCAACCCCCCCAGAGATCAAAGCACTTCTTTTTACTAGCACTACAGGCTCCAATGGTCATGTGTCAGTCCTGCCAACTTGTGGACTACACTGCTGTGCTCCCAAAGCTTCAGCAGAGGTTTGACTGGGAAAAGCCCAGGGCCGCCGATCATCCCCCTCTCTTTCTGGGGACATCGCGGTTGTCGAGGAAGGGACCGCCGGCTTTGTTAGAGAGAAACAGCTTGCCTCCTGTTTCTTTTCGCTAATACCCGTGCTAGTCTGAAGTTGGCCAGGGCAGTTCTCAGGGAATAAGCCCACCGGGAGCTGGTCTCTGTCCGGTGTCGGTGAAGGTCATTCGGAGTTTATTTCCGGGCGATACTTTGGTTCCTCATTCAAAGTCGAGAGACTCAGAGCTATAAGTTCAGGTTAGAATTTTTTTCCCCCTCCGCGAATATGATTCCATTGGTCGTTACCTACCAAAACCTGCAGTGTGTGTGCCCTTGGTCCCAGATGGATGGGCAGTTAGGGGCTGAGCCAAAGGCTGTAGGATGTTGTCTTGAGGCCTGAAAGACACTCATGAGGGCGAACTCCCATGTGTTGCAGACCTACTTACCTGGACAATATGGGGCAGGCAGCAATAGTTAATAACATAGCATTCATACTTCTTGCAGAGTTTCCATGTGTAAGAGACTATCGACCGGGTCGCTTGAATAGGCCTGATAGGTAAGGTATCAAGCCTCGAAAGGATCGCCAATAATGAATGATCGGGCAGGAACCCCACACACCAAAAAGTCTAAATGATTGACTTTAAACCTTTAAATTATAGCAAATTAAATGGCAATTGAACGGCGGTTAAACTAATAACCTCTGGCCAGGTGAATTCTTTCAGCTTCTGCGTGTGGAAAACCATGTTGTTAAACGACGAGTGCAAGCCAGCTTTTCTGATGCCCGAAGGCATGAGATGGAAGGAATGTTGACCTTTTATATACCTGGCATTCTTGGGGTTCAAAAAAGCCGACATAGACACACCATGGGTCATGTGTACCTTAAGTGGACGCCTCAATGCATGTCCCCTCTCCCCCACACCCTGCAAGTTATTATACTACCATTGCTGGGTTGTCCATGCCAGAAACCAATTCACACCTCAGGCTAGCGAAAGACTAGCCGCGGTGCATCTCGAAGTCTGAAAATTCAGTACGATAAACCCGGTAGCACGGCCAAACTCTATCGCAAGATATTTCCGCGCGATACATCCACAACCAAGCACCGACTTTCCAAAAATTTGGAGCAACGCTGATGAAGCACGAAAGCTGAACGTCGAACCCACAGCCCCAAGCTTTTCTCGCCTCAAACGCAAACGCACCTCACCTACCTGCCAACCCCACCAAATCAACCACCTCCCTCCCCAAAGCAGTCGCCTCCTCAGCCTATACCTATCTCACCTTAGCAGCCCCGAGGATTAATTATGGAGGCTTCTTCTACCCCGCGCATTACATGCGCCTATTTGGACTCGTACGTTGGGAAGAATGTCATTGTAGTGGGCAAGGTCGTGCAGCTCCGTGGCGACGAGGCCATCATCGATGCCGACGGCAACATCACCGCTCACCTACACCGCGTAAGTTTCCGTCTTCCTTTCTCTGCTCCCAATTTTTGGTCTTCCTTTTCTGTTCGTCCCTAGATATGCTATGGTGGGACGAGAAAGAATGGAAGAGGCTGGATGGAACCTACACACGCATTGCACAAACCATACCCCCTCACTTCCTACCTACCGCCAAGCAAGTAAGCAAACAGGTCCGATCAGATCAAGTGCTCGGATCAGACCATCAGATCAGATACAGCTTGGGGGGGGGGACCACCACACGGGACATAACATACAGACACACTGTATTTTATATCCACGTGTGAGTCGCGCACAAACATGAGTAGCATAAAGTGGAGTTAGAGAGCCTAATACCTAACCTCTCTACCACCTAGGAGTCACATCTCGCGGCCGGCAACGGCGTCCAGATCATCGGAAAGGTGAACCCGGACCTCTCGATCAAGGTGCTCAGCTCCATCGACCTAGGCACGGGCATTGGTCGGTTATCCTTTCTTTTCTCTCTCTTCTCTTCATTCCCATTCATCCTTTTCGTACAACTCCACAGATCGCCACCAGCACAGACAGGGCCAACCTCTCATGAGCCCTCCCTCTCCATCTGTGATTTGGAAAGGAGTGGCAGGATACTCCAGCAACGCCGCTACTTACAACAACAGCAACAACCCCATCCCTCCAACTAAACACACCCACATCTAACCAAGAATTTGCAGATTACAACCTCGCCAACACGGTGGTTGAAATATCCCACCAGCACAAGTTGCTCTTCTCATACGATTAGACAGATAGGCATCTACTAGATAAAACCAAAACCAAGAAGAGTGGATGGATGGACCGTGACTCACAAAGTGTCTGATATTTCGGACGGAACATCGGTCCTGCGATCGGTCGGACGGAAGGATTGCCAGCCAGCTAAGCATCTTCGTCTTTTTCATCACAATTTATTCCATGGCGGTTGCAATCCTGACCGAGTCAAGATGTGTAAACTTGGCTCCGCCTGTATTTGATACTCCAGGCTGGATGAGATCTAGCTGGATGTGACTTGACTGAAACATCACGGAAGAGTTATGGCTTTGCCCGGAACGTTAAGAGAGTTTCAGTTATCTAGTTTCATCCGCCGAAGATACCCGAAATCGACGCCGCAGTTGTAATGTTGTACAGAATCACCATCGAGAAATCAAAGAAAGAGGCGATCCATTACACTGACGATAGTCTCACGAATTCAAATCTTGTTGAAATCACAGCAGTTGTTATTCCATCAAAAGGTACTACGTAGCTAAACTAGGCCTCCAATTGTTCCTCCTTCTACCCTAAACTCTTGATTGCCAAATCACCGCTGGGTCATGGCGAGAAAGGCCGGGTTATTGAGGCAAAAATACTGGCAAAACAAAAGACGCGCTCCATCCATCATTGTGATGTAATGCAAAAAGACAAAACCCCAAATAACACCTTAGCTTGGTGGCCTGGCCAACCCTGGCCAATACCGCTGTTATCCATCCATCCATCCCCTCCCGAAACGCCCCTCTCTGCAGGAAAAGCGCGTTAAGTCTGCCCTGGGAAGTTGTCCTCCGACTGGTTCCCAGGCCAGCACCCCAAAAATAAATAAAACGAGATCATTGGCAAATCGTAATTAAGACAAGAGCTAATGTTCTGCCACCAAATGGTGACGGGTGAACATGAAGTGACCCGCTTGCTGTGGGAATGCGGTATAAGAATAGTCAAACAAGGCCGAAAGAAAAATGGCCCTTTCAAGACTCAGCACCATCGTCGAGGCCATCCAATCCGCTCTTTCCCATTTCGCTGGCGGTGAATTCTGCCCAGATGTGGTCAGCACTGGCACTAGTAAATCCAGTTAGAGAAGCGCCAAAATTCAAGCTGCCGTGATTTCTAAGCATCGGCGGCGAACTGGGCATGACTAGGTCGGTGCTGAGGTAGTTGCCGAAATCCAGAGCGCCGCCGGCTCCACCGAGGTGATGGGTAAGATCATCACTGTCCAAGGTTGGCAGGCTGCTGATGTCGAGATCTAAGAGTCCGTGGGATGGAGACCCAGCGGTAAAGTCGTTGGCCTCGCTAAGCAGCTGGTTCATGGTTGCCGTGAAGGGCGAGTCGAAATGGACGATGTGCATGTCGTCAAGAGCGAAGTGCGCGTGAAGGTGGGCGTTTCGGGGGCTCCGTCGCTTGCTCGCGCTGAGCATCACGGTAGCATTAGAGCCCGAGGAACGAGGTGTCTTGCACGGAGTTCTTTGCACATGGCCAAAGTTGAGGCCAGGTGATTTGGGTATCGACCTTACGGTCCGAATCGACCGCGAAATGCTCCTAGTTATTGGGCGGTGACTCGGGGTCGGTCGAGTTGGTGTCTTAAAGATTCCAGAGGGTGCGGTCTTGGGAGGCGGTGTGGAAGGGCGGTCGGGAGGGGTGCCAAAAAGCTCTTGCTCGAGATCATCGTGGTTGACGAGGACCGGCGTACCAAGAAGCTTCGGCTCTGATCTTATGTTCTCCTTACCCGCGCCTGCGGACTTGGGCTCCTGAATATTGGTGTTGGGTTGCACAACGTTTACTGCAAGCTCCCCAAGGACTTTGAGTACTCCATCTTTTCTTGGCGATGGAAAAAGTAGTCGTCTCGTGGTACCGAGATCATCCTCGACCGCGATGGGGCTGTCCGCAGTTCCACTACCCCTCGAGTGAGTCGATCCTGGCATACGTTTCCTTTGGGAGCCCCGCGAGTTTAAAATCATGCTCTCCAGACTCTGGTTTTGTTCGCTGTTTTCGTCTTGCGCAGCCACGCTTTGCTGCCTTGACTGACTTCCGTTTTCACCAATATTCTCTTTCGGTGATTCCTGATCCTGATCCTGATCCTGATCCTGATCCACTGGGCCGATCGGATCCGTCGTGAAGTATGCTTCCGACGTAGGGTTCATCTGAGCATCACTCTTGCTGCGTCCCTTCTTCTTGTTTTTGTCGCCACGCTTTTTGCGTGGTTGATTGAGCCGGGCAGCATCCTTATCCCATCTGTCAGATGGTCGGTGGGATTTAAACTTGGCAAGCCAGATGCCACAAGCTGGTTTGGTTAGAATGGCAACTGTAGTTATTTGGGACCGATGGAAAACTTACGGTTGCAGAGAAGAGCTTCGGTCCACAGTTTCTTGTCGTCCCTAATGCCAAGATTCTTCTTGACCAGCCGATACAGAGAAGGCTTTCCTTCTACGTCGCGTTCCATAACGTCGATCGTAGTCACATATCCGGGCTTGTCTGAAAACTCGTGAAACCCTGGAACCCCGTGATGTTCTTGGGTCCAGATTTTGCGCCAGGTTGGGGTTTCGATGGCGCCGCAGTTATTGCAGAAGGGGGGCGACTCTCCCTTCTCAATAGCACTGATCAGTCGCTCCTTGATGGCATACTTCTTGACTTGGTTCTTGTTGTATCGGCCCGGTTCTGCATCGCTAAATGGATAAGGGGCTTCTGACATGAATGGCCGAGGTTGTATCATTGTTGGCTCCGGAACAGGATCGCTTGCAGGAACAAGAAGAGCCGGGGGAAGACCCCTTGAGGCAGGTCTCGAAGCCGGCTGCGTTGGTAATGGCACGGTAATCTCTCTTGCTGAAGGTTCAGGGGCAGGGGTGGTCGTGGGGAGGATATCATTCAAATCCTCCGGCATAGGAAGAGGATGGGTGGCCTCGATCCCTTCATTTTCAGCACCTTGATTGGAGGGTTGCTGTGCTGCAGCAGTGCCGGAAATGGAGTGCATTTGCTCCTGGGACTGCTCCTGAGGTTGGATCTGCGCAAGCAATTGGGACAGTTGACTCTCTGAAAGGTCGTGCCCTAACTCGGCTGGGTTTTGCTGGTTGGCCGGCTGCTCTGGCAGTTGCGATTGCGGCTCAGAGACCGCTGGATTTGGTGTCGTATTGGACCTCTTAAGTGATCGGTTCGCACCTTTCTTGGGCACGGGAGGCGCCGAAGCAGCAGGGGGGGGTCTGTTCAACGTCTTGGCCCTGCCAGCAGGATTAAAGATGCTCGTCGTAGGCAACAGCTCTGGAGGCCCCGGGTTGACCTCCTGGAAAGGAAAATTCGTTTGTTGTTGTTGTGGTGGTGGAGCGCGACTGTTTTTCCTACTGGTCGGCTTGCTGGTAGGTGCTAGAATAGCGGCCATCTGATGTTGCATCTGTCCAGGCAAGTCCTGCATTTGAGCCTGAGGGAAATCCCGCATGAGGTCGTCATCATCGAAGAAATCGTCAATACCGCCGCTCATAAATCCGGAATCCACTTGAGACAAGGGCATGGTGGGAAGGACGGGGCTTGAAGCCAACGGGCTGGAATGCATATAGGCGCTTGTTCGAGGAACCGGAGGCGACGATCCGAGGTCGGCAGGGCTATCTTCAGGGGTATAGGTCTGATCCGGCGACTGGGCATTGGACTCTGTTGGTGACTGCGCATCCTGACTCATGCTCCTGGACAAGGCTGACTGGTTGGATCTCGATTGATACATAGCCGCACTATCCATCTCGCTCATGGACTCGGACCTGGAAAGGTGTTCGGGTGCTCTCCTCTTCAGCTGTTTATGCATGGGAGGGCCATCGGGGATCGGAGTCGGTGCTCGGGGAATGTCTTGTAGGCGGTTCGGGGCAGGGCCTTCGCTACCAGCGCCAATTGGTCTCATGTTGCGCAAGGAACCAGAGGTGCTTGCAGCAACTCTCAAAGAGTCTGATGCTGAGCCAAATGGCGCAATTGCGCTGTATTCAGCCTTGGTGATCTTGGCCCTCTTTTTCTGAGGGCCGTCGTCGCCATCCGTGGCTTCCTCAGCTGCGGATGTGTTGCCGGTATCCAGAGGTGTCTTGCGCGGTCGCCCCCTTGGTCTGCCCGTGGGTTTTCTGCTTCGGGTTCTCGAAGTGGGCCGTGAGGGCTGTGAAGGCCGTGGCTTCTCAGTTCCGATTTCTGGCAGTTGAGGAGCTGGCGACGGTGCGTTGTCTCGAGGGGGTAACGGAGTCGAATTAGGATGCTGGGCGGCAGGTGCAGGCGCCATTGTGGCTTGCTGGATAGAGCCTGATTGCATCATATTCTGCGGAGGGATACTCGACGGCCGATGCAGCTGTTGTGGAGGGGCACTCTCAGTCCTCATGTCCATATATCTGCTCTCACCCAAGGAGGTATTGAACTGATTCAGCTGGGCAGGAGGGAGGGCCGGCGAGGGCATTGATGCAACGTTACCCGAATGGCCCAGCATTGGGTTAGACTGAATAAACGAGTTCCATTCGGATGCAGTGTCGGTCGGAGTGGGAGCCTTGATCATGTTCAGGGCGTCCATAGAGGGAAACTCGTTGCGTTGTTGCATCTTTGGGACAGCCGTCAGTTTCAGCCGAACCTCCAAGGTTTCCCGGCTGCCATTGCTCATGAGCACCAGCATATTTCGTGTGACACGCCCCGTCACTATTTGTTGCTGCTGCTGGTCGTTGTTCTGATCCAAGCCCCAGGACAGCATGCCTTGCCCAACCAGGGGCATGTCGGGCTCCGAAACATCGTAGGCGTAGACGCTGTAGTCGGTCTCTTGCTGGTTAACAATCTCGGGACTGCATTGGGCGACAGCTTGAAGACATGTTCGGAGGTCCACCACGCCGATTGTGTTCCTGTCGTCGATCTGGGCGGTCTGGATATTGAGAATGTGAGGCCATCGTGCCAGGCAATTCACCTGGTTGTCTCGGTCAAAAGTGTAATGAACTTTCACTACGAGCACCAGCAAAGATTATGTTAGAGAAGCAATCGGAGCAGGAGGGAGAGCCCACTACTCACGTCCCATGGGCCTCGCCGGCAGGCCCAAGTCATCCCCTCCTCCATTTTGCTGAGAGGAGGGATGGGAAGTCGCCGACCACGAATTGGTGGGAGTTGCCATTCCGTGATGACGTCTGCAGCGCCGTGCTGCTACTGCTCCTGGTGTGGCAGGCAATTGTCGACGGTGACGATGGACGACAGCGATGTGGGTGACTATTTCGTGCGGGTCGAGGGTTAATGGGTTGTGAGGGTGAAGCGTAGATAAGATCTTGCGTGGGTGGTGGTCGGAATTGAAGAGGTTGGTTTCATTGCTGAGAAGCGCGTCCAGGCTAGTCGCGTCGGTGGGTCAACCGGTTACCCGTCAAGACGCAGCACGATTACAACGGAGCCGAGATCATTACTCGCTGTGCCGCGATAGAAAGGGTAAACAGAAAAGGTAAACAGAAAGGGATGAAACAAAGAATAAATAACAAGATGAACACGAATGCTTATGAATAATGAGGTTCCAGTATGTCCAGTCCATAGGGGGTAGGATATTTTAATCGTCTAAAAGTGAATGCGTGAGGCGTTCGTTTGCAGCGTGAATGTTCGTGGGCGTTTCTTCAATCTCTGGGCGCGAAGGAGAGCAACATGGGGCAGAATGACGCGAAGTGGGGATCTGCGGTCCTAGCGCCTTTCTCCCCTACACAGTAACGCGCTCCAGGAGATGGAGACGCGCACGGCAGCTAAGCCCAGGACCCCACTAGCCCCACACTGGTCTAGGCTTCGAGAGCACGGCCGGCTGTCCTGGAGGGGTTTGAGATGGAACAAAGTTGCCTTTCCGTCTTTTTCCAGCGAGTTGTTGCCATGCAGTGCCGGACCAGATTTCGGACTTTAGCGCAGGCAGCTCCGGCATGTCGAAAGGGCCTCTGGCAACACGTCCAGAATTTGATGTAAAAAGACACTTGAACGGCGGGCGATTTCGATTTTTGGGATGCCGGGGTCCTATTTATACTTGCCGCAAACCCTCTCCCCTTTGACCGCCCGCTTCGGCACCCACTAGGCAACTGCCCCACCTTTTCGCGCGACTTGAACTGCAAGCACTTTACCGGAGTGTGCATTTTTACCACGCAACCTTCTATCTGGTCTTGTTCGTGCCCCTATTCCTAGTCCTCAATTGGGTAAAATAAAAACAAAAGCCCCGTAGCGACCCGGAACCACCAGGACGAAAGGGGTTTTGGTTCTTTGACTAGATTTAGCATTTGTTTCTTTTCCAACAAGGCAGGAAAAAATAATCTTTTTCTATGCATTTCAAGAACCACTTGTACATTCTTCTGTACATACAGCCTACATTCTTCCAACTTTGTCGGCGTTCCTATCCCCATCTCTTCCGCCGGTGCGAACGAACAAACAACAACAAAAAAAAAAAAAGGGGGGGGGGGGGGGGTGGAGAGTCGCGCGCTGCAACCAGCGCCGATGCACGACTTTTACTCCATATAATTCGTGGTCGCCTGGCGACCGCGACTTCCACCAGCGTCATTTTTTTTCTTTCTTCCACTTTTTGATCGCAGGAGTGGCGCTTGAATGGATTGGGAGGAGCTCAGTTTTGATAAGGTCCCACTGCCCAGGACATTCTAGCCTGCGTAGGGGACTTCCATTCTAAATTGTATTGCAGACTTCCCACTGTTGGGGAATTGAGCAGGTAATGTGGCCAACAACAAGATGATGTTTGGATACAGCCTCACAAAGTCGGATACCTCCTTTCAACTGACTACCTCTTACTTGGTACAACAGCGCTTAGAGAAAGAGTCATGTTGTTACTCGATGGATGCCCTGTTATTACGATTACCAATTCCTTGTTTCCAAACAGAACCCAGAACCAAACACCGCCAAAGAGACTCCCACTACCCATGACATTCCTTCACCACCCCGTCTTCATAATAGTCCTCAATCCGCCAACAAAGTCCTCGGACCAGTTTGTCCCCAAGAACCTGGACTTGAAGAACCAGATCATCAAGCCCCAGACCCTCCAGTTCCCCATCTGGCCGGTTCCCTTGCTCTTGCCCAGGCTGAGGCCGAACGCCTGCGCTTCGTCGGGCTTATACTCGGGCAGATCTGCTGCTGATGCGCCGCCCAGGAGGAAATGTGCCTCGAGAACTTGGACAACATGTACAACCTGCGCGTCCGTGTTCTTCCCCTGCGGGATCTGCAGGCCTCCCACGTCGCCCACCACAAAGATGTTCTGGTGTCCCTCGGCCTGAAGATACTTGTTCTGTTTGATGTACCCATTGCCGTTGAGCATGTCGGCGGGCAGAAACGACGTGTTGGGGCTGACGCCGTACGTGGGGAGGAACAGATCGGCCGTGAGCGTCTGCTTTGTTTTGCTCCCGGTCGTCGACGTCAGGGTGATCGTCTTGCCCCCTCCCGAAGTAGCAGCAACAGCAGCAGTAGCAGCCGAGGCTTTGGTGTTGACGATGACTTTGACCTTGAGTTTCTCGAGTTCGTTCTTGGCCGTCTGTCGCACCCCCGTCTTGATCGCGGACGACAGGGGGAGCTCTTGGTCGATGATCAAGGTGATTTCCTTCTTTCCCGTCGAGGCGTACTCTTGCCCCAGCTCGCCCGCTACTTCGACTCCCGTGGCGCCGCCACCGGCTACTATGATAGATTTGGCCGTCTTGATCTTTTGTCCCCACTCGTGCAAGACTTTCTTCGTTTCGTCCGTCGACGAGAGGTTCTTGAATGGCATGTCCTCTTTGAAACTGGTGCCAGTGGCGATGACTCTATATGGTTGAAGCGATGGGTTAGTATTGGTTCTTGGAGGGTTTACGAAGGCTCTGGCCAAAAGAAAAGAGCACCTTGCGCGGTGCCCGGACGCATATAGTGTGTCGAATAAGGGATCGTTCAATGTCGTATGAGAGGCGTGCCATGTTCTTCGGGGAATGCGCGCCCAGGACCTCTCGCTATACCTCACAAGGGGAATAGAAGTGGTCCTGGCACCGAGCATAGAGACCCGCACTCTGGTATTTGTAGGTCCCCGTCCCGGGGTTGTACTTGCCGAGCATTCCGTTCTTCGTGAAGCAAATATAACTAACTTACAAATCATCGTAGCTAATAGTCCTCTCGGCGCCGCCATTCTCACGAACTGTGACAATGTTGCTGCCGGGTTCAAGCTTCACAGCCTTTCCCAACACAAACTCGTATTGTTCGGAAGGATACTGGGAGAACCTCGGAGCGATGGGGAGGAAGAGCTTGTCGTCGGGCATCATATCTGGGAGGATGGCGCGGACCGAGGCGATGTTCCAGAACATGTGCGTATTGGGAGCGACAATGATGACCTTGAGGCCGCCGTCAATCTTGGAGGCCGTGTGTTTGAGGAGATAGTGTGCGATGGGGATGCCGCCGTAGCTGGCTCCCAGTATCACAATGGTTCTCGTCATGGTGGTTGATAAACTGTCCTGTGGTGCACTATTTTCTAGGAAGAAAAGGGGGGGATGATGCACTCGGTGATTTTGCAAGGACTTAGTGTGCAAAGGGGGGATGGGTGACTGAAGTGAATTGGTCAAGTGTTGACCCAAGCAACGTGGACTTGGAAGATATATACACGACAGGAGAGTCTTCTTGCGCCAAGGTACACGATTCCTCCTCTCCTCGGGCCCAAGGCACGGACGGTTCAAAGATAGCGTTCTACCTATTCTTGTACAACCTTGGAAACGGTGGAGAAATAAAGTCTCCTTCCATACGCCATTCTCACATTCCAGCCCAATGGATAAGATGAGACGGAGGATGTCAAGGTTGAGAGCCCGGCCATTACAAATTGTGCAGAAAAAAAAGTCTCCGCAATCCCTCCATGTCCGGCCGAGCTGCGTGGGCTCTGGCTTTGTCTTGATATCTCGGGACTAGTGTTGTGGAGGCTGGCTGGTGGTATGGGGCGTCACGCGCGGGAGCCCAGAGATCCCGCGCGGTACGGACCTGCGAGGCGAGCTTTAACTCCGGGCCTACCTTTGTGACCAATCGGGTGCTTCAGTCATTGATAATTTATCCACGGCCATGAAGTGAGCAGGAGTTTATCTCTTGGACCTTTCCGCCCATTAGTCATTTTCTTGGGTGATGGTATGCATCATTAAATTAAATGCCAAAGACCACTCATACCGTTCGTTCGCCACAGGGCTGAAGGCTTCTTGAATGTTCCTCCAAAGCCACTCTATAACTAGATATCCAAAAGACATCCGCAGCGCAGTCTTTGACAATAGATAGGTACAGTACAAATATGCTGCCCGACTTATAAGTCCAAACTATAGCGCCAAACCACGCAAGCTCAGGCTAAAAAAGGGTCACTTTGCCCAATGCTCTAGGGTGAAACTACCAGGTGGGTAGGGCTATCCCCATTCCTTATAAGGCATGGCGAGAACCCCCAAACGGTCCATCATTCCATGATGTGTGCGTGCATGCACTATGGAGGGTGCCCTTTTCATCCAGGCGTCGTATTCTGGCGAGAGGGATTGATGAACACAACAAACCAGGTCAAAGCTCGAACTCGCCGCTGAGAGTCGACAATTATTATAAGCCCAGAAGCATCGCGCCGGCCACCACGACGCCCAAGGCGACAGCACTAGATCCCACTTTCACAGCCGCCGCGGTAGGTCGACTGGTGGAAGTGCCAGGCTCGAAAGCTGCCGTGTTGGTAGCTCGGCCGCTTGTGCTTGTTGTCGAGGTGTTCGCAGCAATAACCTGCACGGGACCCGGATTTGTTACGTTGTAGAAGTTGCCAGCAACAACCCGGCCAGCCAAGTTCGCCTGTGACAGCACGGCTTCGGCATTGAATCCGATGCGGCTTGCGTTGGCGGCGGTCCGAATGGTTTCGATAGCCTGGGCCGTTGCGCTGCTGGTGTCGACAAGAATCTGCGTGTACCGGTGGCTGAGAGGAATTCTTGCTGGTGGGTTTGGCCCAAAGTATGGAGCAATGGCAGTCGTATTAGCCCGGTTCTCCAGTAGGAATACTCTGACCGGGCCAGCAGTAGTGTTGAGCATCGTTGCACCCGTGGCCGGTGTTAACCCCGTTTGCAGCCAGTGGACCAGAGTGTTCGTCTCCGGAGGGTTGTTGGTCGGGATATCTATGTCTATCATTATGACAGCATACGACGTGCCGTTCAAGCGTAAAGCTGTCCCGATTCGCGGCTCATTTGAAGTTGCTAAAGGCAAGCTGTTGGTTAGGAAAACTGCCCTTTTACCTGCTACTGAGGATTTTACCTACGTGGTCTGCTAATAACTGCGCCATTAAGAGCCGTGATTCCGTTGTAGTCTACTATGAGGTCTGCGTTTGTTGCTGGTCTGAATCCCTCCGGCGTCCTACCCATCGCAAGTGTCGCGGCCGTCACCAGGACGGCAAGCGATGTCGGCAAAATCATCATATTTGCGACGGCCACAAAAGAATAATTAAAAAGAAGGCGTTTAACGAAATCAAACGGTAAATGATTCGACACTTGTCAAAAGAAAGCAAGCAAAAAAGAAAAGAAGAACTCGAAATGAATAAGTCCTCCACCAGGGATTCTGTCGCGAAATTTCGAAGATTGATGAAGAAGGGAAGAAGAGCAGTTCGCACATCTTTAAAGTATCTGCCAGCCGGCTGTTCTCACGCACCGACAGTATCGAATGTATGGAATGTTCCTTGGCGAAGGCGATCGCGCAACAGCGATGACGACGGCATGAAACGAGTCAATCCGGGCTTTGTAACGCCCAAGGCATGAAGCATTGACTGCGATGAATCATGTCCGACTTTCGTTGTCCAGCTAGCCCCGCACAGAAGGCAAAAAATTTCGGTTAAGAAGAGAGAGAAGGGGCAAGATACTTGGGGGAATCGATAATATCGTGTTGGTCCTGAAGATGCAATTCATCGCTGACGACGATCCATCGTAGTAGTCCTAGTTCTCTGCTGAAGAAGAGGTTAAGCGAGTGTCTTGTGCTTAATTGGCCCATTTAGCCAGGTCTAGTTCGTCTTCAAATATGGACTTGCACGTATATATAGTTGTAGTATTTGTATACAGGCGTCGAGTTGTAGGTTATCGCCCGCAGTAATTGCTGTTGAAAGATTGTACTTGGTATTCGAGGAATAAAAAATCGGGCTACATGCAGTTCGACTCTTGCTTGTCCCAAATCGACAACTACTGTACCTTTCGGAGTATGCACTGTGCCTCCACACTGTATGTCGCGGGGGAAGGTGTCAAACAGTTGGCGCATGAAGCACGCCCAGAGTCCCCACTGTTTCTCCAGATACTCTCCGAGACGGAGTTTGCAGATCGGTGGATGCGACAATGACAACGATGACGACGCCTTCAATCCAATGGAGGAGAACTCGTGGGTTAGATATTGAAACATAGCTACGCCATTACTCATCCTTTGCTTCTGCATCTATCACTCTTCATCCAAAAGTTTTCATTTCAGCCCTCTCTCTTCCGACCAAATAAACCCCAGAATCTCCGCTCCTTGACCTCGGTCGTGTATGGCTTCAGGGGGTATAATGGAAGGACATTGTACTCCTCTGAACTGGAATCAACAGTAGTATATCGCCCCCGCCACTTTCTCTCGGGGATTTCCCCCAGCTTGGTGCTTGCAGAGGATATGGATATCAGCGAAACCCGATTGGGCACTGGTGGCACTGGTGGCACGCGCTGTTCGCCGCCTCGAGCTCGACTGTGAGCCTTCGCAGCTGGGTTCGGTGGTGTCGACGGCGATTTCGATGTCTGCTTGTCCATCACTTGCCTCTCCCTGACAGGTGGTGGTGTCTTCTTCGGGACGCTTGGCTCTTGTGACAAAGCAGTGGCTTTGCTCTTTTTCGGCGACGTACCTGAGCTAGATGAGGTTGTTGAATTCCCCTTTTTTCGAGACGATGTGGATGGCGAAGCTGACGATTTGGACGAGGAAGATACCACAGACCGAGAGGGGCTTTCTAGCCGGCGAGAGAGGCGATTGATTGTCTTGATTGCTTCAACCCGAGAGGCATTGGACAGAGACATGAGTGACTCATAGTCCAAGTCTAGACCTTGCTTCTTGCTAGAAAACTGTAGGAATTTTGCCATCGCGGACCTTATGTTTTTGAGGATTTGACCCAGAGCAGAGATCGCAGAAGCTTTATTCGCAGTAGAGGTTAGCGAACCGGATGGCTGATGGTCGTATTCTCGGATAAGGTACAGCATATATAGGTAGGCTGGGGTTAAGGTGAAAATGCCTTACCATCGCCCTTTTTGAAGCGACTCCCTGATTTCGATAATCTCTTCGAGTATGCACGCTCGACCAAGGCGCGGTCTGATCTCAGAGACTTTCGAAGGTGCATTCGCTGATCCTCAGCCTCGGTCAACTGGCTCTCATTGTCGCGCTTGAACGCCTTCAAAAGTGAGAGACAATTTGAGTATGTTTCAAGCAATGCAGAGATTCTGTCGCTAAACGCCATTTTCACCTGGATTGTTCAAACCTGGCGAGCAAAGACAAAAGTATGTTTTCTTTTCCAAGTGGAATGAGACTGTTCAAATATTTATTCTAATCCAAGTGAAGCTGAACGAGGAGAAAGCGGGGCTGAACAGAAGGCAACGGTTCTCTAACCGCCGAACCAGCAACTGTGAGTGTGCATCACGCAAATAACGGTGGCCAATCGCGCTATCGGTGGCACCACTGACTCTTTATTGGATCTCGACGGGACTGGATTGTGTTCAAGCAAAGAAGCACCAGTACCTATGGCCAGGCGCTGCTAGAACAGCGAGTTGGTGACAGTCAAAGGCGCCGGCCAGTATATGAATAATTTAAAGAGTCAAGGGTTCTTACATCGAGAATGAGATCTAAAATCCCGACTAAAGCTGATACTAGCAAATTATCAGTAAAAAGGGGTTGTTCAGACTTTTGACGGCACAGTGGGGATGGGGTGTATGAATTCATGGACGATGAGTTCCAACGCTGCCTCAAAGAGAAGGCGGGGCTGCACCAGGCGACGGGCAGCTGGCAGGCAGTCGTCAGCAGTGCCCCTCCCTCAATGAACCAAGGCCAGCCCGGTCGTTGCTAGGCCATGTGGCGACAGGCCTGTCAGGATTGAAAAACTTCCAGGTCGTGCCACCTAGATTTTAATGACGATATCCCTCGGGAAAACCAGCAACTCTCCCACGTCGGATTCGATTGAGACGCCTCGAATATGCAACTTCTAGCGCAGAAGTTTGTCGCCTTTTCTGTCGTCCTCGTCTTCGCCTTTGCCCTCTCCACCGTCGACGCTGCCGGAATCCGGCCCTCCTGGCATGACGGAGGCAGCCCACACCACTGCGACCGCGCCGAAAGTGGCCATGTCTTTCCATTCCTGAAATGGCTGCGCGACAGCATCCTAGGCCACTCCCCGAGCAGGGTGAAGGACGACGCAAGGCCGGCTGGGACCATTTGGTCACGCTACCAAAACGATGTCGTAGTCCGGTTCAACGTCACCAATTCCGAGGAGGAAGGCGCGCTCTCTCAGGCCGCCGAACAGATGTTGCTAGATGTGTGGACCTTCACGCCCGAGTATGTCGATATAAGGCTGAATAAGGACGACGTATCCTCGCTCCTTACCCTACTGCCCGATTCCTTACAGCCGTCCGTCTTGATCCCGGATATGGCCGCGGCAGTCTGGGCGACCTATCCGTCAAAGGCCGCCGCCAACCTCCGTTTCGATGCGAGCACGACTGATCCGGCCACTTTGCATACCGCGCTGGATGGACTTGGCAACATATTCTTTCGTGATTATCAGCCTTTATCGGTAAGTTTCACAGTTCACCGGGTCCGCCGCTGCGACTTCAGGGGTTATCAGGAGAGCTGCAAAATAACTGTTAACTAACATTACTCAGGTCATTACAAGCTGGATGCGCTATATTAACGCCATGTTCCCTACGATCACCGAAATGACGACCATTGGCAAGACATACGAAGGAAGAGACCTTTTTGCCATGCGCGTCGGATCACCGAAAGGCGATGGCCCCGTGACCGGACCAAGAAAGACTATACTCGTGACTGGAGGTCTCCACGGCCGTGAATGGATCTCCACCAGTACCGTGAACTATCTGCTTTCATCTGTTGTCATGGCATACGACAAGGAGCCGATGATCACCAAACTCCTTCAGCACTTTGATATCGTGTTTGTCCCTGTCCTTAACCCTGATGGCTATGACTACACTTGGCAGTCAGATCGTCTGTGGCGAAAGTCGAGGCAGCAGACAAAGATGCGTTTCTGCCGCGGGTTGGACCTCGACCATGCTTTCGGGTACGAGTGGGAGTCTACCAAACATCAGACCGACCCCTGCTCGGAGAGCTATGGCGGCGATCAGCCATTCCAAGCTGTGGAGGCCTCGGAGCTGGCGAAATGGGCAAAGAACGAAACAGAACACAACGTCAAGTTTGTTGGCTTTTTGGACTTGCATTCATACTCCCAGCAGATATTGTTCCCTTACACGTACAGCTGCGCAGTTGACCCTCCTAATCGCGAGAACTTGGAAGAGCTTGCGGTTGGGTTGGCTAAGGCCATCCGGCTTTCTAGCGGCGAGGCATACAGCGTCAATTCGGCATGTGAGGGAGCCGTTGCTCGTGTTTACAGTGCAAGCAATTCCTTGCCCCGCATGGAAACGGGTGGTGGATCAATGCTCGACTGGTTCTACCGTACGTCTAACCCCAACATTCTTGGGTTGTGGTACTTTGTCAAGGTATATGCTAACTTTAGGGCTTTCTAGACGAGCTCCAAGCCCGATATAGTTACCAGGTGAAACTTCGAGACACAGGGAGCTACGGGTTCCTCCTCCCTAGCGAGAACATTGTCCCAACAGGGCAGGAAATGCTCAACGCTTTGAAGTATTTCGGCGACTACCTCCTCGGAAACAACGGGATAGAGAAGTTCCCGGCACAAAAGGTGTCCGAACAGGATGTTGATGAGTGGAAGGACTTGAGGAAGCGGAGAGGGTAAAATCCTGTCGTTTGTGGCGGGGGAAGCGTTTCCTTTGTAACAGTGTACCCGGGGCTGAGCTCGCATGTGCCCGAGTCACACATCAGTTTATGAGGAGGCGGGCGAGAAAGTTGACGGGATGGCGTTAAAACAAGACTGGCTTGACTGGCTTTGCATGGTTGACGGGGCTCTGTTTGGGATGGTGGGTATTTTTATCTTTTTGGCTTTACATATGTTTGGACAGGGTTGAGGGCGAAAGGCGTTCAAACACAAAATGGTGTGTACGTCTTGACGCAGTAGGTATATATTGTACTTTACAGATTGTGCAATGTTCGTATATCGTCCGTCCGTGAGCCGAGTCTGGGGAAAGGATAACTCGAGTATGCGGACACACACGTACGTACGCACACCAAATTCAAAATTGGCTACTAAATAGCAATCAACTCGTCCCTGAATTGGTCTCTCTTTTGGGTGGGGAACGCCCAGCTGTAGATTGTCCGTCACTGGAACTACGGTACCTAGTTCTTCTGCCAAAAGTTTCAACGGCAGCAAAGATTCATGCAACCAGGTGAATCCTTCATGAATCAATCAGGACTCTCCAGGAACTAGAAAGTCGGGCGCGATAAGGTCTGCATTGGGGACTAGTGCGGTTTGAAAGTGGGGGGCTCTCATTCAGCTGGGAAGGAGCTGGCCCATTATTGGACCCACAACAGCCCGCCTCCCTCGCCTTCCTGGGTTTGGGCTCTTGTGGTTGCTTGCTTGGCCGGGCCTAGAGAAACGAGCCTCTGAACGTCCTTTTCACCCTTCCCCCCTACGAATTGCACGCCGACTTCAATCTTGACACCAACACCCGTGGCTGGCGACCTGCGCGACCAACACCCACACTCTTTTCTTGCCACACCGCCCTGTTTCACTGGCGAGGCCCGATTGACGGGCTGCTGATGCCATCCGAGCGACAACAAGACCGAGAGACTGAATCAACGAACGAGTGGCCCGCCTTTTATGCATCCCGATGGATTATGACGATCACAATCACCTATAACCATGCCGTTCCTACGACGCCGTGGTAACATCAGCGAGACCGACATGCGGCACTCCTCGCTAGTAGACAGCAACAGTCTTGCTGTGCCCAAACAGCCCCTCACACGCTCCGAGTCGGCTACCGATCTGCCCACCCTGATGTCGGTAGCAGAAGATGCCCCAGCGTCCCTAACCATCCCCGTCCCCGTCCCCGTCCCCGCCTCTCCCGCAACAACCCAAGGCGAGACCATGTCTTCATCGCTCGACCATGGCAATTCCATGGACCGGTCCGTGTCTCCATTCCTCCCGGTTCAGGAGGAGAGCCATAAACATCGACGGTTTTCCATGCTGAGGTTCCGTAATGCGTCCGACTCTCAGCTGGCTACCAAGGCGAAGTTCCATGCGTTCTCACAGAAAGCCCCGCCGATTCCTCGTCCTCCAGAGATTATTACGACGGCGCCCACCCTCGATTTCACCGCACCACGGAAGAAGCCGGGTCGAATGAAACTCGCAGCAGCTCGCATCCGAAGATCTGGTGAGCTTCCCAGGGCCGGCCAGGCGGGCGAGACGGGCGAGACGGGCGAAAGCGTATCTGGTACGCTTAATGTGAACAGCATTGCTTTGATCCCCGAGGAGGAGGGCTCACCGAGCAAGCAGAGGGTGACCTTTGACGAGCCAAGGCGACCAGCATCATCCCACGGGCCTCCGCCTTACGGTGATGACCATACATCGACACTCGCGCTGCCCGTCAACCGACTTTCCGAGTCCTCGAGATCAGACGCGAGCTCGGGAGACAGGGTTTATGGAAGCACCACTACGACTACCCATATCGTACATACCACAACCACGTTCTTTAGACTCGGGCGCAGGAAAAACAAGCGTCCTGAGCCGCTGTTCCCTATTGCTCATCTCCAGCCTAAGAGCAAGACTTCATTCACGCAAGACCCGAATGTCTCCAGGTCGTCTCTCTCTGCCCCCACCCCCGAATCCCTCAATCGATCGCCTTCCAGGTCACCACGGCCATCTCAAGTCACACCGACACCCTCGAGACCATCGTCGCGGAATGAGACTACGACTCCGTCCGCCGCCCCGGCTCTATCCCTGCTCACCAGGTCCGGTGCATCGCCGGCAACTGCCTTGTTTCGCCCCGGCTCAAGGCATTCTGGACACTCATCGCCGACCCGAACATATATGCAGCATAAAAGGGGCAGGTCTTCCACTTTGAGCTCCCTGGGGAGAAATTCGCCTCGAGAATCAGTGGACGAAGGATCCTTGGCTCCACCTACCACCCGAACATCCATATCGACGGGTCGCAAGAGTTTGGGCGACCTTCTTGGGCTCAGTCGTCTGCGTCAACACTCAGAAACAACATCGGGCCGGCAAGGCACTCTGACACCCGCAACGCCAGGCTCAAATACCTCCAAAAACAACTCTCTTCAGCTTCCCAGGCATTCCTTCATTCTTCCAGAACGTCGAGAAGATGACACGCCAGCAAAGTATCTCGAGCGTCTCTTAGAGGTTGTCAGCCGAAGTGTGATAGCGGCGGCTGTCTCCAAGGGCGTGGATACCTTTTCCCAGTCGGTGTTACGGAGCTATATGCGTAGCTTCAAGTTCTTTGAGGACCCAATGGACATGGCAATTCGGAAGCTGCTTATGGAAGCCGAGTTGCCGAAGGAGACACAGCAGATCGACCGAACCTTGCAGGCGTTTGCCAATCGGTATCATGAGTGCAATCCCGGAATCTACTCCTCCCCAGACCAAGCCTACTTTATTGCCTTCTCCCTCCTTATCCTTCACACGGACGTATTCAACAAGAACAATAAGCACAAGATGCAGAAAACCGACTACTTGAAGAACACACGCGGAGAAGGCATATTCGATGAAATTCTCGAGGTTTTCTATGACAACATTGCCTATACCCCGTTCATTCATGTCGAGGATGATTTGGATATCAATGGCGAGCGAATTATCGCCCACAAGGCTAAGAAAAAGTCGTTGTTCCCAACTGCACCCCCTGACCCGGCAAAGAGGGTCGCAAAGGAGCCAGTCGATCCTTACACGCTCATCATTGATAACAAGCTCGATATTCTACGGCCAAATCTGAAGGAGGTGATGCACCTGGACGACCCGTACTGCTATTTGGGAACTGCCAAGTCGCTCAACATGAAAGAGCTTCAAAAGACATTCTTCAAGACTGGCGTTTTGCAGATTGTTTCGGCGAGGTCTCGCCCAGACGCTTTCATGACAGAGAAGACGGCCACGAACCCAGATGCGGCGCACCCAGGTATCGTCGACATCAAGATCACCAAGGTTGGTCTGGTATGGCGGAAAGATACCAAAAAGAAGAAGACAAGGTCGCCATGGCAAGAGTGGGGCGCCATCCTTACGGGCGCTCAGCTCTACTTCTTCCGCAATACGGCGTGGATAAAGAGCTTGATGCATCAGTACGATAGCCATCTAAAACGAGGAAACGACGGAGATCCCTGTATTTTCAAGCCTCCTTTGGATCAGTTCAAGCCAGATGCCTTAATGTCGACAGATGGGGCTGTTGCTCTGATGGATTCGACATACAAGAAGCATAAGCATGCCTTCGTTTACGTAAGACACGGCGGCTTTGAGGAAGTCCTTCTTGCCGAAGACGATGATGAGATGAATGACTGGCTGGCGAAGCTCAACTACGCAGCGGCGTTTAGATCATCGGGAGTGCGGATGCGGGGCGTTGTTGGGGGCAGTTATGACGGACAAGGCCGGCGAGCACTCAGGAGATTGGATGCGGACAGTGCCCAGTGGGTCCAAACACCAACCGGCGACGTGATGGTATCTCGCAGTAGGATAGACCACAAGATGGTGCAAGATATTCTGGCTGCTCGAAGGGACATTATGATCCAGAAGGTTGCCGATGCCAACGAAAAGCTGAAGGTGGCGGAGGCTACTCTCGAATCCCAACTCCGAAACTCGCGACACTTGCAGATTCTAGCTCCGATCCAACCGAAAACCCGCGAGCAGATGCTACTTTCGGCAGCTCGAATGGCAGCACAGCTGAAATGGACTCGGATAGAGATATGGAAGCTGAAGTGTCATCGAGACATCTTGTTGATGGACCTTGAGGAAGAGCGCCAGCTCCTAGGTCTGGTAGTCGACACCAGTCTGGATGTTCCCGAGAAGCCTATAACCAGGGAGCCATCAAAGGCCGGCACAATCGTGACCCCTCAAAGGAGTCCTCAATCTCCCGCTCAGCTTTCCCTGACAAGAACTTCCACTGTCACTGGAAAGTCGGACGATGATTCCTCGCCGATGTCAGATGTTTTCCAAACGCCGCCTACCAGTGCCACGGGCTCTAGCTTCCATAGAAGCCACAACTCGTGGGAGCTTCCTGGTCTAACCTTTGATCATGTGGATCTCCGCAAGGCATCGATTTCGAGTGCAATCTCGTCCAACCCATCCATCACAGCAACGCCGCCGAGGAACGTGGCTGGTCCAATTACTCCTCCTTCTACTACCACTATCCCCGAGAAGAGTAAACCTGATCAATCGGAAGATGATGAAGTTGATGCGGGTGAACGTGATCTCCTGGAACAAACAGGACTGGTCGGGCACGAGCCTTCCCGGAAGCCTTCCAACGCCACCGTTGAGACGGAAGAAGGATCAGAGCGGCTTGCTCTAAACGGCACCCCAGCAGACCGGCATGATAAGAACAAGATCCGACGTAGTCTTCAACGCACGCTTAGGGAGGGCGCAGGACACATATCCCATCCTCGCCACCGCAGGGGCAGGGACTCGGCATCTAGCGGAGCCATGTCTGATGATACTGTTCGCGACAGCTCAGATATTCTCGCACGGGGAAGCGGATCTTTCGTCGTCCATGGCAAGAAAGCTTCGGTAATTACATTTGGCACCGAGCTGCAAATTCAAGGCATGTCGCCCGAAGAACGCATGCGCCAGCGGAAACAACGGGATGATGTAGTATCCCCTGTCGGAAGCGGGAGCATGGCTATTGATAGTGCCATTACGCGTGCTGCTGCCGGTGATGGTAGTGATTTCCGCTCCATTCTCACTGCCCGGTCTGACGCAGACAGCCGCCAGCACCGAGGCTCCACTGCCAGTGCAAGCACTGCTACGGCCAGGAGCTTCAGGGAACTGCATAGGAAGTACTCCTCTGCACAAGCTGCCAAGGGCTTTGTATCAAACGGCAGCCTGGCATTGCCCTCTGACGAGGACAGCGATGCCGCCATCAGCTTCTCCGACGGACGGCATACCCCCTTGCCTCCTATCGAGGGCGACAGCGAGCATGAAGACGAAAACGGAACCGGGGCCGATATGGACTTCAGTCCGCCGCCCAGCCGTGACGGTCGTCGCGCAATGTTCTTCACTCCAGAGCCGGCTTCCTCGCCAGTTAGGGAGCAGTCTTTGGAGAGGGACGAGGATCACAGTACAGCGAAAGATGCAGACCGAATTTCGAGCCCGCCATTGGTCTGCAGCACCTAAACGATAATTGCGTTCGCCTATCCGCCTAAACCAACACACCTTTGTATTTGGCCAAGTTTAGACTCGGCTCCAAGGATTTATTTTGTCCAAACACGATTGTAAACAGGAAGGAATGAAATCCCAAGACATCCTTCGTTCCTCTTCTTCGTCAGCACTCATACCATACACACACAACACACACACACACACACGCCTTCCATTCAACATTCTCAACTGCCATTCATTTCCACATACCACCCTTGTATATTGTACACACACAGAGGCCAAAGCTCACGCGCGGATTGGGTTTCACATCAATCATCATGCCCTTTACTGTTTACCAGCTGAAGAACGCTGGTGGTGTTTAGGTTTCAGGACTGGCTTTCTTATTTTTTCTTATTCGTTTTTCTCCTTTCATAGGTGGTCAAGTTATGTTGTTTGCTCTGGCTGCGGGTAAAGACGGGAAAGCGGATATGTGGTTCATCCTTGTAAACGAAAGAGACAGTAAGAAAAAATCCCAGGTTTTAGATAAAAAAATTTCTCGCTCTGGAAGGGAATCGGCACGAGAACGGTTGGTTGGTGCCCCTAAGACTTGTTGATCACTTCACTTCTCATCATTATCTTCATACTCTTTTCGTCTTTTGATTTGATTGTTCCTTTTTCTTCTTATGCTAGCCCGCCTTGCCTTGCCTTGCCTGCCCGCTCAACTTTCCTTCGTTCGTTCTTTTTCTCCCTCAAAGGATTTTGTAATTACTGATATTTGGGTTGGAAACTGTGTTGTTGCCGCGTGTTGATGGTGTGGTTTCGGGGTCGTTCTAGGTACTGGGTTCATACCTAGGTTAAGTGGGTGGTTGATTAGTTGGGAACGCTTTTCACGCAATGGGTCGGCAGGCGTGTGTCTACCTACCCAACTTCTCCCCGTCAGTCCTTATGAAGAGAAGAAAGAATCATGCATGTATTTCGTCTTACTATAAACACCATTGCAGTCATCACTGGTTTTTGGTTGCTCCTCGGTACTCTTTTTTTTTTTTTTTTTTTTTTTATGAATCAAAAGTACCAATATTAAACTCATCAAGGTCAATATATATCCATCACAATGTGAGGTGAATGTTATGTATGCATCAACATGGGACGATATGGGAAGAAGTTTGGATAGTGCTCCACGGCTAACGCGCATGGAGATCAAGTTTCGATTTTTGGTAAATCTAAAGATAAAAGAGTCTATAGATCAACTGCGGTAAAAATAAACGGCTGCTCCTTCACAGAAGAGAAGCGGTTTGATCATTTCTTCCCCTTCTTCTTCTTCTTGGCAGCGGTGGAGGCTTTCTCGACCTTGACGGATCCCGCACCGCCCGCCAGCTCCAAAGTCTCCTCGTCACGCACGACACCGCCCTGCGTTGCCTCTTGCGCGCGCTTTTTTCCCTTCTTGCCCTTTGGTCGGTAGCTGCTGCGGTCACGCAACGGCAGCCACCTCTCCGGGTCTGGTTTCTTATCCGGGTCGTACGACTTGGGGAGCTTCCTTATGCGGCGCTTCTTGACCGCTGGTGGCTGCTGCTTCTCCGTTCCACTTTCGTCGAGAGGCCGCTTCTTGCTACTTTGCGCCGCCGCTGGCGGAGCAGCGGACAGCACGGCAACGCCAGCCTCAAGCAGCGCATCGACGTCCACACCCTCTATCAACTTCTCGACAGGGGTAAGGGAGTCGAGATGCGGTTCCACCTTGGCGAAGTCGCGTGTTGCAAAGCTTGCTACGAGCCCTGCGGTCGCCGTACGGTCGCCTGGTTGCGCGGCCACAAGGTAGGAGAAGGCCTCGCCTGCGGCCGCCAGGTCAGCAGGGTGGTGTGACTGTAGGAGCTCTACACCGGCTTCCCGGACAAGAGAGTCGCCACTTCCGACGACCGCCGGGGCAGATCCTTTCCTCTTCTTCTGCCAGTGCGTAGCAGCCTTGGCGAGCTCGTTCCGGATCGCCGAGTGCCGACCGTGCAGACGGTACAGCGCCACGGCCAATGCGACCAGGCCAGGCGCAAAGCGCACGTCAGCATGATCAGTTGTGGTTGCGGATTCAAGTCTCTTAAAAAAGGCCTCAAGAAGATTGAGCGCAGGGCCGGGATTGTGGAGCTGGATGTATAGCTGTATTATAGTAAGGAGGAGGCCGACATCATACGGCCGGGTTTCGAGGAGCGGCAGGATGCGGCGCAAAGCTTCCTTACCCGTCTGGAGCTCGCAGGTCGCGGCGGCGTTAAGCACACCGAGATCGCATTTGGTGCTCGAGATGGAAGGAACAGCTTCCTTGGATAGGATTTTAGATGTAGATTTCCGAACTCCGGCGAATTTCTGCGCCTGGAGATCGATAATGTACCGGTTGCGTCGTAGGATGGAAGTCTGGTAGTCAAATAAACGGTCGTTTCCGGTTCCTTCTGGCATGGATTGGGCCAGTCGCTGTGCCATATACGGGTTAGTTTCGGCCTGGAGAACCAGCGTGTTGCATTGAGCAACCGCCTTGGTTGATACATCCGGTACACTTTGGTGTAACACGTTAGTGCAATTACAAGCTTAATGATGTACAAAAGATATAAATGACTTACTCCGAGAGGATGATGGATTTTTGCAAACTCGCAGCTTCATCAAGCTTCCCTAATTTCGTGGAAACGTAGGCTTGCTGAACGATGATGGGCACGAGCTCGGCCTTCTTCTCGTCGTCGTCCAAGTCTTCTGTCTCCTCGCACAGGTTCCTCGACCGCTTGAGGAAGATGGCTGCCTTTGCAAAGTCTCCTCGAGCTATGCAGCCGCATGCAGCATTGTATGCCGTCTCGAAGGCCTCCAGCTCCTCCCTGCCCGGCTGCTTCTGGCGCTCCGGAACGGCCCAGCCCTTGCCATGCCACTCGAGTTGCGCATTTGTTGCCAAAAGGTTGATCCGCAGGTCGTTCTCTTCGCCGGGCCTTCCGTCGTCCTCGAAACCCGCCAGCTCTCGATAAATGGCGGCAGCTTGCTCAAACTTTTCGGCCCTGTAGGCGACCTGTGCCTCGACGTGCTTCAGACCCCGGCTGGCCTGCCCTGGGGCGGCGCTTTGTAGTACAGCTTCAGCAGCACCAAGGTCTCCCGTCTTATAAAGCGCATACGCCTTCTCCGACACACAAAGCTTCTCGAGGCTGTCCCCGCCCTCCGCTATGGCCCGGAGCGCATCGTCGAAGCGGTCGAGCTTGAGGAGTGCGACAACGCGGGTATGACGGGCCGTGGTAAAGTCGGGGCTGTTGCGCTTGGAGGCCTTTATAGCAGCATTGGCGAGCTTGAGGACTTGATCGTGGTCGTCGATGCTGGCGTTGCGCAGCAGCATGTTGAGCGCCGCGATGGCGGGGTCTGCCATGGCGGCGGGCAGAAGATATCTGGTTGGGTTGCGGGTGTCGATGCCGGTTATGCTCGGGAAATCATCAATCCGACGGCGATATTTCTCCAGGCGGGAGGTCAGGTGTCATGGAATCAAACTGTGACCGTGCTCTACAGGGTACAAATCGCTACTATCAGGAAGCTTGACAAGGCGTTGTGGCGTGTCCCCTCTGCACAGTCCACCTGGAGGTGAGGTTCAGTGCGGGGCAAGTTTGGGCCTAATTTTCGATTATTTTTGTGGGGTAGAAAATGACTTTGGGAAGCTTGCTTTCCAGTTCACCATCTCCAGCTCCTCTCCCCACTTTGCATCTCCAATCGAGCGCATCTTTGACTTGGTATACTTCAAGTCGCCTGTCAGACTCCAACACAACCATGTCTTCACATTCATGGATCTCTGGCCTTAATTGCCGATGGCCCGTCTCGGAACTTTTTCTGTATCCCATTAAATCATCCTTGACCGAAGCATCAGCGTGCCATTTCCCTCCAACAGAACTCGAGTGAGCGCGCCTGGTACAAAATATGATATATACATCATCTACACTTCCCTATTAGACATATTATCCCTTTTTCGTGGCCTGTCCTTACTTATGTGACCGCTTTTGAAGTAGCTTGGAAGCCTGAATAGCCCATTTTGACGGCCTGTTTTTGGAGTTTCAAAGCCTAGAATAAGTTGAGAAAGGGGTCGCGCCCAGATCTCTGCAGATATTATCCCTCCAAAAACACCATGAATGATGTACTGTACCAAGGCGGGCAGGGTATCTTCAAACTCAATATTGGTCCCTATTTTCCCACGTATCATATCGTTGACTGGTGCCAAGTAACCAAACCACAGCTTTTCTTCGATGTTCCCCATGTGCCCCTCCATCGTACTTTAACCGCTCCCTTGACTGGGCTATCTCCGTCTATTCTTTGATTGTCTAATTCTTCCAGATGGAGTATGCGGATGAGACCAGCCGTGCTTTCTTCTTAAGATGATGCCGTTCCTCCCTCGTGGTCTTCGAAAGAAGCGGTCGAGGCAGCACTGTCTTGACCATCAATCAATGTGGTCAAAAGTGACGACAAGATGACACGCCTTCTCAGCATTGCCGCTGCTGCCTTTGGCCTCTACACGTCAGGGGCTGCGTTCACACCAAAGCCATCAGCGTTTACCTTCTCGGCTGACGGCACCGGGCTCCAGCTAGGCGGGCCCAGTCTTGCGCCGGAAATCAGAGTCGCTCCAAACGACTTCCCCGGCGTGATTCGAGCCGCGAACGACCTTGCCGTCGACTTTGGAAAAGTTCTGGGAGTAAACGCTACTGTCGTAGTGGCCGACTGGAGCTCGACCATCTCCTCAAAGAGCAGCAGCTCGAGGCCCATCATTGTCGTTGGCACGGCTGGGAAATCGAGCCTCGTCGATAGCCTGGTCTCGTCCAAGGAATTGGACACCGCGGCAATCGCAGACAAGTGGGAGACTTTCTCGTACCAAGTCACTCAGGCGCCATGGGAAGGGCGGGATTCGATATTCGTGATTGCTGGCTCTGATCTGCGAGGCACCGTGTTCGGGATCTACGATATCGCAGAGCAGATAGGGGTGTCGCCCTGGTATTGGTGGGCGGACGTTCCGCCAGAGAAGAGGCAATACATATGGGCCGTCAACGCTGCCCGGACAGAAGGACCCCCCTCGATAAAGTACAGAGGAATATTCTTGAACGATGAATCTCCGTGTCTAACAAGCTGGGGCCACGCTACTTTCAAGGACTCCAAATACGGCAGCCCATTTATCACGGATTTCTATAAGCGCATTTTTGAGCTTGTGCTTCGACTCAAGGGAAACTACGTCTGGCCGGCCATGTGGTCCAGCATGTTTTATCTCGACGATGTGAACAACGGGCCGACCGCGACTGAATATGGTATTTTCATGGGAACAAGGTGCGTTAAACTACGGGGTCATTTAAAAGCCGATGTCAAGGCTAACCATTACCTTCCATGTGGCCAGTCATCACGAGCCAATGGCAAGGGCAGATAAGGAACAGAACAGATTTCTGAAAGGCTCGTGGGACTGGAAGGGAAACAAAGCCGGAGTTCAGGCCTTTATGGAAGAAGGGGCGACGAGGTCCAAGAATTGGAGCACAATCTACACCTTGGGCATGAGAGGAAGCGGCGATGCCGCATCTTCAACTCTCACCTCAAGCGCTCTGGAGGAGGTTATTGCATGGCAACAATCGACACTGACGAAGGCTTTTGGTAAGCCCCTGTCACAGATACCGCAGGCTTGGGTCATGTACAAAGTGAGTTTGTTTTTCTTGGATATGTTGCCATCAGTGGTTGACAAGCAGCGCAGGAAGTGCCTGGGTACTGGCAAAAGGGGATGAAAGTCTCAGACGACGTCACTTTACTTTGGAGTGATGACAACCGGGGAAACATCCGCAGAGTCCCAATTGGCACGGAAACGGCGAGAAGTGGGGGCTCCGGAATGTATTACCACTTCGACTACGTTGGAGATCCTCGCAATTACAAATGGATCAACACCATCCAGCTACAAAAGACATGGGAGCAACTGACTCTTGCCCATGACCGTGGGGTAAAGAACATATGGATTGCAAACGTAGGAGATCTTAAGGGTTTGGTAAGCTCACCCGGCAACTCCCATACACACCTGGCAGATTGCTCATACTTCTATTGCATAGGAACTTCCCACGGCTCACTTTATGGCGCTCGCATGGAATCGAGACAGTTTCGAAGACCCAGCGAGTACCACAGAATGGCTAAAGGACTGGTCTGGTCGCCAGTTCGGAAAAACAGCAGCCGATGCCGCTGCTTTCATTATGACCACCTACGGAAAGCTGATTGCACGAATGAAGTACGAGGACCTGAGCAGGACTCCATTTGCGTTCAACACGGTCAACTATGACGAGGCCGAGCTGAACTTCAAGGAGTGGACAGACCTGCTCGCCAAAGCCCAATCAGTATACGATGGCTTGCCTGCTGCGACACAAATCTCGTTCTTTGAAGTTGTTCTTCATCCCGTCATGGCTGGGCGAGGTGTCTACGAAATCTATACCAAGACGGCCCTGGGGAGCAAATACGCGGACCAGCACCGCGTGAGTTCAAATCAACTCGCAAAAGATGTACAGAGCGCCTTCGCGGCCGACTCGGCAATTACAAAGCGCTTCCACGGCCTTTTGAACGGCAAATGGAATCACATGATGGACCAACTCCATATTGGATACAACAACTGGCAGGATCCGAGTTCCCAGAGCATCCCCCGCCAGACATATGTAACGACAGCGGCGAAGAACGCCCTCATGGGAGTTGCAGTCCAGGGAAGCACTGCCTCTTTCCCTACAGCTTCAAGCTTGACGCTTCCGCCCTTGAGTCCGTTTTTGTCGCCTGGCACACAACCGTGGATCGACGTCTTTGCGCGAGACAACGGCACTTTTGACTACAGCATCACCTCCAACGCGTCTTTTGTCACCGTGACCAATCCCAAGCAGACAATTGTGGCGCCAGGCGGCGGCTCAGACGTGCGGTCAATTGTTACGGTTGACTGGGCTTCTGCTCCCTCTGGCTCAACCGTGGCTGCTCTGAAAATTTCTGATGGATCTGGAGCCTCGGCCACCGTTCTCGTGCCCATTCAAAACTCTGAAGTTCCAGCAGACTTCAAGGGACACGTCGAGTCCACTGGCGTGGTATCCATAGAGGCAGAGCACTTTTCCTCGTCGGCAACGTCAGAGGAATATGTGATTGTCCCAGACTATGGACGGACCCTCTCGGGAGTACGACTGCCAACAAAGTCGGATTCACAGGCTCCTTCCAAAGGGCCGGTGCTCGTCTACTCATTCTATACATTCACCAACGCCGCGTCAGCCACGCTGACATTTTACCTGTCACCGTCTGAGAATGCAAACCCCAATTCGCCGAATCGTTACACGTTTACTGTTGACGGCGGGCCGGCCATAACAGTGCAGCCTGTACCACTGGGCGACGCTGGTAACGAGCCGGCGGGATGGTCAGACGCAGTCATCAAGAACGCCTATGTCAAGACGTCGACTCTGGGGAAGCTGGCGCCTGGGAAGCACGAGCTGAAGATATGGCTACTTGAGCCGACCATGGTGTTGACAAAGCTGGTCGTGGATGTTGGAGGGCTCAAGTCGAGTTTGTTGGGGCCCCCTGAGAGCAAGGTTGTTGGATGATTTTTTTGGACTGCACTATTTAGCATATGTTGCTTGAGACACATGGGATTTTTATAATTATTAGCAGGGTACGGAGTATGGAGATGAGCTATACTATATGGGTAGCTGAATGTTAAGTCATGCCTGGGGGGGTTTCCTATCCCGAGAGCTATGTAATTACATGTAAACAAAGCGTAATAAGCCCCTATCAGGTCTTCCATTTTGCCGTTGTCGGCTGAAAAAATGACGTATGTGGCACGTGCACCATATTTTCCCTGCTGGGTTGAGTAAGCCCCAAACACCGCGTTTATTTAGCAAAGAAAAAAAACACCAAAAACCACATCCCAGTAACCCTACCAACTTCAAGGCATAGAATCAAATCATTGGGTGTGCGAAGTAAAAATGATAAGCATAATGCAACTACGAGCCGTTAGGCAGGCATGCTGCCGATATGCCGCCAAGTCGTCGTCATCGTCCTTGTCGTCGCCACCGGCCCGGAGAATGCTGTCGTCCTCGGCAGCTTTATACATGTCGGCCGCCGCGCCGTCTACTCTGTCGCTCGCTTATGACTTGCACGAGCCGCCCAATCCTGTGGCCGATAGCAAGACGTCGCCCATCATTATCATGCACGGCCTGTTTGGGTCCAAGAAGAACAACAGGACCATAAGTAAGTGAGTTGGCCCCCTTTCATTACCTCACTAATCGCCTCGACTATGAAAGCCCCCCCCCCCCCCCCTTGGGGGAAAAAAAAAGAAAAAAGACGTAGAGTCTCTTCGCTTTGATCTTTCAACTCAATGGAATGAGTTTTGGTTCATTTGACTGTCTGTATTCATTCCAATATACTAAGCATTACTGTTCATAAAACCCATAGAGTCCTCGCCCGAGATCTCGGACGCTCCGTTTTCGCCGTAGTAAGTATTGTTGTGTCCGACCCTTATATATGTAATAACACTCTTCTAATTTGGCAATAGGACCTCCGTAACCATGGCGATTCGCCTCACGACGACCGGCACGACTACACGGCTATGGCCGCCGATGTAGCCGACTTCATCCTCGAACACGACCTCACATCTCCCACCTTGATCGGCCACTCCATGTAAATCTTTTCATTTTTTTTTTTCTTCATTTTTTCATCCCGTTTCCCCGTTCTTCATCTCTCTATATCCCCACCCCTCATGACAATTAACAAATTAAAGGGGCGCCAAAACAGCCATGGCCCTCGCCCTCAGCAAACCAGACCTAATATCCTCCCTCATCGGCGTGGACAACGCGCCCGTCGACGCGCGGCTCGGGGGCGATTTCGCGCGGTACATCGAGGGCATGTTCAAGACCAACCACGCCGAGCTGGCCCGCAAAGCGGACGTGGACAAGTTTCTGGAGAAGTACGTGGCCTCCCCGGTCATACGGCAATTCCTCATGGGAAACCTCCGCCTCCAAGAAGGAGGAGCAGAAGACGAAGAAGGAGACAAGAAGAAGATCCAAATGTTCGACAGGGACCGGCTTCTCACCATGAAGAAATCCCTCGACCACCTGGGGGATTTCCCGTTCCGGGATCCCTCCACAGCGCGCTTCGAGAAGCCCACGCTGTTTATTCGCGGAACCAAGAGCAAGTACGTTCCGGACGAGGTGATCCCCCTGATTGGGCAGTTTTTCCCGCGATTCGAGTTGGTCGATGTCGATGCGGGCCACTGGCTTATTTCGGAGAACCCCGAGGCGTTTAGACAGGGTATGTTTATATGCTTCTCCCCGTATTACTATTATTATTATTATTATTGTTATTATTATTATACGTCTTTGAGTTGGTGGACTGACATGACATGACAAATAGCCGTTATCAAGTTCCTTGGGCCTAAGGATGACTAAAGACCGAAAATTTCGAAAGTCCCAAAAAGGAAATGTATTATTACCGACTGAGCACACCACGAGAGGCGTGCATGCGCGTGCGTCTATAAGGAGATGCTTGCTAGCCCTAAACATACCCAAAACCCCTCTATACCCAACAAGCGGCTATAGAATAGACAGATACATAGATCTAAACCTCCTCCTACGCACAAAACACACTGTACAAAAACAAAGGCAATGAACAAACGAAGGGGCATAAAAAAAATTTAGAATACGGGGGTATCAGAATCTTGTACAGCATAGCCGTAGTTGCTGATTGCAATGTTGGCCGATCGATGAGTGGGTAAGTAATGTGATGATGATGATTGCGTGTGCAAAGTGATAAAAGACATTGGGGCAAGGAGATGGAGTCTTTTCCCCTCAAAAGATGTATGACGGACGGGAAATTCCTAGCATGAACAACTGGAGAGATAACCCTCCGCGCTGTTCCCATTAAGTTTGACCGTCCCACGGCCGGCGGCCCCCGCCAGCAGACCGGGATTCTCGACAATCTTGTCTACGATGCCGATAAACGGTTCTCGCACGTTCTGTCTGGTCTTGGCGCTGGCTTCGCAAAACCGCGCCCCGTGAGCGTCGGCCAGGGCTCGGCCTTCCTCCAATGATACCTCGCGACTGTGCTCGGCCTTATCGAGTTTGGCTCCGATCTGGGAGTTGTTAGTGTGTATTTGTGGTACTGGGAGTTTACCCGAAGAAGCTATCAGACAGGAGACAAAGGAGCATCTTATACCAGATACAGCACCACGCCAGGAGCAGTGTTGGCTTCCGCCTCATCAAACCACCTCTCCATAGTCAGAAAGCTGGTCTTGTTGGAGATGTCATACACTAAGAGGACGCCATGGGCTCCCCGGTAGAAGCTTGTCGAGAGGGTGCGGAATCGTTCTTGTCCAGCCTGTCAAGAGGGTCAGTCATAGTTATTGTTTATATACCTTGACCCCTTCTCTGAACATGACGGGGGGCAGGCTCGCTGATAAAGGGGCAGTGATTGGGGAATCATGGGTCCTTACTGTGTCGAAAAGTGTCAAGCGATATGCTTTACCGCGGACGTTCAGGTTCTTGATCTATATTCCGAAGCGCGGGAGGTTCAGTAAAATTCCCATACCATGTCAGGCAGGGAGGCAGAAGATGATTTGAACAGCTGCGTGACATATATCCATATATGTGCACATGAATGGAGCCGAATGCTCAACACGCATCCCAACTCACACCTCAGAGCGTATATGAAAGCCATCACATGTACAGATATGAGAGGCCTGCATGTTGGCAACCCCCGGGAATGTGACCACTTGGTCATTTTCGTGCAAACAGCACACCGCAGCCACCCTACATCCGGCCGGCTTTGACCTGGAAAATTTGACTGACCTTAAAATCAATACCGATAGTCGCTGTCGATGACTCTGGGTCAAACTCATTGTCACAATACCTCGTGAGCACTAGAACACACAAAGTCAGCCTCATCCATCTCTCTCTCTCTGTCTCACACACACACACACACAAGTAACATTCGTAAATCCCTTATTAGTAGGTAGTGCTGACCGCCACATGTTTGATGCCATCGCCGATCGATCAACATGGGCTGGCTCACAAAAAGACGGCCATATCGACCAATGCAACCATACCATGTCGGTCGTTGGTCCATCGACCTAGAGTGCAAAAATAATGGAAAGGGGGGGGTTGGGGTTGGGGTTGTAAAATATATTATGACATGATTGGGACGTAAAGAAAGGCACACACATACGGGGTTTCCGGTTTGGAAATGAGAAATACATAGATCGGGGATATCTGACAAGAAACGAAAAAAAAAAAAGAAGAAAAAAAGAAAGAACACTCACAAGCTGATTTCCCAGCACCCGACGGCCCAATCAGTAATACCTTGAGCGTCGGCAAGGAATCATCCGAAGCCATGGATGATGGATGAGGTCTGAGAAATATATCAAACAGTAGTAGGTAAGTTTGCGGTTTGTCCTCCTTCTCACTATTACTTCACGGCGGGCGGCGGCGAGGAGGCTGATGCGGGTTGTTGTTGTCGGAACTAGTTTGTGTAGGTTGCTGGGGGTTTGGTGGGGTACGTAGGTAGGGAGGTAGCCAAAAATGTACTGGTAATCGAGTCTCGCTGGCTGGCGTGTCTTGCAATCTCAGATCCCTCTCTTTCGATTTTCGTTATTACAGAAAATATGTTTATCAAACCGTGGCGGATGGGTTGAACCGAATATCCAAGGTATCCATTCGTCTCAGCAGGTTTGACTTGGTTGTCGATTGACGTCCTGGGGTGTTCAAGTTGTCAGTTAGCCTGCATCCGAAGCAGCGCCTGCCAAACCAGCTAGCCCGGTGCCTCCTGTCTCAAGGTATGACGTTATGAACAAAAACTGCTTCTCAACATTCGACCAATGTAAATCGCCGAATCGTAAAAGAGATGTGACAAAATGACCTCTTATACTTTTAAAATATTGGGTCATCGAAACTCATTTAAGTAGGGTTTCCGGACTCATTGGTGGAAGCAGCGGGAACGCGGGAAGAGGATTGAACAAACATGTGGCGGGCATGTGGCGGGCATGTGGCCGTTAGCCAAGCTTGCCAAGGCAGACCTAACACTAACAAAGGCTGCGGCCGCGAATCCAGTATGCCCTGTCAGCTGGACATAGATTGGTAGTATGTCGTTTGGCATTTCGTTTCGGAGCCGTAAGCCCCCTCCCCCTAGCTAGGTATGCACCTGACAATCATACTCGGTCACCAGTGTGCTTTTATCAAAACATAGAATTTGCACCAGAAGTGGAAACGCCCCTGGTCGGGTCATGGTCATTTATGTTCCTTTTTTGATTCCGGTCTTCCGTCTTCACGACAGAAACATTCGTCACCGTGACTATTGTACCATGATACCCACGCCAAATGCAACGAGAAAGCAAGCCCAATGCCAGAGAAAGGTATTGCTGGATGAAAACCGTGCCCGTAGTAGCGTTCCCAAAACCAACACCCCTTATACCGACTCCAGAACCTGCTCATGGAACTCACGCTCCACCTTCTGGCCCTGCTCATCGGTGCTCGACTCGCCGTGCAGCGTCATGAGCGCGCCGAGGTCGAACTTGGGCGCCTTCAGGAGCTTGACCTTGCGGATGTGAACCTGTCGTGTGTTAGCCACCACTCTGGTTATAAGCGGGGGGGGGGGGGGGGGGGGGGGGGGGGGGGGGGGGGGGGGGGGGGGGGGGGGGGGGGGGGGGGGGGGGGGGGGGGGGGGGGGGGGGGGGGGGGGGGGGGGGGGGGGGGGGGGGGGGGGGGGG